>JAGFNQ010000475.1:214377-311777 GCA_024364735.1 Boesenbergia rotunda
GTCTGTGCCAAGGAATCTCACCTAATCGCTGTTAAGCGAATTTTGAGATATCTCAAGGGTACAATTGGTGTAGGTCTTTGGTATCCCCGTACCGAATCTTTTGATTTGATGGGCTATACGGATTCCGACTACGCTGGATGTAAGTTGGATCGGAAGAGCACTAGTGGGGGCTGCCAATTCTTAGGATCGTCTTTAGTAAGTTGGTCGAGTCGGAAGCAACATTGTGTTGCTCTTTCCACTACCGAGGCAGAATATATCGCCATGGGAGAGAGTATATCACAATTGTTGTGGATGATCTACACCTTAGAGGACTATGGATTGAGTTACAAGGGTGTGCAAGTGTTATGTGATAACATTAGCACAATTAACTTAACCAAGAATCCGGTCCATCATTCTAGGACAAAACATATTGAGGTAAGACACCACTTCATTAGAGATCATGTAGCTAGGGGGAACATTATACTCTCACATGTAGAGTCAAAGTCAAACCTAGCTGACATTTTCACTAAACCACTTCCCGAGAGTGAATTTAGTTTCCTAAGACGGGAATTGGGAATGTGTCGCGCTTCATGATCCTCAAATTGTATTCAAAACCCTTCATGATGATTTCGAAATTGTTGGGGAATAATTGGGTAACTTTGGGAACATCTCACACAAACTATAAGGTTTAACAAAACGTTTTTGCTTGCTAGATATGGGGTGAGATGTTAGGTTTAACTCAATTTCTCAAAATATCATTGCATCCCTTGAGGAATTAAGTTAACGAGATAATAATCACGGTGGTGACCAAGTATGGGGAAAACCATTGCATAACATATGTGTATATGGCTCCATGATCATACTTGGACATTCCAATCAAGGCAACTTGATTGAAAACTTGAATTTGGAATGAAGACTTGGTTGAATTTGCTTGATTGATTGGTGTTTGAGTTTGACTCCATTAAGATGGGTCAAAGTGTTTGTTGAACCTATAAAGACTTTTGATTCTTGTTCAGGGATCAATTTTAGTCAGAAAATCATGTCTAAGTTCGACAAAGTTCATCAGATTTCTTTTGAAAATTTCAGAAGTTCTGAAACTGCACATTTCAGTTCGTATCAGGAACCCTGATCGGTCACCGAACCGATCAGGCATAGGGATGATTGGTCCCTAGACCGATCTGACCCCTTCCTGTGGTGTTCGGTCCACAGACCGATCTGCGAGGCAAGCCATGTTCTCCCGGAATCTGACTAAGTGTACTGAGCTAGTCTGGATCGGTCTCCGGACCGATCTGACACCCTGTGGGGATCGGTCCACAGACTGATCAGGAAGCTCAGAGGTTTCTCTCCGGACTCTACTGATCGAATCCTGATCGGTCACCCGACCGATCAGGCGCGCGTCTGATCGGTCATCCGACCGATCAGTACCAGGCCAGTCCGATCAGGCTATAGCCTGATCGGTCTGGGTGCGATCAGATCGAACGGTAATCCGTTCAAACGCATTAAATTTTGGTTGGTGGACCGATCCACCAACCGATTAATTTCGCAAAACCCCTCTTCAGTGCCGAACCCTAGCGCCTATCCTCATCTGCGCGACTTGCTTATGCGAGAAGACCCTCCTGCGTGCTCTCCTTCCTCGCGTGAGTGTGAGTCCTGTGCTCGTTCCTTTCTCGCAGAATCATTCCGCGACCATCACTTGCGCCAAGAGCATGTTTTCTGCGCGCGTTTTCTTCCTCTCAACTTCCAAACACGACAACGATGGCACCAAAGTAAGTTTTTGCTTTGGTTTTTCCATTCATATCAGTTCATAAAACCTTGTTTGTGAAGCTAATCATATTATGATTTTTGTTCTTGTTCTTGCTGTGGTGTCTTGATTCTCGCCGTGACCCTTATATTTTGCCGTAACCTCACTTTTCATCAAATTTCTCCTTGTTTCATATCTATCCTTGATTGGGTATTATCTGTGATGATCAACTCTTGTCTGTGTGGTTCAACCCATGTCCATTGTGCCAAATCATTTGATTTCTGTGTCATGATCAATTCAAACCTCTTTAGAAAATTTGCTAGGGAAAGGAGGTAGCGGAGGGTAGTTCAAGGGGGAAAACTCCCTCGTCGTCTGCACCTTCCAGAAGGCCCCAGCCTTCTTCTAGCTCTCGATTCCCCAATGCGGCCTGTGAACAGGCCTTTCAAGCAAGGACCTTCAAATTATTACCTTGCAGATCCATTGATGCTCGTTTCCTAATGGAGTTCTGTCCCTCGGTCATGGAGATTGTCACTTACTACAATCTGGGTTTTCTTCTCTCCCTGGAACGGACCATAAACTATGACCTTGTATCTGAATTCTACAACAACCTCCAACAAGGTCCTCAAGGGGGATTCGAGTTCACTACTCGTGTCGGGAAGATGAACCTCGATTTCTCATACGAGATTCTAGCTGAGTACTTGGGTGGTCGACGATCACCTAACCTCTATTCGCTTTATCCGGAGCTCCCTGATCCTCTGTTGGCCCCGTTCGCAGATGCTACCCCTGATTCTATCTATCAGCACTTCTTTGGTCACCCTCGCCCTGCCGGGCTTGATGAGTTGGGTCCAGTGTTTCCTACCTTTGCAGCTCTTCGCCTTGCTCCAGCTGATTATGTCCTTTTCAAGATCATTACAAATTGTATTTTGCCCATTACTTCAAAGCCGTTGGCCGAGATCCGTCCCTACCACTGTCTCATGCTCTACGGCATGCATTGCCGGATGGACTTTGACATCATGAAGAGCATTTTTCAGTCTGTTCTATCCTACCGTGAGCCTAGCCGTCGCACGGTTTATATGCCTTTTGGTCACCTCATCACTGATTGGCTTATGTCAGTTGGTGTTGATGTCACCAAGGGCAGGACCATGCCCATGGTTAGGCAAGATTGTCGTTTGGGTCGACGGGCTTTTGCAAAGTCTGGTATGATCATTCGTGAGCATGATGGGGTCTTGGTGTGGAAGGATGGACGCGGACTTGGTGAGCTGCCTGGCGGAGCACCACATTTTCAAGCACCACACGATGCTCCTCCTGCTGACGACGAGTATGACGACGAGCCGGAGCCAGATCTTCGGTGGCAGATCGCGGAGCTGGATCAGACCGTCCAGCAGGATTTTCAGTTGCGCGAGGCTTACCTCGAGGAGACTCGATCACGTTTCAGCTCTATTGAGCACAGACTGACTAGGATCGAGACCGAGGTCTCCGGGACCCGCACACTCCAGCAGACATGGTATGATGAGTGGCGCAGCCACACATTTCCTGGAGGTGCACCTTCTGTGAGTACTACACCAGGGTCCTTGGCTCCTACTGATGCCACGATGGATGACCTTATGCGCGATGACGACCCCCCCACTGACACTTGAGCTTGGATGTTTGCTGTCTTCTCATGATCTGAGTATTTGACTATGATACTTTAGGGCTGTATGCCCTCTGACTTTGTTGTTGTGACCTCGAGTCACACATGTTTTGCTACTTGTTCGGATGTTTTCATGCTTTGACTTATCTACTTTTACCTGCCATGCTTATCTACTATTGTTGATGCCATGTTGTTTATATGCCTATGATCTGCATGATTGATCCATTGCCATGTTCATGTTTACACTGCCATGTTTACTTGATACTTATGAATATTATGGCATGTTCTGCGATCTTATACATTATACGCATATGATGCATGTGCTTGCTATGTCTTATGATACCTTTTCACATGCGGTCGTATGATTATTCCACAAACTATTACATCTTTGTTGATTTGGGATACCCCTAGGGTTGAGGGGGAGTTTGTTTAAAACTTAACAGCCCCTCTAGCTCCTTTTCAGTGTTCGACAAAGGGGGAGAGTGTGGATTGATTAAGTTTAGAATGACCATGTTGTAGGGGGAGGATCTAGATTCCCCTATGATTCTAAAGTTGAAAAGAATATTGATTCTAAAGTTGAAAAGAATATTGATTGAGATCCCTAAACTTAAAATCGGATTGTCAAACAACAAAAAGGGGGAGATTGTTGATGTAGTCTGGCCCTGATTGTTGTTTTGGTGTTGACATCGATTTTAGTTTAGGTTGATCATGTTGATTATGATTAAGTCCTGATCGGGGATCAGGCATGGTATGGAAAAACCTAGTCTGGAGGGCTAGGTGATGGAAAATCCTAACCTGGAGGGTTAGGTGTTGAAAGTCCTAGTCTGGGAGGCTAGGTGTTTGGAAAAGTCCTAGTCTGGGAGGTTAGGTGTTGGAAAAGTCCTAATTCGGAAAGGTTGGGTGAAAAGTCCTAGCTTGGAGGGCTAGGTGAAAAGTCCTAACTTGGAGGGTTAGGTGCAAATTCCCATCCTGGAGAATTAGGTGAAAAAGTCCTGGCTTGGAGGGTCAGGTGCCTAGCTTGGAGGGCTAGGTTGGATGATGTTCTAACTCGGAAGGGTTGGATGAAAAGTCCTAGCTTGGAGGGCTAGGTGAAAAGTCCTAGCTTGGAGGGCTAGGTGAAAAGTCCTAACTTGGAGGGTTAGGTGCAAATTCCCAACTTGGAGAGTTAGATGGAAAATCCTTAGCTTGGAGGGCTAAGGTGGATGGAAACTTAGCTTGGAGGGCTGAGTTTGAGTCTCTGGATCGGTCTGGTGATCGATCAGGGATTCTGGCACGCTGCTCCTTCGTGGATCGGTCTGGTGACCGATCCAGCGATGACTGATCGGTCGGGTGACCGATCAGGGAGCACACAGTGAGGTTGGGAACCTACTGTGTTGCTCCTGATTGATCTGGTGACTGATCAGGGAGTATGCGTTTCACCCATTGACTGGCTCCTGATCGGTCTGGTGACCGATCAGGGAGCGAGCAGTGAGGTTGAGTTCCCTTGCTGAACTGCTCCTGATCGGTCTGGTGACCGATCAGGATCACTGTGCAGATCGTTCCGGAGAACGATCAAGTGTCGCAGGTTCCTCTCTATGATCGATCAGGACGGATCCTGATCGGTCTGGAGCTAGTCTGATCGGTCTGGTGACCGATCAGGAGGCTGCCTGATCGGTCCGGTGACCGATCAGAAGGCTTAGCCTGCGAGACTCAAAAATCGCTCAATATAAGGGTGGATCGGTCCGATGAACGATCCACTACCTGGGATCGGTCTGGTGATCGGTCCAGGAGAATCTCAAGGAAATCACGATTTCTGATTGAGCTTTGGGGATCGATCAGGACGGAGCCTGATCGGTCTGGAACCAGCCTGATCGGTCTGGTGACCGATCAGGAGGCTCTCTGATCGGTCCGGTGACCGATCACTTTAATTCAAACTGCACTGTCAGACGCTCTGATCGCGTCTGAACACAACTGATTCGCTGCCACTTTTCTCTGATATTTGATATGCTGCTTGATTTGGTGCTCTAATACTCTGATTGAGTTTCAGGTGACAGGGGAGGATTCAAACACTCAAGGAGAAGTCAAAGAGAGCTTTCCTTGGAGCAGGTTTGTCCCTTTCTCCACACAGGTTGCAACGGCTGGATGCAGGACTGAAGCTGCTGACTGAGGCTTGGCTGAGGGAGCTCAGGAAGTTCAGTTAGAGTTCAGTGTAGCTGGCGCGTTGGCAGTGAGGCAGCTGTAGGCTGCTGGAGATGAGATCATCTGTCACTTGGCGGAGAAACAAAAGGAGCGAGAGTTGTGGTGTTCAGTAACGATTTTGATCCTTGTGCTCTTGAGTTCCTGCGTTGTGTTCCACATCAAGCTTGCTGTTCTTGAGTTCTTCAATCATTCTGAGCAAGCTATTGAAAAGCAATCATCATACTTGAGCACTTGAAGGAGAAGACAAGAGGCTTGGAGTCCGACAGTGGGAAGACACGGAGAAGGGTTCTTGCGTGAGATCGCCACTGGGTGGAGCTCAGGGAAGCTTGCTGTGTTTTTGTCCTTGCTAAGTGTTTGAGTAAGATCCTTCTTGTTGTTTCTTTGTGCTTAAACTATATCCTTATTTGAAACATACTGTGGAGAGGTTTCTCCACCGAGAAGGAGGTTGCTTCATATCCGGTGATTACCGGGGCTTGATCTGCCGACGATCAAGGGATCGCCCACCTTAAGGGCACGCCAAGGAGTAGGGGCAAGTTATACCCGAACCTTGTAAAATCTCCTTGTTAGCGATCTTGCTAATCTTGCTAGTTAGGTTTTGTTTTAAGTTTCTGCAAGTTTTGTTTTCATACTTCCGCTGTGCTATTAATAGCTTCAAGTGCAGAAATTTGATAACTCTTCAAAGAAGAAGTGATTGGCTATATTCACCCCCCCTCTCTAGCCATCTCGTTCCCAACACGTATGATACGAGCCTTTTATGATTAGGATAGGTTGATTTCTGGTATGTAAATCATTTGTTACTTCAGTTATGCATATTTATGATACCACTGCTGAGTCTATTTCCTATTATTTTTGTATAGCTTATTTAACTACTTTTTCTGTTATGCATATTTTTCTATATACCCACAGAGTCCACTTGGACTCACCACCCATCATAATGCTTTTGTTTTCAAGTTGATAGATTGCCAAAGGAGCCCAGTTGCCGATCCCGGGTCCCCACGACTCCATTTGGTTGGGTGCTTCCGCGTGTTTGTTTTTTCTTCTTTATACCATTTGTTTTGGCATTGTATTCATTTTTATATCGCAGCCCTGTAGTTCTCTTCATTCGTGTGGTATTGTATTTTTGAGCCCTTTGCTGGACTTTGTGTAGTTGTTTTTGCTGCATATCTGCCCCGGGTAGCTCAGGTGAGTATTACAGATTTTAGTATTGCGATATTTCCATTTTTCATGTATTATATATCTATTTTAAGGCCTGAGTCCAAATTATGAACTACGTGTGTTGTATGTATGTGTAAATTATCCTCGGGACAAGGGAGATATTGTCCGATTTTATATTGGATCAGCGGCTCCGTTGGTCTCGGGGTGTGACAATTTAATTTTGGTATCAGAGTTGAGGTTTTAGCGAGTCTTTCTAGATTTGTCGGAGTCAAATTTGATACCTATTCGATAGGTATCGGAGCTCGGGTTTGATGAGATCTGCCTGAGTATATTTTGGATCTTCGAAGTCATTTTCGCGGCGTGATTTGTGTTGGTGCAGGAAGCACCATATCGAACCTGTGTTTTGATATTGGCAAAGGATTCAAAGTTAAGTTTATTTGTGATCTAACGTTGTTCACTGAGTGTGCAGAAAAAGCCCTAGCGAAGGACTGCTAGGCACTGGTAAAGGAATGCCAGGAAAGAAAGCCCTAGCGAAGGAATGCTAGGCACTGGCGAAGGACTGCCAGACAGGAAAAGCCCTAGCAAAGGACCGCTAGGCTCTGGCGAAGGACTGCCAGAATGGACAAGCCCTAGCAAAGGACTGCTAGGCAACTGGCGAAGGACTGCCAGCATCCAAGCCCTAGCGAAGGACTGCTAGGCAACTGGCGAAGGACTGCCAGCATCCAAGACCTAGCGAAGGACTGCTAGGCTCTAGGCGAAGGACAGCCTGGGACTAAAGCCCTAGCGAAGGAATGCTAGGCACCGGGCGAAGGACAGCTCGGCATCCAAGCCCTGACAAAGGACCGTCAGGCAAAAGTCCAACTGGAGGATCCGATTGGCACCAGGTAAAACTCTCCCGAGAGGAGTAGGTGAGGACGCGTTCCCCTCGAGGGAACATTAGGCGTCGGTTCGACCTAGGGCTCCATTTTGGAGATCCAAAGTCAGAACCAAGACAGCTAAGGCTGTTTTAACTAACTTATTATTTGCTGTTTTGGACTAACCCTGGATGCAGGACCGAAGGACTGTGTTTCTGCAGCTCAGAGAGCCTCAAAGGAGTGAGGCCGTAGCTGAGTAGGGCGCCCCGGATGTGTCGGGCGCCCCAGAGTCAACCCAAAGTCAGCAGAGAGGTAAACGCCCCGACAGCAGCGCAATCGGGGGCGCCCCGCGTGTGTCGGGCGCCCCGCATGTCGGGCGCCCCGCGTGTCTCGGGCGCCCACTGTGCCACGCCACTGAAGGCGGCTGCAGCTCACCCTCGCGAAGCCTCGGTGATAAACTTTGACCGGTCAATCGGGCGCCCCGTGCGCGTCGGGCGCCCCAGTCAACTGTTATCCCGAAGTCGAAGCGATCAGTCACGACCGAGAGCACGCCGGATCAGAAGCCACGTGGAGGGCGCCCCGAGCATGTCGGGCGCCCCCTGCCCTATATAAAGAGGGCCTCGACCCTCTTCAAAGAACATCAATTGCTTCGACGCTTCTGTGCTCTTCTGCTTCCGCGACACGCTTCAGAAATCTTCCAACTCAAGCTGACGACGTCCTGCTGCTCCGAAACTTTGATCTACACCAGACGTCGGTAACGAAGAGCTTTGTATTTAAAGTTTACTATTCTGCCTTATTGTAAAATCTATTTGTAAACTTTGCGAACTTATAGAATTGCCCGCAGAAAACGGTCAACGACCGTGGGCCTTGGAGTAGGAGTCGACCTAGGCTCCGAACCAAGTAAGACGATCGTGTTAGCGTTGTTTTACTCTATTTTATTCCGCTGTGCACTTGCTCTTTTAAATCCGAACGATTTGCGACATTCACCCCCCCCTCTCTCGCAATTCTCGATCCAACAATTTGAACTCTAGGACCTGGGGTCGATGGGAGCTGATCAAACAAATCCTCTATTTGCGGCAAAGGGTATTTGTTCTTGATGATTACTGCATTCAACTGCCTGTAGTCATTGCATAACCTCAACGAACCGTCCTTCTTCTTGACGAACAGAACCGGTGAACCCCAAGAAGATACGCTCGGTCTGATGAACCCTCTGTCTAATAACTCCTGGAGTTGGACTTTTAGCTCGTCCAACTCTTTCGATGTCATACGATAAGGAGCTTTAGATGCGGCGCAGTGCCCGGAATCAGCTCTATGGTGAACTCTACTGTCTCCTGGGAAGAAGACCCAGTAGCTTCTCTAGAAAGACGTCCGGAAACTCCCGAACCCCTGGAATATCTGTATGTGAGGTGCTATTATTGTTGCCTACGCTGATCATCGATAATGAGAAACTCTGGCAGCCCTGTGATAGCAATCTCTGTGCCTGGAGCGCAGAAATAATAGATATGCCGTCATCTTGGATGCCAGTGAAATCCCACGAGGGTTGGTTCGGAGCCCGAAAGGTGACCACCCTCGTCCGGCAATAAACAGTGGCATGGTATGCACTAAGCCAATCCATGCCGAGAATAACGTCAAAATCTACTATCTCAAGTACTAGTAAGTCTATGGTAAGAATCACACTACCTAAATCGAGTGGGTAGGCTCTGACCTCCTGAGTGACAACCAATGACTCACCAGAAGGTAAGGATACAGATAGATGTCGAATCTTAGCAGTAGGTATCCTACCAATCCTAGCCATGAATACCCGTGAAATAAAAGAATATGAGCTACCAGTATCTACTAGTAAGTCTGCAGAAACTGAATATAGAGAAAGAATACCGCCGAAGACTGATCCATCAGCCCTCTGAGCCTCCTCTCGGGTACCCACATAAATCCATCCGGTCTCTGACGGTAGAGGTAGTGGTGGATACTGCTGAGGTTGTGGTAGTGGCAGAGACTGAGATACAGATGCCCCAACAAAAGACTGCGACTGATAAACTGGGTAATACGAAGGCTGAGGCACGTACTACTGCTGTGGTACTGAAACATAACCCTGTGATGTCGCTAGAGTACCGATGTGCTCATATCCGTGCATGCTACATACGGCTGCTGGAGGGGCTGTCTGGGGCGGACAGAAGGAATGCTGAGTCTTCCGTCCTCCCCTTTGAGGTTCTGTTTGCGCTGTATGCCCACTCTGACCCGTGACTCCAGTCTTCTCGTTTTGTGCCTTCAGCTCACAGTTTTAGCTCATGTGTCCGGGAGCTTGCAATAGAAGCACACTGCATGCCCTACAGGACAGGCTGTCCTGGAATGCTCGCCGGACATAGGGTACACTGGAAACTACTATTGGTCTTCTTCTTTTGATGCTGCTGAGAAGACCGTGAGGAACCTCCTCCATAACGACTAGATTTCTGGGGGAACAGAAGGAATGCTGAGTCTTCCGTCCTCCCCTTTGAGGTCCTATTTGCGTTGTATGCCCACTCTAACCCGTGACTCTAATCTTGTCGTTCTGCACCTTCAGTGCACAGTCTTGGCTCATGTGTCCCGGGTGCTTACAGTAGAAGCACACTACATGCCCTACAGGACAGTCTGTCCTGGAATGCTCGCCGGACCCACGTATGGTACACTAGAAACTACTGCTGGTCTTCTTCTTCTAATGCTGCTAAGAAGACCGTGAGGAACCTCCTCCATAATGACTAGACTTCTGAGGCCGGGAAGACGCCCCAGAAGTGCTCCCAGCTAACTGACCATGACCACCACGCTTTTGTCTGGTGGTCTGTTGTGGATGATTTTGAGCTAAACTCTGAGCTGACTCCTTCCCTTTCTTTTTCTCTCCGTTTACCTGCTGCTGTGCCATCTCTATTAGAAGGACTTTCCCTAAATCCTTACGGTAAAATGCAGTGCTGAATCACGCAATTCGAAGTCTGATGTACCCAACTAGCCCCTGGGTAAAGTGAAGCATACGAGATCTGTCCTTGGCGACTAACTCATGGTAGAATTTAGCCAAACGGTTGAATTCTGTATTATACTCCATGACCGTGCAACTCCCCTATTGAAGGGTCAGGAACTCCTGACGTTGTGATATTTGATAGGCTATCAGAATGTATTAACTCTCGAACGCCTCTTGGAAGACAACCCAGGTGAGGCGTTGCTCTCTAATGACCGTGCGCTACGAGGCCCACCAGGCAACTGCCTAGTTACGCAAATGATAAGCAACCATCTCCACCTCCTCCCACTCTGAACAAGTCATGTAATAGAATGTACCCTCCAAAGTCTCTATCTAGGAGTGGGCAGCCCAAGGGTCAGATACTCCATGGAGCAAAGTGAATCGGCCTTTCACCGATTCTGTAAGTGATGGTATCCGTGCTCTGGCTCTGACCCAGTCCGTCGGAACAACAGGAGCCACCAATGGAACTGAGGTAGGTGTTGCCACATCAACTATAGGCGGTACTGTGGAAAATCTTGGGGTCGAAACCACTAGTGGGACCGGGTACACTACCGGAGTAGGAGCAATTGATGGAGCCACAGGGTAGCCCGCAAGGGGCACTGATGAGGGAGCTGATGAACTAACCACTATGGTCCCAGCTGGGGGTGTGGGTACTGATGGATGTACGGACGCATACCCAAATGCCGGCATCACTAAGGGTATGGGTGATGCTGGATGCACTGTAGGGGGTGTCGATGGTGGTATGACTGGATACGGAACTGTAGGCACAGCTGGAGGTGAAATAGTAGGTATCGCTGATGGTCCAGCTGAATATGCGGTAGCAGGTACCGATGCTAGTACTGCGGGCATGACTGATGTGGTAGTAGCGGGTGGTACGGTTGGAACCGCTGATAGTAGTGGAAATAGGGGCCTCGGAACACTTGGAGGAGTCTGCCCATGACTGACCGACCCCATCTTCGTTGGTCTCTCAGGTGACCCTGTCACCAGAGACTCTAGAGTAGTCTTACGTGGCTGCCCACGACCACGTCTCGATGTGGGAGCACGTCCACGCCGAGTCATACCTGTTACAATATTACCCATTGGTTACTAAAGGTATAAGTCAACTAACCTTACCAGATTATACCATTGTTGTCTGGATATCACCAGTTGAGAGTCAGAGACTCAGACATCCAGAAGACAGCTTTCCGCACTAGATATAGGAACTACGAGTTTTTGGTAATGCCATTTGGGCTTACCAACGCTCCAGCGGTATTCATGGATTTGATGAACCACATATTCCTGGAGTATCTAAATCTGTTTGTGATTGTCTTCATTGATAACATCTTGATCTATTCACATTCCGAGGAGGAGCACGCGCAGTACCTTCACATTGTTTTGAAGACTCTCCGACGGGAGCACTTATTTGTGAAGTTCAGCAAGTGCGCGTTCTAGCTACCTTTAGTCAGTTTTCTGGGGCACGTAGTTTCCAGCCGAGGTATTTCAGTAGACCCCCAGAAGATCGAGGTTGTCACTAGTTGGGAGCAGCCGAAGTCAGTTCAACAGGTTCGCAGCTTCATGGGATTGGCCGGTTACTACAGACGTTTCGTAGAGGGTTTCTCGAACATCACTATGCCGTTGACACACCTTACCAGGAAAGGCATGAAGTTCACTTGGTTAAAGGCTTGTGAGGCCAGTTTTCAAGAGCTGAAGCAGAGGTTAGTGTCGGCACCCATCCTCGTTCTTCCATCAGGAGAGGATGGATTTATGCTTTATATGGATGTGTCATATCAGAGATTGGGCGTCGTTCTGATGCAGCATGGGCGGGTAGTGTCTTATGCTTCTCGATAGCTGAAGGAGCATGAGAAGAACTACCCTGTACACGATTTAGAGTTGGCAGCCATCATATTTGCGCTGAAGATCTGGAGGCACCACTTGTATGGGGTCACTTTTGAGATATTCACATACCATAAGAGCCTCAAGTACCTATTCATACAGAAGGAGTTCAACCTCCGACAATAGAGGCGGATGGAGTTCCTAAAGGATTACGATTGTACCATTAACTACCACCCTGGGAAAACTAATGTCGTTGCTGACGCCTTGAGTAGAAAGTCCAGAGGAGTACTGGCTTGCCACCGAGTTTTGGTTACCGAGATAGTTCAAAGCTTCTCAGAGTTGGGACTAGAGGAGCAGGGCCAGACTGAGAGGAGTATTCTGGCGACCATGGTTGCACAGTCGTCTATTCAGACGAGGATCAGAGAGGCTCAGGCGAGTGATCAATATCTGCAGTTCCTCGATAGCCGAGCAGCCACAGAGCAATAGTCTGATTTTACACGGGACGACACAGGTGTCTTGTATTTCCGCAGGAGGCTTTGCGTACCAGAGGCACACCCTGTTATGAAGGAGCTATTACAGGAGGCACATTGCTCCCGATTCTCTATCCATTCGGGGGACACCCACACGTATCGGGACCTGAGGCGTTCCTATTGGTGGAATGGAATGAAGTGAGACATCACTGATTTCGTAGCCCGATGCCTAATATGCTAGCAGGTTAAGGCGGAGCACCAGAGACTTACTGGGTTACTTCAGAGTATTCCCATTCTTGAGTGAAAATAGGAGCATATTACTATGGATTTTGTGGTGGGATTGCCTAGGACCAGACGAGGCCTTGACGCGATTTGAGTGATCATTGATCGATTGACCAAATCCACGCATTTTCTAGCTATACAGAGGACCGATTCCCTGGATAGATTGACAAAGCTGTATTGCAGAGAGATCATCAGATTGCACGACATACCATTGAGTATTATCTCTGACTGAGATCCGCGTTTCACCTCACGTTTCTAGCAGAGTCTGCAGAAAGCCATGGGTACCGAGCTCAGATTTAGTACCTCCTTCCATTCGTAGACCGATGGTCAGTCAGAGCGTATCATCCAAACTTAGAGGACTTGCTGCGAGACTGTGTGATGGATTTCGGAGGTAGTTGGGAGGATCATCTTCATCTTGTCGAGTTCGCCTACAACAATAGCTATCATGCGACAAATGGCACCATATGAGGCATTGAATGGTAGGCTTTGCCGAACACCCACCCTTTGGGAGAAGGTTGGGGAATCCCAACTGTTAGGACCTCAGAGAGCTCAGCACGAGGCAGAGTTAGTCTGCA
Organism: Boesenbergia rotunda; assembly: GCA_024364735.1. Classification (NCBI taxonomy): domain Eukaryota; kingdom Viridiplantae; phylum Streptophyta; class Magnoliopsida; order Zingiberales; family Zingiberaceae; genus Boesenbergia; species Boesenbergia rotunda. Next base: position 228,037 of record JAGFNQ010000475.1, read on the forward strand.
CTATCAGACGCAGGATGTCCGAGGCGTAGGATCGTCAAAAGAGCTATGTCAACTGGAGACGGAGACCTCTGGAGTTCTCCGTAGGTGATCATGTATTTCTGCGAGTTTCATCAACGAAAGGGGTGAAACGGTTTGGTCTTCGATCTAAGCTTGCTCCGCGTTACATCGGCCCATTCCAGATCTTGGAGAGGGTTGGGGCAGTGACTTATCGTTTGGATCTTCCACCATTTATTACCGGTGTACATGATTATTCCACGTATTTATGCTGAGGAGATACGTACCAGACCCTTCACACGTGCTGTCAGATGTCTCATTTCTACTTCAGCCTAACGCGACTTACGAGGAGGTTCTTGTACGAATTTTGGGTCACCGAGAGTGTCAGTTGCGGAACAAGACAATCCGGCTAGTTAAAGTCGGATGGTAGCATCACTCAGATGAGGAGGCTACTTGGGAGCATGAGGATGTCATCCGAGCTCGCTACCCCCACCTGTTCACCTGAGGCATGTATGGTTAGTTATTGTTCAATATTTATATCTGCATACTTCTTGATAGTGTGTAGTATAGTGTATAACGAAATTTGGGGACCAAATTTTTGTTAGTAGGGAAGGATGTTAAATCCAAAACTTTTGTCTAGGTCCCAAAAATTTTCGGGAGGTACCCGGGCAAGCTCAAGAGTTCCTAGGCTCTTGGATGAATTTCGGGGATTAAATTGGCTAAAAAAATTAAACATTATAAGGGGTTGATGGATAAGGAATTTTAAACCTAAGGACGAGATTTCAAAAGCCCAAACTTATTGGACCAATGTGCAAAATGGCATGACACATTTAACCCGTTCTTGTGCATGTTCTCCGCCGACCTAATCGTTGTCTCCTCTTCGTTTTTCTGGATCGATCGTCGATGTCATTCCACCCGCAGATCTGAGCGTAGCTCCGGCGGTCGGTGGCTTCCCTCTTCACTTCAGACGACAGACAATGTGGGACCGTGAGAAGCTAAGCCTAGCCTTGTGTTCTGTGCTTCCTTGATTCTGAGCCAGTGACTCTAGACGATGGGGTGCTTTGACCATAGATGTGGGACTTCGATGGATAGGATTCAGGCGAAAAGAGGTGAAGCTGAGGTCTAAGGACGGAGCTGGACACCAATCGCTGACACTAGGCACCTCGATTCCGACTAGATTAGCTGGACCTTGTGGGTGTGCAGTTTCATTTCAGAGCTTGTGGGTTGGAGCTCAACTGCAAGATTGGCATTGGTAGCTCAGGTAATTGTTCATCTGTATTCCTTGCCGATTGGATGTTTTTGCTGTGGAAACTCTACCAAATTATGATGGTTCTAATCGTCATTTATTCTTGGTGGTTTACTGATCCAATCTGTAGCTGGGGATTGTGTTCTATTAGGAATTGAATACGGAATGGTAGGATGGGGGATGAGCTCGTGTTATGCTATAACCTAGTTTGTCTTGATCCTGCCTAAAATGTGTCATCTGATACCTTGCGATGATTTTTGTTGGAATGCTAGATACAGATTCATGAGGAAGCGGAACCTGTTGATCCCTGCCCAGTTTCATTGTTGTTGGTTGTTGCTATTGCTAGAGGTGAGCTGTCAATCTTCGGATTAGTGGTTTTAAAGAAAATTGTTAGAGATCATGGGAGTGTTTACTACTTGTATTCTATGTAATGTACTGTGATGGAGTGGTTTGTAGCTAGATTTGACATATGGTAGTGTTCTGATTGAATACAAATCTAATTTGCGACATCAGAGCTGGATAGTTGGTTGTGGCTATTTAGTTCAATTGGAGCAATAGGTAAATTGTTGGATTGATACAAGGTATTGTTTTGTAAGTGTAGTAGGTTGAGTAAATTAAGATATATCAGTGTGATCTATTTGATATTGCCATGAGCAACCTTTGGTATTGGAGATTTGTCCTTGTCGTGACCCAAGTTGGTGCAAGTGTGCTTTGGGTTGGGTTAGGTTTAGATTAAACCTAAATTGAACCTAATTTTGAAAATTGGGTTTAATTAAGGGATTAATTATTAATATAGTATTTAAACTGAATAACCTAAATTTGACGAAGTTGGAATTGAAATAAACCTAACATAAACCTAAATCTTAATTACACGGGGTAATTAGACACCTTTCATTAAATTAAAGGTAATTAAATTGAAAGGGAATGATTAGGTTAACCCTAATATGATTTAGGGATTAATTAGCTAGTAATTACCTTTCTGTAATAGCTAATTAAATATGTCTTTGATACAGGGACTTGACATGGATTTATTGCTGCTCATTATTGGCGGGTGGTTCTTTTCTTCTTTGATACGGACTTCTACTATTTGGAGGAGGGTACTTTTTGCTTGTATTTTGTAGTTCCTCTTTATCTTTTATGTATGACTATTTGATATTTATGCAGTAGGCTGATATTTACCTTTATCTGCTACTGTTGTTATCCTGCTTAATACTTTGTATGACACCCACAATGAGTGCCTACCGTGGGTGCCTCACTGCACCCAGCGATAACTTCATATTGTAGGTGCATCTAACAATACATTAGCATCCCATTTTTAATCCTCTATATCGAGGTGCATTCGTCAGGCCACACATTGAATTCACTAATAGTACCAATGTAAACTTGCAATTCGCACATTCAATATAACTCAATGCAATAATTTGTGATGATGAAGAAATATTTACTTTACGGTAGAAGTAAAATTTAATATTATGCTATCTCATTAGACTCCTTAGAATTGCTTAATTGCTTGAAGGAATTAAGTTTGAAACTAATAAAAACTCTGAAAGTGAAGATTGATTGTTTTTGTTTTATATACTTCAAAGAAAAGGGTAGTCCCATAATCTTTATATTTGTGCAATCAAGTATAAGAATTCGATATTTTTTCTTTGATGCAAACGAGTGAAGGCATCCACATCCGTTCAAATAATACTATGACAAGTCTTATTTGTATCTTTTGTAAAGCCTTGTCAATTGAGGAACATTCGCAATAATAAGTTAAATGGTTGAAATATTAGGCAACATGCATAATCACTTGTTAACACAACTAGCATGCATTATAAAAAAGAATTAGGGGTGCTTGGTATACATTCGGTAATGAAAATGGTAATGAGTTTTGATTGAGGGGTTTATGGATTTGGTGATAACCTAGTAGGGGCTAGGTTATAAAATCATGGGTATCATATCCATATTTTGATTCCGATCCCGCATACTAAGCATCATAAATGGGAATGAAATACATTTTATTCTCATTTCCGACTTCTAAACCCGCTTACCAAGCGCAGGGGGCGCTTGGTATACATTCGGCAATGGAAATGGTAATGAGTTTTGATTGAGGGATTTATGGGTTTGGTGATAACCTAGTGGTGGCTAGGTTATAAAATCATGGGTATCATATCCATATTTTGATTCCGATCCCACATACCAAACATCATAAATAAGAATAAAATAGATTTCATTCCCATTCTCGACTTCTAAACCCCGTTAAAAGTACTTTTCCCGACTTCTAAACCCCATTAAAAGTACGTTTCAAAATACTTATAATAATTTTTTTAAATAAACTTTTACAAATCTAATTAAAATCAATTTTTGCAAAGTTTATTTTGCCTGCTAATAAATTTACAAAGCTAATATCAATTTTTGCAAAGTGAACAATGCTAATAAATGTTTTTAAAAGATAATAAAATTGTCTTAAATCTCTTTCTTCTTTTCTCTCTTCTCATCTCATTCAATCATTATATTGATTTTTTTTTCTCTCTAGTCAATCAACAACATAATATTGATTTTCAAAATAAACACTATTATATTATTGAATTTTCAAAATCAATAAAACTGTATTGTTGATTTCAAAAATCAATTTGATTGGGATTGAACCGTGGATCGCACAATATATCAAATCCAAAATCTCTAAATGAACTTCGATTTGATATATTATATGTCATGATTTAATCCTAATAAAAAATTATTATCTGTCAAAGTTTATGTCAACAATAGTATTGTTATGGTTTCTTAAAAATTCAAAAATACGGTGTTGCTGAAACCAAAAGTTTTGGTTTCTCAAAATTTAAATCAGCAACACATTGTTGCTAATTTTTTAAAATCCGCAAAACTATGTTGTTGTTTCGAAAATTAGCAACACTATATTATTGATTTTTGAAAAAGAAACAATACTGTGTTGCTGACTTAAACTTTAAAAAATCATAATTTTTATTAGGATTAAACTACAAGACGCACAATATATGCAATTGAATATCATTTGGAGAACTTTGATTTGATACTTTGTGCGTCTTATAGTTCAATACGAGCCAAAACTTATGGTCTCTCAAAGTTTAAATCAGAAACACATTCTTGTAGAGTTTTGGGCAATTTACCAAAGGGCGTACGCAACAATCCAAAATTACCAAAGGGCGCACCATGATATCTATTTTACCAAAGGGCGCAGCCATTTAAGTGAACTTCCAATTATACCCTTGGCGCCACAAAATGCCTTTTCCATTCCAATTTTCGAGACATCCGAACCACTTGTGCTTTAAAATGTGGTTCGGATGGCAAGGTTGCTCCATTTTTGGTCATTCTCTCACTCACCGCAACAACGTAGTGTGCCCTAGTTGTTGAAGGAGGACATTGTGCGTGGCCTAGGTGTGCTTTAGTCGCTTGCTCATCCCTCGAATCCCTTCGCCCAACCAAAACCTAGGCTCCTATACAGGAAAGTGGTAGTGTGTGATCCTGAGGCGACTTTAAGTGTTAACGTTGAAGTTGTTACTGCTCGGCACTATCAAAGTAGGATTTAGGGTTTCTGCAGGGTTGATTTTCATCATAATGGCAGGAAAAAGGTTTGTGGGTGGTTCATCGTCTTCTTCATTGGCATTAATCACCAAGGTATGTTAGCGATAGGCTTAGGTAAGAACAACATAGTTTGTGAAATTGTTTATACTTATTTTTGCTGAATAAATTTGTAATGTATAAAAACTGTAGGGTTCAGATGAGTTTGGGAAAAAATTACATTGGTGCAGTGTTTTAGGCCATTTTAAACATTTTGTTGAAGCATTTGAAATTTTAAATGATCAACACATTGCGAAGATCAAAGAGTCGCCCTTCAGTATTTTCTTGGACATTCAAGAATTGCAGCATATCCGGGGAATTTTGGTTAATATATTTGAAAGTTAGGATTCAACCTCGCAAGTTTTTAAATTCTCAAGTAATAGTTTTAATTATGAATTATAAACAATATCTATAGTAAGATAAAACTTGGATATAGTTAGCCTTAAATGATTGATATTTGATCAATTTAAATGAGTGAATTTAAGGTGAAATTCACTTCAGACCCTCGGTAGGCCTGAAATGATTTTATTTCAGGCCTACCGAGGGTCTGAAGTGAATTTACTTCAGGCCCTCGGTAGGCCTGAAATAAATTCATTTCAAGCCCACGTTGGGCCTGAAATGAATCATTTCAGGCCCACGTTGGGCTTAAATTCAATTCATTTCAGGCCCAAAGTGAAATAAGTTGAAGCCTATATTATTGATGATAACTAAACATTTTAATTGTTTCAGGTGTACCGGTTGCATTCACCAGACGAGATGTTGCTTTGGTACTGGGTATAGTGGACCGTGGAGTTTCGGTCCCTATTAATTCAACTAAAGCATCGGGTGACCTCTATCATACTTACTTCTCAAAAGAAAAATAACCTACTAGAACAAGAATTGAGGACTTACTTAAACATTATTCTAAAAGTGTTGAATCAGAGGATGATGTGTTATTAGTTTGTAAATTATATATTTTGTATATATTTGTTTGTGTTTTATTTTCGTCTAGTACATATAAGGTTCCTCTAGGGCTTGTAGATATAGTAGATGATTATGACAATCTTGGTAGATTCAACTGGGTGGAAGCTATCCATAAATTTTTGTCTCCCCAATTACCTAAGATTGGGAAATTATTTTCATCAAGTCAGGGAAACCAGAGGACCACCAACCTCCCTTACGTAAAGGGATTTGCTGGGCTTTTGGCAGTGAGTAGAATATTGTTGATAAATTTTATAATATTTTGCTATCATTAATGTAATTGTGTGGAAAACTTTGTATAGGCATGGTTTTTGGAGCATGTACCCATTCAAAAACCATACAATGTTGAAGGACCCCGAATAAATAAGTGGACGAATATTCCTTCTCATATTAGTAAGGTGAGGGACCTTGTCAACCAAATCAGGTCAGAAGAGGTAATTATTCTAAACTGTGATCTATGTTAGTTTGATATAGAGGCAGTAAAATTTGTGTACTTGGTAATTGACAGGTGATTATTGAAATAATTCCTAACCTACATGAAAACACATTGTTTGAGAACGTTGAGATTGGGGATGACATTCCACGGGCAATGGAGACATCACAAGGACATGACACAGAAGATGTAAGGCCATGAGGTGAATGCATTCTTAAAGATACCCTAATCAAGGAGCTAACAGAGGAGAATATATGTTTGAATGAAAGGGTTAAGGAATTAATTTCAATTATTGAAAAAAGGGGATGGAGGGTCAAGAAAGCTATCCTATAGTCATTCCTCTTTCTGATCCAGTATCTTGTAGAACAAGGAGAGGACGTGACCGAAGTCGGTATGATTACAGGGATACTCCAATTGAGAGTCCAGTATGGCACCAGCTATTACATAAGGGGAAGCGGAGAAAGGAACAAATACCAAATGTCATGGACAAGGGAAAAAGGAAACTTAGTGAGGAGGATATGGATGAAGCAAGAGAAACCATTACTGTAATGGAAGTCATGTCTGAAGAAGATATAGAGGAGGAAAAAAGAAGAACCTCCGAACTATACAAAATGAGGCAACAAGGCATTGATGTATGCGAGTTATTTTTATCTAAATTACCTCAAATTGATTCAATTTGGTCATTAATTAGTTTGGTGTAAATTGTATCAATGTAGTTTGTGAAGAAGTATTTTATGAAGTCGAAGAAGAAAAATCAAGATAAAGAAGTGGCCTACATGATAAATAAATTGGAGAACCTAAAGTAAGTTATGAAACATAGTTTAGTTAATATATTTGGGGCTTTAATATATAATCTTATCAATTTCTTGGCAGGTTGGCTAATGAATTTATCTAGGAGGATGCACCCTTTGCTTTGAAATTGCATTCATTCTTACAATCCTCAATGGAGAGGTTTTTACAAAAGGTGAGGTCATTGATGCCTTCTGTAAAATGTTATTTAGGGGAGCAACCACATCTGGTAGGCCATACAACAAGTCAATATATTGTTCAACCTTCTTCACAGTAAGTGATGTAAATTAGTATGAAATAATAGATTATAGAAGACCTACTATTATGATGTGGTTATTAATAATTTTAATTTTGCAACTTGTTAGGCTTCAATAAGATTATCAAGAAAGTTTTCCCTGCAACAAGTGATGAAGACGGATATGATAGAACAAGGGTTTAGATATATTTTAATACCTTTGTGCAGTGATAATACACACTTTCACTTGTTGGCGGTGGATACAAAAGCAATGACTTTCATTCATTTAAATTCTCTTGCTAGTGGTCATAAATATAAGCATGATTTTGCCACAGCGGTGAGCTACCTACCTTTATTCATATATATGTTCATCATTATTTGGAAAAAAATGTCATTGAAATTCATGATATATTTGACAGGTAAAAGAACTTAAACAATATACTCACGAGGAACTTACGGCTATTCATCCATATCTACAAAGTCATCATCCCTTGGACAAATGGCCCTCCGTCAGACAAAAATGTCCCCAACAAGAACATAGGTCAGTAAGTGAGGAAGAGTTTGAAAATTTTAAAATCATCAAAGTATTTTATTACCCCACTTATTGAAATCAGAAATATTATTTGTTATTTTCAGCGTGGACTGTGCCTTCTTTGTTATGCAATACGTCCGATGTCTCCTATACGATGAGAAAATGGATTTCAAATAAGGAGATATGACGAAAATGAGATTTGATCTGACAGTAAATATTATGGGAGACATGTATTGTAAAACATGAGACTGTCAATCTGTTGAAGTAATGTTGTAAAAAAACATCCTTTGCTGGTGATTCAGCTCCATTTGAATAGAAATTGTGTAATTTGTATGAATATAATTTATTGTCCAGAAAAACAAAACAATTGTGTGAAACATCGGGTTAATGCAATGTAGTGTACCAACTGATACGGTAAGAAAACATAACTCATAATGATTTGGACTAAATTTGCACACCAGAAATAACATCTCTTTGGTTAATTCTAACTACTGATATATATCCAAGTATCGAAGGTCCATCAGTGGGTTTCTGATACATAATTTGAAAATATGACTTAATGGTCTCGAAGGAATTGAAAATTGGTATGCATTCTGTATTGACATAGTAAGCTGGATTATCTCTACCATCAATTTAAAAAACTTGTTTCAAATTGTAAAAATTAATAATTAAATAAAATTACAGGATTTGGTCACAACTTGTAGATAGATATAGAATATTAATCTATAAATCATTATTTTCTTTAATGCCCAAGGTGAGCATGAACTTAACTTTTCAGGCCCACGGTGGGCCTGAAATAAAATGATTTCAGGCCCACGGTGGGCCTGAAATAAAATAATTCAGGCCTACGGTGGGCCTGAAATAAATCATTTCAGGCCCACGGAGGGCCTGAAATAAAAACTTTTCAGGCCCAAGGAGGGCCTGAAAATAAACTTTCAGGCCCAAGGTGGGCTTGAAATCACTTCAATTCAGACCCACCTTGGCCTGAAATCAAGTGATTTGAGGCCCACCATATGCCTCAACTGGGAACCATAAAATACTTCTGATTTAAGTTGGTGGATAATAAATTTTTAGTTGTATAGGTGTAATACGTTTATAGAACATAACTCATAAATATTGGTACTTAGTGTGCACATAAAAATCCACTGATATACCTAAAAACCTCCTATTGCAAACTACTGCTATAGCATTGGTGATACAGGAAGATTAGAGGTTTGGGCACCCAAAATCTCATCTCATATCTCAACCCTATCTACTGATATAGGTTTCTCAGAATTCCAGATGTGGGAGGTCCATCAGTGAGTTTTGGTCAAAACTCACTGATATACCTAAACCACTCCTATAGCATTGGTGATACAGGAAGATTAGAGGTTTGGGCACCCAAAATCTCATCTCCTAGCTCAACCCTATCTACTGATATAGGTTTCTCAGAATTCCAGATATGGGTGATCCATCAGTGAGTTTTGGTCAAAACTCACTGATATACTTAAACCACTCCATCAGTGACCTTGAATTACATGCCTATCTACTCTTAGTATGCTTATTGTTGATGCCATGTTGTTTATATGATCATGATTTGCTTATTTGCTACTTTGCTATGTTCATGTTTGTAATGCCATGTTTACCTGATACATATCAATGTTGTGGCATGCTTTGTGAGTTGATACTTCGTGTTCATATGATGCATGTGATTGCTCTATCTTGCTCTATCTTTTTCACATGTGTTCGTATGGTTATCTAACATCCTATCACATCTTTGTTGATTTGGAATACCCCTAGGGTTGAGGGGGAGTTTGTTTACAACTTAACAGTCCCTCTAGCTCCTTGTCGGTGTTCGACAAAGGGGGAGAGTGTGGATTGGTTAAGTTTAGAATGATCATGTTGTAGGGGGAGGATCTGGATTCCCCTATGATTCTAAAGTTGAGCTATTGATTGAGAATCCCTAAACTTAAAATCGGGTTGTGAAACAACAAAAAGGGGGAGATTGTTGATGCAGTCTGGCCCTGATTGTTGTTTTGGTGTTGACACCGATTTTAGTTTAGGTGGATGATTATTGATTATGATTAAGTCCTGATCGGGGATCAGGAATGGTATGGAAAATCCTAGTCTGGAGGGCTAGGTGTTGGAAAATCCTAACCTAGAGGGTTAGTGTTGAAAATCCTAGTCTGGAGGGCTAGTTGTTGGAAAATCCTAACCTGGAGGGTTAGGTGTGAAAAATCCTAGCTTGGAGGGCTAGGTAGTTGAAAAGTCCTAATTCGGAAGGGTTGGGTGAAAAGTCCTAGCTTGGAGGGCTAGGTGAAAAGTCCTAACTTGGAGGGTTAGGTGTAAATTCCCATCCTGGAGAATTAGGTGAAAAAGTCTTGGCTTGGAGGGTCAGGTGCCTAGCTTGGAGGGCTAGGTTGGATGAAGTTCTAACTCGGAAGGGTTGGGTGAAAAGTCCTAGCTTGGAGGGCTAGGTGAAAAGTCCTAACTTGGAGGGTTAGGTGTAAATTCTCAACTTGGAGGGTTAGATGGAAAAATCCTTGGCTTGGAGGGCTAAGGTGGATGAAACACTAGCTTGGAGGGCTAGGGTTGAGTCCCTGGATCGGTCTGGAGACCGATCAGGGACATTGGCACGCTGCTCCTTCGTGGATCGGTCTGGTGACCGATCCAGCGATGTCTGATCGGATTGGTGATCGATCAGGGAGCACACAGTGAGGTTGGGAACCTACTGTGTGGCTCCTGATCGGTCCGGTGACCGATCAGGGAGCAGGCTGCTTCCTCGCTGCCTTGCTCCTGATCAGTCTGGTGACCGATCAGGGAGCGGGAAGTGAGTGAGTTCCCTTGCTGATCAGACTCTGGATCGGTCCGGTGACCGATCAGGGACTCAGGATGGGACTTAGGATCTGATTAATAAATCCCTGTTCATCTGTCCTGATCGGTCTGGGTGACCGATCAGGCTTCACCCTGATCGGTCTGGTGACCGATCAGGCCTGTGTTGCCGTAAGAGCTGGGAATCCCAGCACGGCAGTAGATCGGTCTGGTGACCGATCCACAAGTCCTGGATCAGTCCGGTGACCGATCACTTTAATTCAAATTGCACTGTTAGACGCGGTCAGAGCGTCTGATCATATCCGATTTGCTGCCACTTACATCTGATATTTGATTTACTATGTGATACGCTGCTCTAACACCCTGATTAAGCTGCAAGTGACAGGGGAGGATTCAAACACTCAAGGAGAGGTCAATGGAGGCTTTCGTTGGAGCAGGTTTGTCCGATTCTCCGTTTCAGGTTGCAACGGCCGAGCTGCAGACTGGAGCCGGGACTGGGGCTTGGCTGAGGGGATCTCAGGAAGACCAGAGAGGGCTCAGTGGTAGCTGGCGTTGGCAGCATGGTAGCTGGAGGCTACGGAGGATGTTGTCACCTGGTGCTGTGTGGAGAATCAAAAGCGCGGAAGCTGGCTTCGTGGAAGCAGAGTTTTGAGAGTTCTGGAACTAATCTTCTTGCTGCGCCTTGAGTTCTCCATTACGAGCTTGCTGTGTTCTTGAAGCTTCATCACTTTGAGCCAGCCACTGATTTCGAGAAGTAATCATCCATTACTTGAGCGCTTGAAGGAGAGAACAAGGAGCTTGGAGTCCGACAGTGGGAAGACACGAGGAAGGGTTCTTGCGTGAGATCGCCACTGGGTGGAGCTCAGGGAAGCTTGCTGTGTTCTGTCCTTGCTAAGTGTTTGAGTAAGATCCTTCTAGTTGTTTCTTTGTGCTTAAACTTTATCTGTGATTGAAACACTGTGGAGAGGTTTCTCCACCGAGAAGGAGGTTGCTTTCTATCCGGTGATAACCGGGGCTTGATCTGCCGACGATCAAGGGATCACCCACCTTAAGGGCATGCCAAGGAGTAGAGGCAAGTTATCCCTGAACCTTGTAAACCCTCCTTGTTAGCGATCTTGCTAATTGTGGTTGTTTGTTTTCGGTTTCTGTTTTCATTTACTGCACTGCTTCATTTCATTTCTTTCGCTGTGCTACTGATAAGTTGAGTGCAGGAAACTTGTTAAGTTTCAAAGAAAAGTGATTGGCTATATTCACCCCCTCTCTAGCCATCTCGTTTCCAACAAGTGGTATCAGAGCTTGGGGCTCTGTACACGGCTTAGCATCCGAGAGTTTTCAACAAGATGGCTTTGAGAGAAGGCTTCTCCACCACCCGACCTCCATTCTTTGAAGGCGTCGACTTCCAATATTGGAGATCAAAGATGGAATACTATTTGAAGATGGATATTCATACTTGGTTCGCGGTGAAGGAGGGATTCACCCCTCCTAAGGATGATGAAGGCAAAGAACTCGAGTTTTCATGGTGGACTGCCGAACAAACACGAAAAAGTGAAGCCGACGCAAAGGCGGTTGTCACTCTACAATGTGGCATGAACAAAGACCAACTCATCAAGGTTGGACCCTTCACAAGTGCGAAGGACTTGTGGAACAAACTCATCGAGCTTCACGAGGGCACCCGGGACTCAAGAATTGCAAAGAGGGACTTGTTCCTCAATCAACTCCAAAATCTCTCCATGAAGGAGAATGAGTCGATAAGTGAGCTCCATAGCCGGTTCAAGGAAGTCCTCAATGGGCTTGAGTCTGTAAGTGAGCTCCATAGCCGGTTCAAGGAAGTCCTCAATGGGCTTCATTCAATTGATGAAAAGGTCGAGAATCGCGACCTTGTGAGGTATGTCTTGAAAGCATTTCGAAGGAATGCTTTGTGGTCATCCATGGTGGATGCCTACAAAGTATCTAAGGATTTATCTATTGTAAAGTTAGATGACTTATTTTGTGAGATGGAATTGCATGAAATGGCTAACAAAGGCCCCAAGGAGAAGGGGATTGCCTTAGTTGCAGGGGACCGAACCAAGAAGAAGAAGAAGGAGAAGAAGAAGGAGAAGGAAGTCTCTTCATCTTCATCCTCTTCCGAATCCGAGTCCGATTCCGAGGAAGATGGCAGCGGCTCTTCTTCATCCGAAATGGCAAACTTTGTGCGAAGGATGATGCGAAGGGATCGACGGTTCAAGAGTAGAGGTAACACTAGTGAATCCAAACCTGATAAGACTAATGTATCTTGTTTTGAGTGTGGTAGAAAAGAGCATTTCAAGAGTGAATGTCCAAAACTCAAGAAGAAGGTGAAAAAATCCAAAAGAAAAGAAGAGAGATCCAAGAAGAAGAAGAAGGCCTTGAAGGCCACTTGGGATGAGTCATCCTCAAGCTCATCCGATGAAGAGAAGGAGGAGAAGAGCACAAGGCAAGTGACACTCATGGCTCTTGGAGAGGCAAGCAGTGATGAATCTTCAAGCTCCTCAAACGCGGCTTTATCATCTTCGGATGATGAAGAGGTAACCTCTCCCGAGCTTGAAAAGTGTTATAGAGCAATTGCATGTTTAACTAATATGCTTAAAAGTCCAAAAATAAAGTTAAGGCATTGCAATTGGAAATTGATCAATTGAAAGCTTCTAGGGATGATAACATTGATGATTTACATGTTGAACTGCTAGAAGATGAAATTAAATCATTAAAACTTGAAATTGAAAATTTGAAGTCCTCTATGGTTGAGGAAGTCAATGATTTGCATGATGAACTGTTAGTAGAGGAAAACTAATCATTGAAGAGTGAAGTTGAGAAGCTCAAGAATATTCTTGGGAAGTTCTCAACTAGCTCTAAGACCCTAGATATGATTCTAAATGCCCAAATAGCGGTTTACAATAGGGCCGGTATTGGTTACCGTCCTAAGGAACCGTCATTTGTATCTCTCATGTCTAGGACTGATATGAGACAATCTATGACACCCAAAATCCAAAAGAAAATGGTCAAGGCATGGGTGCCTAAGTCATGTTTAGTTGATGCTTTAGGTCCCAAGGTTTGGGTACCTAAAACTTCTATTTTTCGAATTGTGTAGGTTATGATTAAGGGGGAGCATCTATCAACTTGGTTCGTTGATAGTGGATGCTCCAAACACATGACCGGGGATAGATCATTGTTTACCACACTTCACAAGAAAAGTAGAGGTAATGTATCATTTGGTAACAATGGTAGTCTTAAGGTCAGAGGAATAGGAGACATTCAAATATCCGAATGTCTTAGAATCTCAAATGTCCTTCTAGTCAAGGGGATGAAATTTAATCTCCTAAGTGTGAGTCAATTGTGTGACACGGGTTACACAATTGATTTCCAACCAAGTCAATGTCTAGTTAGACACAATGACACCTTGGACACAGTACTAGTAGGAACAAGAGTAGACAATATTTATCAAGTTTCATTTAAAAGTGTTACTAATGTTTCTGCTAAGTGTTTCATGTCAAAAGAAGAAGAGTCCACCCTTTGGCACCGGAGATTAGCTCATGTGAACATGAAGAACATCCGGAAGTTGGCCAGCAAGGGACTAGTCTGTGGCTTACCGAGCATCAAGTATGAAAAAGACAAACTTTGTGATGCATGTCAAATGGGTAAGCAAATAAAATATGCACATAAAGGTAAAAGCGCTGTAAGTACCTCCAATGCATTAGATTTACTTCATATGGATCTATTTGATTGTAGTACCATCATATCATTGAATGGAAGTAGATATTGCTTTGTTATCATTGATGATTTTACTAGATACACATGGACTTACTTTTTAAAATATAAGGACCAAACCTTAGATATTTTTATTTCTTTTTGTAGAAGAGTTGAAAATGAAAAATCATCAACCATTAAGACAATTAGAAGTGATCATGGAGGTGAATTTCAAAACCAAAGGTTTTTAGAATTTTGTCAAGATAGAGGTTATAGACATGAGTTCTCTACTCCTAGAACACTACAACAAAATGATGTTGTAGAGAGGAAGAACCGTGTACTCTAAGAGGCTACACGAAGCATGCTTAATGAGTACTCACTCCCGAGTTACTTATGGGTTGAAGCTGTAAATACAGCTTGCTATGTGCAAAATCGAGTCCTCATCCATAGGTTTTTAGGAAAGACTCCCCATGAACATTGGTTTGGAAAACCACCTACGGTTAAACACCTTAGGGTGTTTGGTTGTAAGGTGTTCATCCTAAACACCAAGTGTAACAACCCGAAAAATTCTCTTAATATTCTATGAAAATATTGAGCATGTTTAGATAATTTTCGAAGGATCTAGAAGTATTGATACGAGCTTTGGGCTAGAAAATTCATGTTTTCTCATTTAAATTGAGAAAACTAAGTACTAATGGGCCTTATATGGGCCTTTCTAGCACCATAATTATTGTTGGATTTTAGGGAAAAATTAGTATAAATATAAATAGTTTAGGAAAAATTAGTATAAATATAAATAGGATTTAATTAGACATATTAGCATGATTAGGGGTAAGTCTTAGCTTAATTTTCCTACTTAAATTGAGAAATTAGGTACTAATGGGCTTTAAATGGGCTCCAAGAATGGGTATTAATTAGGTGAATTTTATATAAATATAAAAGAATTTTATTTAGGAATATTAGCATAATTATGAGGGATTTTAGGGGAATTTTCGAAATAAAGGGGAATTTTCGAAAATAGGGAAAAGGGGTTTAAATAAAATAAAAAAAAAATAAAGGTGCATGGGCCAAGGATTGAACCTTGGACCTCTTGTACAACCATGAATACTTTAACCAACTCACCTAGCAAGGAATTCTTATGAGGAAAGGAAGTGGATGATGGTTAAGTAGTAGAGGAAGATGAAGGGCCATGGAAAACTCTTCATTTGCCTCTTTAAAGGAGCTATAAAGAGGGGGTTTGGGGGGTTACTTCTCTTCATCATCAAGTGAATTTGCTCCCCTCCTCCCTCCTCATTCTAGCCGAAACTCTAAGGAAGAGTTCCCCTTGGAAAAGTGTCCACCAAGGCTCCATCACCCAAGATCTAAAGTTCTTACAAGGATTCAAGGACTAGGTGTGGTTAAGAGACATCAAGTCTTCTTCCTTCTCTTCATCCAAGGTCTAAAAATTTAGAAACCCCAAGGTAAGACTCCCTCACCTGTGGTATAATAGTTACCTATGATTTCCATGATTTTTAGCATGATATATGGGTTAGTTTTCGGATTTAATGTTGAAAGGAAACAAAATCAAGGTTCCTATGTTCAAAGGTTTCGGCCACTAGGATTTAAAGGTCTATAAATATGATAAAAATTATGATAAAGTTATTTAATCTTCCCTTATGATGTTTAGAAGTTAAGTATAATTTTTGGGAATTTTTGGAGTACCCTAGGATACCCTAGAGTTTCGGCCAACATGAAAGAAGCAAAACCCAGAACCTTAAGTTCAAGGGTTTCGGACACTATGTTTTAAATGTCTAGAAATATGTTAAAAATCATGATAATGTTTTTTAATGTTCCCTTATGATTTTTAGAAGTTAAGTATAATTTTTAGGAATTTTTTGAGTACCCTAGGACACCCTAGAGTGTCGGCCAACATGAAAGAAGCAAAACCCAGAACCTTAAGTTCAAGGGTTTCGGCCACTATGTTTTAAATGTCTATAAATATGTTAAAAATCATGATAATGTTATTTAATGTTCCCTTATGATGTTTATAAGTTAAGTATAATTTTTGGGAATTTTTGGAGTACCCTAGGACACCCTAGAGTTTCGGCCAACATGAAAGAAGCAAAACCCAGAACCTTAAGTTCAAGGGTTTCGGACACCATGTTTTAAATGTCTAGAAATATGTTAAAAATCATGATAATGTTATTTGATGTTCTCTTATGATGTTTAGAGGTTAAGTATAATTTTTGGGAATTTTTGGAGTACCCTAGGACACTCTAGGGTTTCGGCCAACATGAAAGGGGCAAAACCAAGGTCCCTATGTTTATGGGTTTCGGCCACCATGATTTAAATGTCTATAAATATGTTAAAAATCATGATAATGTTATTTGATGTTCCCTTATGATGTTTAGAAGTTATGTATAATTTTTGGGAATTTTTGAAGCATCCTAGAGGCACATATGGTTCGGCCAACCCCAAGGACCCAAGGGTTAGGGTTGAGTCTTTAACTTCAAGCATATGTTTATGTGTTGCCATGATATAAGGATGATGGATGGTGGTTATGTGAATTTTCACATGGCCTTGGGACTCCACAAGTTTCGGCCAATAAGGGTTAATAGGATAAAAGTTAAGATTTATTACAAGTAAGGGTCCCAAGGGCCTTATGGTAAGATGTGATTTATGTTTATAAATGATAGGCCATGTTATGAATGATATGCTATGTTTACGTATGATATGCCATGTTTATGAATGATATGCCATGGTTATGAATGATATGCCATGTTATGAATGATATGCCATGTTACGAATGATATGTCATGTTTATGAATGATATGCCATGGTTATGCATGATATGCCATGTTTAGGAATGATATGCCATGTTTTAGGATGATACGAACATATGCCATGCTCTATGAATGATGTGTATATATGCCATGTCTAAGAATGAAAAATGATGAATGACAAGTATGATGAATGAAAGATGATGCTTATGTCTTTAAGGCATAAATATGCTAAACGGCACGGTCGATGGTCGACGGTACAACGGTCGAGAGGACCGGTAAATGGGCCGGTAGACGGGCCGAGCCGTAACAAGTTATGCTATGATGAGTATGCCATGAATGTCTTATGAATGATGAAGCATGAAAAGTATTTTACTTTATGTATGGGCTTGTACCGGACCGAAGTATGGGTCCAAGGGATGGGCACCTTAAGAACGCCCCGGTTATGGACTACCGAAGCTGTCCACGGTTCTGGCACTACCGGAGCTGTGCAACAGGGATGGGCTCCTTAAAAAGCGCCTCGGTTCGGGGACTACCGATTATGCTGTCCTTACCCTAGTAGGTCGGGGCTAGCTACCTCGGATTTACTAGGGATGCGCGCTATGATGTATGTATGTGGTACAAGCCGGGGACCCCAAATGATGTTATGATGATTATGTTTAAGAAATGAAAAGTATGTTTTTAAAGATTAAGCATCCTTATGATATATATGCATTGCCCATGCATTCATTATTAAAAAGTATGTTTATGAAAAGTATGTTCATGAAAAGTACGATTTTAAACTAAGCATCCATATATGTATATGCATTCCACTCATGCCTCCATTCATGTTATGCATTATGTTATGATGATAAAATTTTATGCTTACGCTTCATGTTAAGAAATATGCATGAGAACAAATGATCTATGCCATGATAATGTTAAGAAGATGCTCATATGTTATGATAGGAAGAATGTTCATTATGTTTATGTTCGTGCCAAGTATTATGCCATGCTTAGAATGTTACTATGTTTATGTTCATGCCAAGTATTATGCCATGCTTAGAATGCTACTATGTTTATGTTCATGCCAAGTGTTATGCCATGCTTAGAATGCTACTATGTTTATGTTCATGCCAAGTATTATGCCATGCTTAGAATGCTACTATGTTTATGTTCATGCCATGCTATGTATACGATAAGTGATTTAAGATGTTATGTCCTAAGTAGAGCACCAAGTATGTTAATGTTTTCATGTGCTCATTATGAGATGATGAATGATGAATGGTTTTATGAGTAGGAAAGAGTCTTACTAAGCCTGTGTGCTTATAGTCTTATTTCCTTATACCGCAGATCATTCAAGGGGACAATGATGGAAGCAGCAGGAGGGCAAGAACGCATGTGTGTAGTAGTGACTTGGCCCAGGAAACTCTATGTTTACTGTTTATGTTAGAACTTTACCTTGGTTACTTATATGTCTGAATAATGACCTATGGAACCTTATGATATGACGTTACGTATGACATGATATGATATGATGCTTAAGTTCAAAGTTAATATGCTAAGGTTCCTATGTCATTAAGTTAAGAATGGTAACAGGGCATGTATAAGTTAAAGTTATTCCGCTGCCTTATGATGTCTACATGCCCTAAGCATGTTAACGTAACGCCGCTTATGAAAAAAAAAAAGCGGGCGTTACACCAAGGATCACCTTAGAAAGTTCACGGTAAAGGCTGATGAAGGGATACTAGTCGGGTATTCCCTCGTTAGCAAAGCCTATCGAGTCTACAACAAGAAAACTAGATTAGTTGAAGAGTCTTCTGATGTGGTTTTTGAAGAAATTTCAAAATCAATTGACCAATCAGAAAATGTAGAAGGAGTTCAACTTGAACTTAGGAGACTAAGTTTGAATGAAACTCCAAGTGTTGTTGATGGTGATGAGTCTGATGACGGTGAACCTAGACAACCCATTGATCAGCCGGATCCTGAGGCTGAACTTGTGTCTAGTGAACTCATTCAAGAAGCAACACCAACACCAAGGCAAACTAGATTAGCCTCTAGTCATCCCCAAGACCAAATTGTTGGAGACATCCATCAGGGAGTTAGAACTAGATCATTCTTCTGGAATGAGGCTAATGAAGTTGCCCTAATTTCCGAAATTGAACCTAAGAAAATTGATGAAGCATTAAGTGATCCCGATTGGATCATTGCAATGCAAGATGAACTAGGTCAATTTGAGAGAAGTCAAGTTTGGGACTTAGTCCCTAGACCCAAGAAGACCTCCATTATTGGAACCAAATGGGTCTTCAAGAACAAATTGAACCATAAGGGAGAAATCATTAGAAACAAGGCACGCTTGGTAGCCAAGGGCTACAGTCAAGTTGAAGGCCTTGATTATGATGAGACCTATGCTCCTGTGACACGATTAGAGTCCATCCGATTGATGCTTGCATTTGCAGCTCATCGTGGTTTCAAATTATATCAAATGGACGTCAAATCGGCCTTTCTAAATGGTCTAATTAGGGAAGAGATCTATGTTGAACAACCACCGGGGTTTGAGAGTACCGAATTTCCAAACCACGTGTTCAAGCTCAAAAAGGCACTTTATGGCCTTAAACAAGCACCCCGAGCTTGGTATGAGCGGTTGTCGACATTCCTAATTGAGAAGGGCTTCGTTAGAGGCCAAATAGACCCTACACTATTTCTACGGAGAGATAGCGATAACATTTTTGTAGCCCAAGTATATGTCGATGACATAATTTGTGGCTCAAATAATAAGGGCTATTTGAATGAATTTATTGGACACATGGAAAATGAATTTGAGATGAGTCTAGTGGGAGAGTTGACTTTCTTCCTTGGACTTGAAATCAAGCAAACCCGAGATGGGATCCATGTGCACCAATCGAAGTATACACAAGAAATGCTTCGAAAATTCAATATGAGTGATTCAAAAGAGGTAACCACTCCCATGGCCACAAACACAAGATTAGACAATGACGAGAGTGGTAAACCCGTTGATTTGACTCAATATCGAAGCATGGTAGGTAGTTTGCTATACCTCACAGCTAGTCGACCGGATATCCTATTTGCTGTGGGTATGTGCGCTAGGTATCAAGTTTGTGCCAAGAAATCTCATTTAATTGTTGTTAAGCGAATTTTGAGATATCTCAAAGGCACAATTGGAGTCGGTCTATGGTACCCTCATACCGAATCATTTGATTTAATTGGCTATACGGATTCCGACTACGCTGGATGTAAGTTGGACCGGAAAAGCACAAGCAGGGGTTGCCAATTCTTAGGCTCGTCCTTAGTAAGTTGGTCAAGTCGGAAGCAACATTGTGTTGCTCTCTCCACGACCGAGGCAGAATATATCGCCATGGGAGAGAGTGTATCACAATTATTGTGGATGATACATACTTTAGAGGACTACGGATTGAGTTACAAGGGTGTGCAAGTGTTGTGTGACAACATTAGCACAATTAACTTAACCAAGAATCCAGTCCATCATTCTAGGACCAAACACATTGAAGTAAGACACCACTTCATTAGGGATCATGTAGCTAGGGGAGATATTGTACTCTCACATGTAGAGTCCAAGTCAAACCTAGTCGACATTTTCACTAAACCACTCCCTGAAAATGAGTTTAGTTTCCTAAGATGGGAATTGGGAATGTGTCGCGCTTCATGATTTTCAAATTGCATTCAAAACCCTTCATGATTATTTCGAAATTGTTGGGAATCAATTGGGTAACTTTGGGGACATCTCACACAAACTATAAGGTTTACCAAAATATTTTTGTTTGCTAGACATGGGGTGAGATGTTAGGATCAACTCGATTTCTCAAAATGTCATTGCATCCCTTGAGAAATTAAGTTGACGAGATAATAATCACGGTGGTGACCAAGTATGGGGAAAACCAATGCATAACATATGTGTATTTGGCTCCATGATCATACTTGGACATTCCAATCAAGGCAACTTGATTGGAAACTTGGATTTGGAACCAAAACTTGATTGAATTTGCTTGAATGATTGTTGATTACGTTTGACTCCGTTTAGATGGGTCAAAGTGATTGTTGAACCTATAAGGACCTTTGATCCTCGTTCAGGGATCAATTTTAGTCATGAGATCATGTCCAAGTTCGATAAACTTCACCAGATTTCCTTGGAAAGCTTCAGAAATTCTGAAACTGAACATTTCGGTTCGTATCAGGAACCCTGATCGGTCACCGGACCGATCAGGCATAGGACTGATCGGTCCCCGGACCGATCTGGCTCCGTCCTGTGGTGATCGGTCCTCAGACCGATCATCGAGGCATGCAGTGACATTTAGGAATTTTGACCAAGTGTACTGAGCTAGCCTGGATCGGTCCCCAGACCGATCTGGCACCCTGCTGAGATCGGTCCACGGACCGATCAGGGGGTTCACAGTAAGCCGCCCAAGCCTATTGATCTCCCCCTGATCGATCATCTGAACAATCAGGAGCGCGTCTGATCGGTCATCCGACCGATTAGGCCCAGGCCAGTCCGATCAGGCTGTAGCCTGATCGGTCTGGGCGCGATCAGATCGAACGGTGATCCGTTCAGGTGCATTAAAATCTGGTTGTGGACCGATCCACCAACCGATTAACTCCTCCCAAAACACTTCACTTCCGAACCCTAGCACCGAAATCTCTCACTCGCGCAACCTTTCCTTCGTGCGTGAGCTCTCCAGGACTTATGAGCGAGAGTGTTCGTGTGTCTTCCTCGTTCTCGTGTGTGCCAGTTCTTCCGAAAGGTTCTGCGGGCATCTCCCTGTTCTCTGCCTGCGCTTTTGTCTTGCGCCAAGGTTTCTCCTGCACAGGCTTTTTCCCGTCCAACCTTCAAAAACCTCCTCAATGACACCTAAGTAAGTTTTTGGCTTTGTTTTTCTTTTCAAACAGCTCATGAACTATGTCTTGTGAAACTAACCATGTTTTTGGTTCTTGTTCTTGCTGTTGTACCATGACCCTATTGCACTTGCCGTGAACCTTCTTTCCATACTTGATCATATGACCAAATCTATCGTTCATCTCATTTTCTATCTCTGATTGGGTGTTATCTTATATGATCAATTCTTAAATCCAATCTATAGAAAGTCTTCTAAGGGTAAGGAACCTATGGAGGATAGTTCTAAGGGAAAAGGCCCTTCGTCTTTTACACCTCCTCCAAGACCTCCATCTCCCCCGCATACTAGATTTCAGAACATTCTTTATGCCCTAGACTTTCATTGGCACAACTTCAAACTAATGCCATGTCGGTCAGTGGACCAAACTTTTGTTTATGAACATTGTCCTACAGTGAGAAGAATCATTGAGTACTATGAGCTTCAAACATCCTTTTCTTGGAAAGGCCAATCAATGTTGATTTGGTCTTTGAATTCTACAATAATCTGGCCAATGGGGAGGGCACGGGGTGGCGGACCCATGTCGCCGGTGTCGATCTTGACTTTACCTTATCAGCCTTTACTGTGTTTCTAGGTTGCCGTCGCTCCAATAATGACTTTTCGCTCTATCCCTATCTTCCTGACCCTCTTCCTGTCCCCTTTACTGGAGTCACTCCTGACTCCATCTATGAGCATTTTCTAGGCCACCCCAGGCCACGGGGTTCTGGTGCGCACACCCGTACGTTTCCCACGTTTCCTGCTCTCCATCTATCTCCCATTGATTATGTTCTGTTTAAGATTATCACAAATTGTCTTCTTCCAACTACTTCAAAGCATCTTGATGAGATCCATCCATTCCACTGCCTGATGTTTTACGGGATGCATCTGCAGTTAGATTTTGACATAGCACCGTCCATTTATTTCTCCATCATTGTTCATGGTCTGAGGTATGGCTAGACGCTCTATATGTCATTCGGCCATATCATCACTGCCTGGCTGCAGTCCGTTGGGATCGATGTTTCACAGGGTCGTACTGTACCTATGGTGCGACAGGACTGCCGACTTGATCGTCGCATGCTGGCCCAGTCTGGAGTTGTTGTCGGATCACGAGGGTTGCGTTGGAAGAATCAGAGACACATGGGGGAGTTTCCAGGAGCAGCCCATTCCTAGGAGCTGCCCGCTGATATAGATGATTATGATGAGTGGGCTCCTGACCTCCGATGGCAGATTGCGGAGTTAGAGCGGATGCTGCAGCACGAATTGCATATTTCCGAGCACTGGCGACAAGAGGTCCGCTCCGAGTTTCAGTCCTTTGATCGCCGTCTTGATGTCCTAGCATCTGCTGTCTCTGAGATGAGCTCGTTCCAGGACAAATGGTATGAAAAGTGGTATCATCATACATTTCCTGATGGTGCGTCCCCCAGTGGCCCCTCACCCGGGGATATCATATATATTGATGATTCCAATGATGATGCCGCGGATGATTGATGTTTTCTTGACTTGTATGACTCGTGGGCTGTATGCCCTGTGACTTAACTATTGTGGCCGTATGCCACACGTATCTTGCTACTTGTTTTATGCTTTGACTTGTCTGACCTTGAATTACATGCCTATCTACTCTTAGTATGCTTATTGTTGATGCCATGTTGTTTATATGATCATGATTTGCTTATTTGCTACTTTGCTATGTTCATGTTTGTAATGCCATGTTTACCTGATATATATCAATGTTGTGGCATGCTTTGTGAGTTGATACTTCGTGTTCATATGATGCATGTGATTGCTCTATCTTGCTCTATCTTTTTCACATGTGTTCGTATGGTTATCCAATAACCTATCACATCTTTATTGATTTGGAATACCCCTAGGGTTGAGGGGGAGTTTGTTTACAACTTAACAGTCCCTCTAGCTCCTTTTCGGTGTTCGACAAAGGGGGAGAGTGTGGATTGGTTAAGTTTAGAATGATCATGTTGTAGGGGGAGGATCTGGATTCCCCTATGATTCTAAAGTTGAGCTATTGATTGAGAATCCCTAATCTTAAAATCGGGTTGTGAAACAACAAAAAGGGAGAGATTGTTGATGCAGTCAGGCCCTGATTGTTGTTTTGGTGTTGACACCGATTTTAGTTTAGGTGGATGATTATTGATTATGATTAAGTCCTGATCGGGGATCAGGCATGGTATGAAAAATCCTAGTCTGGAGGGCTAGGTGTTGGAAAATCCTAACCTGGAGGGTTAGGTGTTGAAAATCCTAGTCTGGAGGGCTAGGTGTTAGAAAATCCTAACCTGGAGGGTTAGGTGTGAAAAATCCTAGCTTGGAGGGCTAGGTAGTTGAAAAGTTCTAATTCGGAAGGGTTGGGTGAAAAGTCCTAGCTTGGAGGGCTAGGTGAAAAGTCCTAACTTGGAGGGTTAGGTGCAAATTCCCATCCTGGAGAATTAGGTGAAAAAGTCCTAGCTTGGAGGGTCAGGTGCCTAGCTTGGAGGGTTAGGTTGGATGAAGTTCTAACTCGAAAGGGTTGGGTGAAAAGTCCTAACTTGGAGGGCTAGGTGAAAAGTCCTAACTTGGAGGGTTAGGTGCAAATTCCCAACTTGGAGGGTTAGATGGAAAAATCCTTGGCTTGGAGGGCTAAGGTGGATGAAACACTAGCTTGGAGGGCTAGGGTTGAGTCCCTGGATCGGTCAGGTGACCGATCAGGGACATTGGCACGCTGCTCCTTCATGGATCGGTCTAGTGACCGATCCAGCGATGTCTGATCGGACTGGTGACCGATCAGGGAGCGCACAGTGAGGTTGGGAACCTACTGTGTGGCTCCTGATCGGTCTGGTGACCGATCAGGGAGCAGGCTGCTTCCTCGTTGCCTTGCTCCTGATCGGTCTGGTGACCGATCAGGGAGCGGGAAGTGAGTGAGTTCCCTTGCTGATCAGACTCTGGATGGGTCCGGTGACCGATCAGGGACTCAAGATGGGACTTAGGATCTGATTAATAAATCCCTGTTCATCTGTCCTGATCGGTCTGGGTGACCGATCAGGCTTCACTATGATCGGTCTGGTGACCGATCAGGCTTCACCCTAATCGGTCTGGTGACCGATCAGGCCTGTGTTGCCGTAAGAGCTGGGAATCCCAGCACGACAGTAGATCGGTCTGGTGACCGATCCACAAGTCCTGGATCGGTCCGGTGACCGATCACTTTAATTCAAATTGTACTGTCAGACGCGGTCAGAGCGTCTGATCATATCCGATTTGCTGCCACTTACATTTGATATTTGATTTACTATGTGATACGCTGCTCTAACACCCTGATTAAGCTGCAGGTGACAGGGGAGGATTCAAACACTCAAGGAGAGGTCAATGGAGGCTTTCCTTGGAGCAGGTTTGTCCGATTCTCCGTTTCAGGTTGCAACGGCCGAGCTGCAGACTGGAGCCGGGACTGGGGCTTGGTTGAGGGGATCTCAGGAAGACCAGAGAGGGCTCAGTGGTAGTTGGCGTTGGCAGCGTGGTAGCTGGAGGCTATGGAGGATGTTGTCACCTGGTGCTGTGTGGAGAATCAAAAGCGCGGAAGCTGGCTTCGTGGAAGCAAAGTTTTGAGAGTTCTGGAACTAATCTTCTTGCTGCGCCTTGAGTTCTCCATTACGAGCTTGCTGTGTTCTTGAAGCTTCATCACTTTGAGCAAGCCACTTATTTCGAGAAGCAATCATCCATTGCTTGAGCGCTTGAAGGAGAGAACAAGGAGCTTGGAGTCCGACAGTGGGAAGACACGAGGAAGGGTTCTTGCATGAGATCGCCACTGGGTGGAGCTCAGGGAAGCTTGCTGTGTTCTTGTCCTTGCTAAGTGTTTGAGTAAGATCCTTCTAGTTGTTTCTTTGTGCTTAAACTTTATCTGTGATTGAAACACTGTGGAGAGGTTTCTCCACCGAGAAGGAGGTTGCTTTCTATCCGGTGATAACCGGGACTTGATCTGCCGACGATCAAGGGATCACCCACCTTAAGGGCACGCCAAGGAGTAGGGGCAAGTTATCCCCGAACCTTGTAAACCCTCCTTGTTAGCGATCTTGCTAATTGTCGTTGTTTGTTTTCGGTTTCTGTTTTCATTTACTGCACTGCTTCATTTCATTTCTTCCACTGTGCTACTGATAAGTTGAGTGCAGGAAACTTGTTAAGTTTCAAAGAAAAGTGATTGGCTATATTCACCCCCCTCTCCAGCCATCTCGTTTCCAACAATAGGTTTCTCAGAATTCCAGATGTGGAGGTCCATCAGTGAGTTTTGCTCAAAACTAACTGATATACCTAAACCACTCCTATAGCATTGGTGATACAGCAAGATTAGAGGTTTGGCCACCCAAAATCTCAACTCCTAGCTCAACCCTATCTACTGATATAGGTTTCTCAGAATTCCAGATGTGGGAGGTCCATAAGTGAGTTTTGGTCAAAACTCACTGATATACCTAAACCACTTCTATAGCATTGGTGATACAGCTAGATTAGAGATTTGGGCACCCAAAATCTCATCTCCTAGCTCAACCCTATCTACTGATATAGGTTTCTCAGAATTCCAGATATGGGAGGTCCATCAGTGAGTTTTGGTCAAAACTCACTGATATACCTAAACCACTCCTATAGCAATGGTCATACAGCTAGATTAGAGGTTTGGTCACCCAAAATCTCATCTCCTAGCTCAACTCTATCTACTGATATAGGTTTCTCAGAATTCCAGATATGGGAGGTCCATCAGTGAGTTTTGGTCAAAACTCACTGATATACCTAAACCACTCCTATAACATTGGTGATACAGCTAGATTAGAGGTTTGGCCACCCAAAATCTCATCTCCTAGCTCAACCCTATCTACTGATATAGGTTTCTCAGAATTCCAGATATGGGAGGTCCATCAGTGAGTTTTGGTCAAAACTCACTGATATACCTAAACCACTCCTATAGCAAAGGTCATACAGCATGATTAGAGGTTTGGCCACCCAAAATCTCATCTCCTATCTCAACCCTATCTACTGATATAGGTTTCTCAGAATTCCAGATGTGGGAGGTCCATCAGTGAGTTTTGCTCAAAACTCACTGATATACCTAAACCACTCCTATAGCAATGGCCATACAGCAAGATTAGAGGTTTGGCCATCCAAAATCTCATCTCCTAGCTCAACCCTATCTATTGATATAGGGTTTTCAGAATTTATTGTCCAGAAAAAGAAAACAATTGTGTAATGTTGATTCACATCGAGTTGTTACAATGTAGTATAACAACTGATACGGTAAGAAAACCTAACTTATTAGAGATTTGGACTAAGTTTGCACACCAGAAATAACATTTCTTTGGTTAACTCTAACTAGTGATATATATCCAAGTATTGAAAGTCCGTCAGTGAGTTTCTGATACATAATTTAAAAATATGACTCAATGGTCTGGAATTGAAATTTGGTATGCATTCTGTATTTACATAGTAAGATGGATTATCTCTACCATAAATTTAAAAAACTTGTTTTAAATTCTAAAAATTAATAATTATATAAAATTACAGGATTTGGTCACATCTTGTAGATAAATATAGAATATTATTCTATAAATCATTATTTTATTTAATGCCCAAGGTGAGAATGAACTTAACTGATTTCAGGCCTACGATGGGCCTGAAATAAAATGATTTCAGGCCCACGCTGGGCCTAAAATTAAAACATTTCAGGCCCAAGGTGGGTCTGAAATCACTTCAATTCAGGCCCAGTGTGGGCCTGAATAGCTCCATTTCAGGCCCAACTTGGGCCTGAAATAAATTTATTTCAGGCCCAGGGTGGGCCTGAAATCAAGTGACTTCAGGCCCACCGTGTGCCTCAATTGGGAAAATTTCAGGGTATCTGTTAACCATAAAATCCTTCTGATTTATGTTGGTGGATAATAATTTGTAGTTGTATAGGTGTATAAATCTGACACCATCTTTCTGGCCTAACTAATACGTTTATAGAACATAACTCATAAATATTGGTACTTAGTGTGCACATAAAAAGTGACTGAATCATTCCTAAAAATCTCATATTTCAAACTACTCCTATAGCAATGGTGATATAGGGATTTCATCTCCTATAAAAATTTCATCTCCTATCTCAACCCTGTCTACTGATATAGGGATTTCAGAATTTCAGATATGGGAGGTCCATCAGTGAGTTTTGCTCAAAACTCACTGATACACCTAAACTACTACTATAGTAATGGTGATACAGCAAGATTAGAGGTTCGGACACCAAAAATTTCATCTCCTAGCTCAACCCTGTCTACTGATATAGGGATTTCAGAATTTCAGATATGGTAGGTCAATCAGTGAGTTTTGCTCATAACTCACTGATATACCTAAACTACTGCTATAGCAATGGTGATACATCAAGATTAGAGGTTCGGACCCTAAAAATATCATCTCCTAGCTCAACCCTGTCTACTGATATAGGGATTTCAGAATTTCAGATATGGCAGGTTCATCAGTGAGTTTTGTTCAAAACTCATTGATACACCTAAACTACTGCTATATCAATGGTGATACATCAAGATTAGAGGTTCGGACCCCAAAAATATCATCTCCTAGCTCAACCCTGTCTACTGATATAGGGATTTCAGAATTTCAGATATGGTAGGTCCATCAGTGAGTTTTGTTCAAAACTCACTGATACACCTAAACTACTGCTATATTAATGGTGATACATCAAGATTAGAGGTTCGGACCCCAAAAATATCATCTCCTAGCTCAACCCTCTCTACTGATATAGGGATTTCAGATTTTCAGATATGGTTGAGCTAGTTAGTGAGTTTTGCTCAAAACTCATTGATATACCTAAACTACTCCTATAGCAATGGTGATACAGCAAGATTAGAGGTTTTGACCCCAAAAATATCATCTCCTAGCTCAACCCTCTCTACTGATATAGGGTTTTCATAATTCCATATATGGTTGAGCTAGGATCAACCATTTTATTTCAGGCCCACCGTGGCCTGAATCATTTTATTTCAGGCCGACGGTGGGCCTGAAACATTTGATTCAGGCCCACGGTGGGCCTGAAATCATTTTATTTTAGGCCCAAGGTGGGCCTGAATCATTTTATTTCAGGCCCACCGTGGGCCTGAAATAATTTTATTTCAGGCCCACCTTGGGCCTGAATAACTATTATTTCAGGCCCAGCGTCGTTCATCTATATGTGAATTTTAGAGCCTTGAAAATTAAATATAAATACATTTGAAATATATTTAACCTAATTTAAATCAGAAATATATTTGAAATATAACAAAGTAAATTGCACATAATAAATCAGAAATATATTTGAAATATAACAAAGTTAGTTTGATTTTTATAAATAAAAATAGATATAACCTAAGTTATATTTATAATACAAATAAAGAAAAAAGGGCCGCGTAGGGCCTGAAATCCTTTTATATTAGGCCCAACAGTCACTCAGCTTTATAGCGTCACTTAGAGCCTAGTGCTCACCAATCGTCTTCTAGCTCCAGATTTGTTGCGATTTCAAGGTAGCATGCTTGTTTTCATTGGAGTAGTTGTGGGCGACATCCTCGTCATCGCACTAGTCGAAATGTATGTACCCTAATTTGTAGTTTGTGATTTCAGTTCTTGCCTTTCACCTAGGGTTATTGATTGTTTTCAGTAATAGACTGAATTTGAGGAGGCTCGTTTCATGAACAAATTCTAAGTGTCATTGTTTGTTTGTGTCAAATAATTGTTTGTTTGATGGTTGCTAAGTTCGGTATGGGTCAAAAAAGATCATCTTCAAAGAAAGCTGCTCCCACCAAATCTAAGAAACAACAAGTCCCTGGGGGAAGTCATGGGAAAAAATAGCTGCCACAACGAAAAATCAAATTGCCTACCGAGTATACAAGTTTTGCCAACAGAGGTCGAAGTAAACGAATGAACTGGAAAAGTAGCCTTTGCCATTTCAAAAATTTTATTGAATCTGTTCCACCCACACCAGCATAAGAACAATTGCTTCCAAAAACACCCTTTTCATGGGTCCTCGACCTTCCTACTAGTTCTTGTGTAAGTCCCCAGGTTCAGAACATGTTTGATAATTGGGATGAAGAAGAACAGAGCTTTGTATTCCATGGGAAAAAACTCAATTTCACAACGGTTGATATATCAGTTATTCTAGGGCTACCTGACCATGGAGAGATAGTCAAACATGATTTGAATGAGGCCTCCAGCCCACTGTACAAGGAGTATTTTGAAGATTCCAGTTGTTCTGCACGGCATTTGGAGAAACTGCTAATAAAGTCTACATCCAATGACAAGCTGTACTGTCAGTTGTATATACTCTATTTTTTTTGTACAGTGCTATTTTGTGGTAGTAGCAGTATACTTGCCATTCCTGCCCTGTCACTTATTGATTGCGTAGATGATTTTGACAATCTACCAAACTACAATTGGTGTAATGCCGTGTACAATTTCATGGCTCCTCAGTTGGGAGCCATTGGAAAGGAGGTGACATTGAGGCATAGACGACATGTAGGTGATTCAACCCAACCGGCCAAGGCTCCCTTGCTCAAGGGATTTCCAAATATTTTGGCTGTAAGTGAGAGCACATATACCTGCTAATATAATTTCATGATGGATATTATTTACTGATTATAATGATGTTGCAGGTATGGGTTAATGAACATATTAGTATTGCTGCTCCTGAACATCCTCATAGATTGCCAAGAATACTTCGCCGGACTTGGCCTAAAGCCCATGTTGACACTATCAAGAGGATGATAGACCGTGTGGCCCCAAATTTAATTATTGTTGATTTAATTCCGTTTGATATAGAGCATGATTTGGTACCTGACTACTCTCCTCCAACTCAACCACTTGAGGTAGAATGTGAGGTATTACAGCAGGCACCAGAAGGAAGCCAGGCAGCACAAGGAAGCCTACAGCCCTTACAAATGGAAGCCTGCAATATATGTATAGAAAAACAAGAACAAATTGAAACCTTACAACAACAATTAAATATAGCAATTAAAAGTTTGGAGGAAGCCAAAAGTGAGACGGCATCAGCCATCAGTGCCAAGGATCAAATTATTGCTCACAAAGAAACAATAATTGCAGAGAAGGAGTCCCAGCTGAAACAAAAAGATGACATTATTGTTGAAAAGGATAAAATAATTGGTGACAAAGATTTGCAGCTTAAACAACAAGAGGAGCAAAATGATAAAAGGATAGCTGTAAGAGAGGCTATCATACTTTAGTCTAACAAAAAAAAATCAAACAGTTGCATGACCAATTGCAAAGCAAAGGGTCAGATGAAGGTGAGCCACTTGCCAAAAAAAGGAAAATAACTCAGGTCAGACAAACCTATAAGGCCAAAGGCAAGGGCAAACAAGTTGTTCAGGAGAAGGATGAGGAGGAAGATGAAGATGAAGATGAAGATGACGAGCCTCCTGCCCCATCAATCTCAGATACTACAACGCAAACAACAAAATCTGCGACCTCCACCCAAACTAACATATCTGAACATCACGCAGCTAAAGCTAAAGAATTTCAAAAGGTGAAAAGTAAAATCGTGAAGAATTCTAAGGCATTCTTTAAGAAGACTAAAGATGCAGAGATTGCTGAAATATTATTAAAGCTTAGTAAATTAAAGTAAGTTAGTTGCTATTGCGTTTGGAAAAATATTGTAAAACATTGATGATTATTGACATTCATTAATAAAATTTAATCATTCACATTGTTATAAAGTTGCTTATCTTATTTGCATGTAGGTATGAGTTGAATCCAGTATGGTCCAATGGGACCTTTACATTAGATATGCTATCTTTTTTTGACAATATTTGATTGGAATGACTACACCACCAGGGATTACATCAATACATACTGGACTATTCTTGGAAATGAAGCAAAAGCGTGTAACTCACCATACCAGCCCTCCATATTCTGTGGGGTGGGGTTTAATGTAAGTCAATTAGCTACTAAATCATTATTATTTTTTTCTATGATTTAGTCCACTGACACTTCCTTTTTAATAACCATAGGAACTTTTTGAGGCGATTCACGCTCAGGCTTTTGAACAAACTATTGCTACTGATACGGATAAGCCAATTAGATATATCATCTGTCCTCTAAATAATGCAGATGATCATTGGCATCTAATGGTTATTGACCTCGTGGAAGGTAGTATCCATCATTATAATTCTCTCGGCGCCACAGAAGGGTACACTGACAAATTTGAAAAAACTGTAAGTTTTCTATTTCGTAGATATAACTCAAAAAAAAGTTTCATACCAATATAATTGTTATTAATGTCATATCTGTGTAGGTGACATTTTTTAAAAATTTGAACTGGTCTTATTACAAGACATGGACTAAAGGATTGCCTTCCATATTTGGGACAGAGTTCAATAAAATTGTTGTAGAAGGACCCACCCAAAGCAGATCGTAAGAGGATGTTTATTTTTGTTAAAAATAACAATGCATTTCATGGTTGGATGTCTCAAATGACAACAATGTCAATATTGGTTTTTCAGGTCGGATTGTGCATTTTTCATGATGTGGTATGCAGAAAGTCTAGTTTTTCAAAGACCTACAGATTTTACCCAAAAGCAAATGAAATACTATCGATTTCAGGTGGGCTATAAAATAATAAGAGACAAGTGCTAGAAGATTTAGCTAAATCTGTAAATAGTGTTTTTGTTGATACTATGTATATGTAATTGTCATCACAAATATTGTATATTTGTAATTATATAATCCATGTACTCCTTTTCAAATCAATGAAACTTTGCTTCGGATCATTGTTTTTGTCTCATATATGATCTGTAATATGTAATTGTTGTGGAACTCATCAGTAATATTGAACCTTGCTTTTGCTAGAATCATTTTAATTCAGGACCACAGTGGGCCTGAAACAAAAGGATTTTAGGGAACCCACTCAGGGCCTGAAACAAAATGATTCAGTTGTATAATGTAAGTTTAATGACAAACAATATATGTTTGTAGTTATAATGTATGTAAACCATTTTCATACTCCAATGGAGCATTGCTTTCGATCCTTGTTATTGTGTAATCTCTAATCTATAATATGTCCTCTTGTCGATACTATAAGTAATATTGAATCTTACTTTTCTTCTACCCTAATTTTAAATCACATCCCACGTTGGGCTTAAAATGAGATTATTTCAGGCCCAGCGTGGGCCTGAATAATATCATTTTAGGCTCAGCATGGGCCTGAAGTGAGATTATTTCAGGCCCACGCTGGGCCTGAAATGATATTATTCAGGCCCAGCGTGGGCCTGAAATAATTTCATTATTGGGCCTGACACAATAATCTCATTTTAGATTTCAAATAATTCAATATTATAATGATTAAATATTTTATATAAATATACATGTTGTCAAATTATTTTTAATATAAAACAAAAAGGAGAGTACCTACATAGACATTGCACCACAATTTAATTCCATCCACATCATTACCTCATATTTTCAGAAGTTGGCACAGCAGTAGTTTTGTTTCATGGACCTATTATATTTTGATTTCTCAAAACTCATTACCAGTTGTTAGAGTTTAGATAGCTAGGAGATGGAATTTTTTGTCTCCAAACATAGTCCTAATGATTATCAATTATGTGTTAATACAGTATCTATCAGTTGGCACAGAACAATGAATCAACATAGCAAACAAACAAAGGGTCTCAAATGACAGATATTCACAAACCATAGGACTTCAGGACTACAAGACCTAAAATAACATTATTGTGGCACCCAAAATCCGAAAACTTCACAACTGCTCAATTCTGCATACATAAATTTACACAAGAAGAAATGTATCATAATATTGAAATACTTCTTCAAGTCACAACATTAACAACAACTAGTTTTTTGACAATACTATAGCTGTACAATATACAAAATATATACATTCAGTTATCCTCCATACAAAACATACACTTCAATCAGAATATTGGGTCACTACATATACCAATAAACTCAAGACCTTGGGGCTGGCGGCATTCTACATGTCCTTTTATTATGACCAAGTTGTTTGCACCGGCTGCATTTTAGTTTAACCTTGCCATTGTGTCTGGACTCTATCCGTGCCTTCTTTCGTCTACCAGGCTGTACAATGCTACGGGGACATAGAACTGTAATGTCGTTTACTCCAATAGGCCAAAACTGCTTGCTTCTACAAGGAAAAATACGATCCATGTAAACCCACTTCCAAGTTTCAGAATAAAAATAATGCTCACAATATGGGAGCGTATCCATGTTCCTGTGAATGATTACGGCAATAGCATGTGAGCAAGGAAGTCCTAAAATTTGAAACTCCCCACAATGACAAAACTTTTTTTCCAAATCAACAATGTATAAAGTGCCTCATGTTTCTACTTCCATTTCTGATTGAGAGTAAGGGTGAACCTTATAAGCTCTTGCTTTCTCTCTCCTTGAATCCATTTCTTTTGTAGCATAAGGTGTCAAAGCAACATGCCATTTGGAGACTTCCTCTCTATGGTTATAGAACCATTGAGCAATTTTTCTTCTTGTATTATCAATTAACCTGTTTATGGGAAGCTCACGTGTAGACTTGAACAAAGCATTTAAGCTCTCCACACAATTCGTGGTAAGCATTCTATACCTTCTCCCTGGAAAGTGTGCATTTGCCCACCTTTTAGGGTCAATGTTGTGAAGCCACTTATGGGCAACTGGATGTTTTTCAAGCATTGTCTACATTATCATATCATATTGGAGTGTTGTGTTGGCTCGTGCTGCTGCCCAAAACAAACTTACAGCAGCTCTACTTCCAGTATCAGTTACCATATTACAACACATGTGGTGGTAACAAAAGGCATGATGCGCATTTGGGTAGACTTTTCTAACTGCTAATATAATGCCCCGATGTCTATCTGATACTATGGTGATTGAGTGATCATCGACACCAAAGAACCTCTTTGTATGCTCCAAAAACCACTCTCATGCAGATCCACATTCAACTTCAGCTATTGCGAAGGCAACTGGAAGAACATTGTCATTACCATCAATCGCTGTTGCAATCAACATTACTCCCGGATACTTTCCTCTTAGGTGTGTGGCATCAATTCCGATAAGTCTACGTAAATAAGACCTGAACACCCTTTGGCAAGCACCAAAAGCCCAAAAACACCGCTAGAACTGATTGTGACCATTCCTGCATAGTGCCACATACGTTTCAGGATCTCTAGCTCTTAACTCACGCAGATATTGTGGAAGATCTCTATAAGCCTCATCATAATCTTCAACAACCTTTTTCAATGCTTTCTCCCTAGCTATGTATGCTTTTTTTGTATGATATGGTCACTTCAAATCTAGCTTTAATATCTGATATAATCATACTTGGTTTGTATTGTTCATTATGAAGAAATTGCTCTTCAACAAAAGAAGCAACAAATGATAAAGAGCATGCATGATGATCAGCACTTTCCCTAACAGTTCCACATTGGTGTTCCTTTATATATTTTGTAACAGTGAACTCTACTTCACCCCTTGCTACTACTCTCCATGTACATGGTTGGTTGAAGCACACTGCTTTAACTCTATTTTTTCGGGTGTCAACTGGGTTATATCTCATATGCTTAACCATGACATGTTTGACAAGTACATTCTTGAATTCTTCTCTAGATAGAAATATCTGCCCCACAAAAAAATCCATGCCCATCTCTTGCCTCTACCTCTCCAATTGGCCCAGCAAGCAATCGAGAATTTAAAATATAAGGATCTTCAGCTAATGGAAACTCCTCCTCTAAGTCACTGTACTCATCTGGGGGGAATTCATATTCCTCAATCTGCATATCATCGGCTTGAAATTCTAGTACACTTGTAATGGGTTCTAATTCATCTACATTCTGGCTTTCAATTCCTTCCTCCCCATTCCAGGTTGCCTCAAATAATTCAACAACTTTTGTAGAAGAATTCAAACCCTCACCTTCTATATTAGTTGCTTCTTCATTTAGATCAATTGTCAAATTCCTTGTAATTTCTGATCCATTCCCCGTGACAGCATTATCATCAAGAGTATTCCATATTTCGGATAAAATTTCATCAACAACATTATCATCCCTGAAAAATAAATTACAATTATATTTTTCAAACTTTGAAAATCATAATCAAGGACCTAGGAAGGCCTAAGGGCCTGAAATATTTTGATTTCAGGCCCTCTGAGGGCCTGAAATCTTTTCATTTCAGGCCCTCAGAGGGCCTAAAATAAAAATATTTCAGGCCCTCAGAGGGTCTGAAATATTTTTATTTCAGGCCCTGTGAGGGCCTAAAATGAAAAGATTTCAGGCCCTACGAGGGCCTGAACTCTTTTGATTTCAGGCCCTCACAGGGCCTGAAATCATATTATTTCAGGCCCTTGGAGGGCCTGAAATCTTTTTATTTCAGGTCCTCACAGAGCCTGAAATCAGTATATTTCAATCCCTCGGAGGGCCTGACTTATATTGATTCAGGCCCTCCCAGACCCTCAAATCCAATGAATTCAGCCCCTGTAAGGGCCTGAAATCTTTTTATTTCAGGCCCTGGGAGAACCTGAATTCCTTTTATTTCAGGCCCTCCCAGTGCCTAAAAACAACATATTTCAGTCCCTCCTAGGGACTGAACTCCTTTAATTTCTGGCCCTTCTAGGGCCTGATATGGTAATATATCACCCCTAGGTCGAATTCAAGCATTTATTTATCTTAAGTTTAACAAATTTCAGAGAGCCCTTATTATGTAATGCATATCACCCTTAGACTCCTCCAAACATAAAAATTGTAGCAAGAGTTGATAAGTATAAAACTAGCTCTGATACCATATCAAAGATTTCAATCATACGTACATTACTATTTGTATTTGTTACCAATCTGTTGATTGCTTTTTCTCCTTTAACACCTATCTTCCTCAGCTGCCTTGATGAATTGAGTTGTGCAAGGTCGAATAATATACGTACCCTCGTGATGATTCGACTTGTGCAAGGTAGTAATATATATATAGGCTGAGAAAATTTCCACTACCTGGTCATCCGAACCACAAATTATTATTTTACTGCAAAAGTGGTTCGGATGTCTCGAAATTGTCAACGAAAAAGGCATTTTGTGGCGCCAAGGGTATAATAGGAAATTCACTTAAATGGCTGCGCCCTTTGGTAAAATAGAAACCATGGTGCGCCCTTTGGTAATTTCGGATTATTGCGTACGCCCTTTGGTAAATTGCCGTAGAGTTTTTGCTATTGAAAAATCAACAACACAATATATTATGTACTAATTTAATGTTAATTTTTAAAAGATCATAACGTTTAACTGAGATTAAACCACTGAACGCATGATATATCAAATCGAAACTCGTTCAGAGATCTTCAATTTGATATATTATATCTCGTGATTCAATCTCAGTCAAAAGTTATGGTCTTTTAAAAGTTTAAGTCAGCAACAATGTTGTTACTAGTTTTTCGAAGATCAACAACACATTTAGCAGTTACAAAATTGTAACTGCTATAACTACAAGTTATAACTTTGAAATGGTATAACTTTTAATTTAGATTGAATTACAGGGAGCATAATATATCAAATTGAAACTTATTTAAAGTTCAGTAACCAAGTGTTGTTAGTTTTTAGAAATCTTTGATTTCATTTATTGTACGTTCCATGGTTTAATCGTAGTTAAAAGTTATAGTTTCTCAAAGTTTAAGTCAGCAATCACATTGTTGCTAATTGTGTTATTGATTTTTGAATTTAGGAATATAGTGTTGTTTTCGAAAATTAACACTATTGTGTTGCTAATTGCCTAGGGAGGAAAGAATTTTTTTTATTGTATATATGCATGCAAAAAACGAGAAAAGAGGAAGAGGTTGCATGCAAATTTTATCAAAAGAGACTACCTTGTTTGGACATTTCTCAAAATCACATACGTGATAGGAGAAAACACATATTCACCTACGTTTTTCGATAAATTATTGTTATTGTATAATGGACTTATAATATTGCTGTTCTTTAGTTACAATCATTAGGTCCGGCCTTCCTCATAGGCCGATGCTCTAGAACAAAATACCCGTGATTTACTTTTCTTTAGTGTGTGTAACTTATTATTCACTGTATCTCTACATCCTCAATCTATTCCTTTTTACTAGTCGTGCACTTTCTTCCGGACGACTGGTAATTGAAAGTAGCTGCAAATCTTTAATTATTGATCTTCTATCCTTTTTAAGTCTTTCATATTAGTTGTATCCACCTTGTAGATGACCAAAGCAATAAAAGAATCACATCAGTCTATGTGATGCAAACAATTTTCTAATGTATAGAACTTTACTGTATAATAAAATGTGAGTCTAGACATAGACATGTATGATTTAATAAAGAAGTAATAGTGGACTAATTAAGTAATGAAGGTTCAAATCTTATTAGGATATATTATAATACCTAGGAGTTCGAATTATTTGTGATGTTGGGTCGTCCGTTAAGATTCATACACGTTTCATGATTTATCTTAATGGTCGGTAAGAAATTTTTGCCGACTTAGTCATTTATCTCAAGAATTAATCAAATTGTAAGAGTTAGACATATACCTGAATTATATAAAAAAAAAGAATAATTGAACCATAAGTTAGGTAATCTAGGAATGAATTTATGTAAATATGACATGGTACACTCACGTTGTTCCATAGAGTATCTTCTGAAATTATTTAAAAATAGTTAAGCTGGTGAAATATTGTATAAATCATTCCATAAATACATTTGCTTACATATTTCATGATTGTTATAGTATAATAAAATTCTATATACTCGTACAATTAAAGCATTGACCTGCTAACATTTTGCTGGGGAAATTGAGACTGAAATTTGATCAGATGTTTTAGAAATTGATGGTATCGTAGGGTTGAACTATACCCGGGAGCAGAAATATCGCATTTATAACATGAACCTATAGTCAATTTCACTGAAATTGACATTGTAATACATGGATCCCACAGATTAAACACGCATGCGGTTGCATACATTTCACAATTGTGTTTTTCAAAAAAGAAATGAACTGCATTATTCTTTGACACAAATAATCTTTTCATTTTGTTTGTGAACTTTTCCGGTTCTTCTTCACCTTCAGATTCTCCCCCCTCTCCATTTTCCAAGGAACAACAATCATTCTGGAATTCGTACTGAAATTCAGGTTTCGCATGGTTTTCCGGCAACATTATAGAGCTACCTTTGGTCGGGGAGGCTGTGTAAGGATCTTATGTAAAATATAATTAAATTATATAGCGAAAAAAATAATCCCTTTCTAGTGATCCATGCGAATATAATCATGCATTGTTGATAAAATTGGTTACCTTTGTTATGTGCCACTAGTATAATTTCGACAGTAACTTCGTTTCACAAATCTCCGCATAATCAGAGTGGTTGTGCTGCTAATAATATCTACACGAACACGTTTCGTTCATCGCACGAACTCGATCTTGGAGAAGAACCAACTTCATGGTGCTAGCCACTAGGATGGTTCAACCAAAAGCAAGCCAAAAATCAAAAAGGAGGTTTTGATCAAGAGAAGGAGAGAGGAGGAAGAAGATAATCAAGTAACTCATCATTATGAAAATTATGTCTTTTGTATTCATCCAATGAATATAAAAGTTTTTTTTGTCTCTTGGTATTTCTTTTGATTAATGCCCTATTAATCATGATGAATGTCAACAGTCTTAACTTTTTGTATTCATCCAATGAATACCAAAAGTTTGCTCTTTGGTCTTCCTCTTTAATAATGCTTTATTAAACCTTTTAATAAATATTATCCCTTTTTAAGTAGTTGAGTATAATCCAAATAAGTCTGACTCAGATTAAATTCAATCTCATAGTCCAATTGGATTTATTTGAGTCTAACTTAATTAATCCAATTTCAGATCACGTTTGTGTCGAACTAAAATAAATGTATCTTCGAAACAACATGTTCCTTGTGTGCAACACAATAGTCTCTCGTAATGTTGGCAATATCCCTAAAATCATTTTAGATGTATAAGCAATGAGTGACATCTAGCAATGCATCATTGCTACCTAAGTAACGAGAATGTCAAGATCCGACCAAACCTTTCCGTGTCTATTATCTTATATGACTTGTCCTTCTATCCTTAATATCTAGGTTGATCAATGAGGGACAGACTGTGTCATCTTCTTATCAATCTATATGTTTCTTAATCCCTAAGTAGACTCACTCAACCAAATGAATTCAATGTCTTATATTACTCATTTGAGCATGGTTATGCATTTTAGTAGTCCTACTCAATTAAGGGGCTCACAGATATCACTTCCATCATATGGAAGGACAAATTTCATTTACATCACTCACATCCCTCTCATAATTTGTTGCATACCCAATGATCGATTTTATAGTCCACCATATTACTGGTGACGTTTGCCAATATCAAAGTATACAACTTATGTAGGGAACCGTAGTGACTTCAGGTCTAAGAATTATTCATACCAATAGTTACTATAAGAAAGATTATGACACTCATATAACGATATATGAAACTTTCTCATGGTAGGTAAATTCAGTACATATTCTCTAATACATATCCATGTGTCAATTTGATCTATGACTTGTGAGATTAAGTCATCAATTGACCTACATGCTAGTCTTAGCACATTAAAATATTATCCTTATATATTATTGCTTGACTAGGAATAGCTAAGAGTAGTGTTCTGTATATATCTATATTATCTCACTATTAATTCAACAAATTAATATGATATAAACTAGAACCTACTACTCAAGGACATTGTTATACTTATTCGTTTGACACATATATATGAAGTAAATATAACAACCATAAACTTTACCTCTAATTAATAAAATATGATATAAAAAGTATCCTAGTCAATCATCTCATAATTAGTTCTAGAACTAATACTAATAGGTTGTTGGTTTTGTTGTCCAACAATTTGGTGCGCAGCAAGAAGTTGAAAATGAGACATCAAGAAGTTGCACGATTCTCTCACCAACTCTTACCATTTTGATGTAAGCAGATATATCTATAAGTTTTTAAATACCATAACTTTTAAATAAGATGGAATCATAAAACCTATAATATATCAAATAGAAATTCGATCACAAATCTATATTTGTCAATGGATGTAACTGTAACAATCCAAAAAATATCGTTTAAAGTCTTTTTGAATGTTCTGAATAATTTGTCCTTTTATTAAGCTTATTTTTATCTTTTTGCATCATCTATGATTTTGAGATTATTTAAACATTGTTTGTTAAATACAACACTTTGGATGTGACCTAGGAAAATTTTTAGAAATTTTTTCGAAAAAGAATTAGGGTTTATAGACCATAGACAGGATTTGGGGAGGATTGGAATACTCTAAACTTAAGTTTGGAGGGCTAAATGGTGAGAAATTCTATTGTAGGGTTAGGGATTGAAAAATGGGGAAGTGGAAGGGGTTAAATGTAAAAGAATAACCCATATAAGTGTCGTTTCTCACCTTTCGTTCTCTACATTCGCCCATAGCCAACACCCACACCTCCTCCCGATCCAAACGGGATCCTCTGTCCCGAGGATCCCGTGTCCCCGTGTCCTGGACTCACCGGCGATGGTCAGCGAGTCCTCCGATCGCTGATCGAACACCATCATTAGTCTCCGATCGTCGTCCCAAATCAAATGATATCCTGGGAAAATAGTGAATCGGTCGAGATTGTCTCAATTGTGATCTCGTCGGATTCAACGGTGAATCCGGTGAGATTGCAATTGCGACGATCCTCGACAGCTTCACCGTACCCCCTAGGGTATAGTTTTGTTCAAGGTGGCGACCGGAGGCTGTCGGTGGTGTCCGATCGACGATCGGAGGACTCACCGGCCATCGCCGGTGAGTTGGGACACCGAGACAGAGGGCCATTGAGGACTCGCCAGCCATCGCCGCCGGTGGTGTCGGATCGACGACGGAGGACTTGCCGGCCATCTCCTCCCGATCGCCTTTCCCCTCAAGCGTACAAAACCACCGTCGGCAGCCGGGCATCTCCGTTCCTCCCAATTCGTTGCCACCAATTTGTATCGGCGATCTCCAACAATGATTGGTGGAAGGTGAGTCCAATTCAATGTTATTTTGGATATGGATTTCCCCATATCTTGCCAGGGGTTCACTTCCGAAAGTGGGCTTGACCTTTCCTTTTAATCGCAGCTCTACCTCGAGGCTTGGAGTGTTGAGGTGGTGTCGGAACTTCCAGCTTAGATCTGTGGCGGGATAGTTTGATTGCCTCTTGGAGTTGCTGTAATTTGGGACGGGGCAGAGGTGTCGCATGTGGGAGAGTTCAGGTAAGGGCTGGTTGCTCAAATGGTTTTCTAATTGGTTTTTGATGTTGATGTAACCCTTTGATTAGGTATGGAACTCGATTACTGGTGGTATTGGATAGAACACCTATTTTGAGTTGACATCGTTTCTAATGGTGGTTGAGTTGAATTGGGTCTATTTTTGGATCTAGGTTTCCTATAGTAATCCAGTTGGCATAGCTCCTGATCTTGAGTGGTTTTAGATCTATAGTTGCTATTTGGATTTTGTGGTTTTGGAAATTGAATTCGTTTGGTGATAGATTGTGTGGATCAGGAGATGAATGTTAGCATTGCATTTGGTTTCTTCTTGCCGTGAGGATAATGAGTAAGTGGGCACTTTTGATCTTTGATTTTGTAATTGGCTTTAGTAATTACATCTGTGAATCCCATGTAAATCCCCTTGTTATCCTGCTATAAGTTCATGTGTGGGATGGAGTTAATTTTTGGTGATTAGACCTCTTGAAACCTTGGTGATGACTGAACTTGTGATCCCTTGTTGTGGTATTTGATTTAGAGCATCTTGATGTTCTCTACTTTGGTTTAGCTAAGGCCTTGGGTGGGTGCTTAGGAGGCTTTAGATCTATATTGTGAATTAGAGTAGTTGTGTTCTATTTGATACTTCTTTCTTTTTATCTGTGAGCTGCCCATTTGGAGCATGTTTACGGTGAGTTCAGTTGGATACTAGTTTAGGGGTGGACTGAACCTAAACTTAAACCTAGCTCCAAAAGTGGCAAGGGACAATCATTTAATTATATAATTAAATGAAATAGATGATTAGGTTAATCCTAATATGATTTAGGGACTTGTTAGCTAGTTATTATTTTTGTAATACCTATTTAAAATATGCCCTTTTATTTAGGGCATTGGTTGGGATTATTGTTGTGGATTATTTGGCGGGTGGTTCTCTACGTATACGGATTTCTTCTATTGGAGGCGGGTACTTCTTGTTTGTCTTCTTTGGAACCACATTACCTTTATGTATGACTGTTTATGTTTGTTGTAGTAAGTTTTATACACCTTATATCTGCTACCGTTGTTATCATGCTTGATAGTTACTACTTGATCTTGGATATGATCTAATTTCTGTCTATATAGACTCGTTTTATTGATATCTGATTTTGTATAGTATTTATGCGAGCATCTATAAGTAGATATAGTAGCATGCCACTGTTTGTTTGCATTGATTAATTCTAGTTATACTTGCATGTGTATCTAGATGTATAATGGTTATGTTATAATACATGTGTTCGACCTGAGCATGTCAGGTTGAGTTATATATTGATGACCTGGTAGGGGTTGCATATGTTAGAATTATGCACCACCTCTGCATTGTTGCATACCAACGATCATCGACTCCCTTATGGTCTAATTCTGTCGTCCGTTACATGCTTTGCACACACGACCACTCATGGGTTATTGGATACCATTGGGTGTGTGCATTTGCTGTGTACTGCTCCGCTCGGGCACTCATGGGTAGTGGTTTTGGAGCGTTATAGCAGGCAGAAATCTCTCCTCTTTCCAATGATCTGAGGAGATGAGAAAGATATCTCTGCCATATGACATGGGGCGGAGTGTTTACTTCACTAGTATCTTGTACACTTGGTCACTCAGGAGTAGTGATGGCAGAGTGTGTACAGTGTCATAGCCCTACGCACTCGGCCGACACATATGACATATCTTAGTGGCTTGACTGGTGTGAGGGGTGATCATATCATTGCATCATGTGCATATGATGCATTGTGTATTTGATTGTGATTATTGCATTTGATTGCTGCATATGCTTTACATGTATATACAGGAGATATTATGTGTTTGATTCGATGACCCTACACCTGCTCGTATGATACGAGCCTTTTATAATCAGGATAGGCTGATTTCTGATATGTACATTCATTATGTACTCTTATTTATGCATATTCTGATATTTCCTTTGAGACTGTATCATGTTGTTTCTTTATAGCTTGTACGACTACTTATACTGCCATGCATATCTTTCTCTATACTCGCAGAGTCTACATAGATTCACTACCCATCATTTTTTATTTACAGGTTGTTTGTCGTTAGGGGAGCTCAGTTGCTGGTTCCAGGTCTCGACGACTCTGACTTGGGTTCTTCTATGTGTTTTTGATTTCTATTTCAGCATATCACTTATTTTATATTTGTTTCACATCATGGACGTGTATTGAATTGTATGTGACTCGTGGTTTTGCATTTTTGAGTCCTCTGTTGGACTTTATGTGATGTTTTATTGTGCGCCTGCCCGAAGGGCAGCTTAGGTAAGCTTTTATGGATTTTAGAGCTATTGATGACTTTCTTTATATATTTTATCTTTATTGGAGGTCAGAGGTCATATATACTGCGTGGGTGTTTGTATAAATATTCTAAATTGTTCGTCGTACATGGGAGATGTTGTTCGATTGTATATTGGACCAGCGGCTCCCCTCTCTCTAGGTGTGACATTATTTTGGTATCAGAGCATAGGTTACGATGCCTACATGTTTCTATGGATTTTTCGGAGTTTCATCTGATACTAATTTGGTAGGTATTCGAGCACGGGTTTGATGAGATCTACCCAAGTACATTTCGGATCTTCGGAGTCGCTTTCTCGATGT
Source organism: Boesenbergia rotunda (assembly GCA_024364735.1). Taxonomy (NCBI): domain Eukaryota; kingdom Viridiplantae; phylum Streptophyta; class Magnoliopsida; order Zingiberales; family Zingiberaceae; genus Boesenbergia; species Boesenbergia rotunda. The sequence goes on from JAGFNQ010000475.1 coordinate 272,868, forward strand.
GACTTGTACTCTGGGGCTTGGCGATGATGGGACATTTCCAGGCGACAAGTGTGTAAACTGGTAAGGTTAGTAGTTTGGTACTATTAGTAATATTTGGGTAACACTATAACAGGTATGACTCGAGATAGTCTTGCTCGCGCGCCGAGACGTGGTCCAGGGTGACCACGTAAGCACATTGTAGGGTCTCAGGCGACAAGGTCACCAGAGAGACCGACGGAGACTGGGCCTGTCAGTTGAGGACAGACTCCTCCGAGTGTTCTGAGGGCCCCATCACCACTTCTATCAGCTGTTCCTATAGTTCTGCCAACGACATCTACCACAGTTATGTAGGATCGAGATTGAGCGATAGAGGGGGGGTGAATATCGCTTCGCAAAAACTTCAGATTTAAATCTTAAATGACTAAGCGATAAAGTACACAGTGGCAACTTTGAGGGTAAGCGTAGGAGTTAGAGAGAGAAAGCAACGGAAACAAGCAACAAATCACGATCGCTAACTCAAGTTGGTTTTACTTGCTTCGGAGTCTTGACCGGCTTCTACTGCAAGACCCATGATCCTTGATCGTTTACTTGGATGTTACTAATAATCGCAAGAATGTTTACAAGTTACAAACTGAAGTGTACAATAAAAATTAAACAATTATACCTACTCTTGAAATGAGAGGGCAGATCATCGTTCGAAGAGTCGGACGACGTTTCAGCATTATCGGAACTTCGGTCGCGCAACACACAGAAGAAGAAAGTGATCGCAGTGTGAAAAATTGATGTCTTGGACTGTTGCACTCGACCCCTTTTTATAGTACTTACTCAGGCGCTTGAATGGTCATTCAGGCACCTGGAAACTCTATCTGCTGCCCGGTCAAATTCTATCCTGGTCAGGCACCTGAGTCCCTTTCAGGCGCCTGAGTGCTGACATGGATCCTCCACTCAGTACTCGCCATGATAGCTAGGATTTTGACCATTGCACTAGCTCAGCCGCCGTCTGCCAGCTCTCAGGCGCCTGAGTTCCATTCAGGCGCCCTAGTCAAGCTGCTTTCTCCTTTTAGCTACAACATGTGTTAGTTCCATACATCCAATAATATATAATGAAAACATGTATGAATCACAACAAGTATTGTCTTAGTCCTGACTTTCAGGTTTCATCCGAAACCTTAGGTCAGACCGATGCCTACTGTTCCCTTTCCGGGGAACGCATCCTCATCTACTTCTCTCAGAAGAGTTTACCTATTGCCATCCGAAACCTCCGGTTGGACTTTTGCTCGACCTCCGAGAACCCGGAACTCGATAACGTTTGACCTCGACCCGTCTTCACTCCTGTCCGCAATCCCCGCTTAGCAAAGTCTTTTGCTCGGTCCTCTGGACCAAGTCTTCGTGCTTGACTTCACTTGCCAAGTCTTTGTTACCCAATCCTCGACCAGAACTTCGTGCTCAACCCTGTAGGTCAAGACTTCTTGCCTATCTTACCTAGGACTTTTTTGCAATCTCCACAAATCCATTAGTACAACATACCAGCTTAACATGAACCCTTTGCCACTTATCAAAATAATATTCGATCTGGTACTTCCGGCACCAACAAGTTATTCCCACAGTACCGACATCGGTACCTACTGTCGCATATCCAACCGTACCACCAGTGATACCTACTGCTGCGTATCCAGTTGTACCCCCAGCGGTATATACCTCTGTGTATCCAGCAGTGCATCCAGTAGTACCCACACCCCCAACAGTACCTACATTTGCGTATTCAACAGTACCACCAAATTGGTTGGAGTAGAATATTATCAAACTCACATAAACTTTAGTTGCCCCAATCATGTTTTGAATCCCACAGTCTAAATTTGCCTTCAGATGTTTTAAAAACCAACAAATACCAATGTCACTTTTCATTAATTGGGAAAATGATATATTTGTATCTTCTAAATAGATCTTCATTGAGTTCCTATAGTCTGCCCTTAGACGTGGATGTCAACCTTATAGAGATCACTATGCAAAAAACAACAATATACGCAGTAGAAAATAGGATCCCTTCCAATGATCCATGCAAAAATTTCATACAAAGTTCTATTTAAGAACTATATCTTTAATGCGTACTCTTAGCGTATCCTACTAGTCCTTGGTTGTTGGATCTCTGCATGATCAGAATGATCATGCTTCTAATAGTATTCACACGAATACGATCTTGATCTTGGAGATAAACTACCTTAGTTGAGCTAGCAACTTAGGATGGTTCACAAGAAAAGAGGACCAAAAACACAATTTGTGTGTTTTGGTCAAGAAGAAGGAGAGAAGAAAATGATCAAAAAAACTCATTCATCCTCATGAACTTATGCTTTTTTTATTCATTCAATGAATATAAAAAGTTTTTGGTTTTTGGTATTCTATTTGATTAATGGTCATTAATCTCAATGAATATTAATCTCAATGAATATCAAAACCTCTTGGTCTTCTTTTAGCTCTTCATCTTCTATTCATTCAATGAATAGAATGTCTCTTGGCTTTCCTGTCTAATAATGTTTTGTCAAACCTTTTAATGAGCATTATTCATTATTAAGTGATTGTGTCTAATCTAAATGAGTCTAACTTGAATTAGACTCAATCTCATAATCCAATTGGATTCATTTGAGTCTAACTTAATTAATTCAATTTCAGATGACTTTTTAGTAAAATCAACTTATCTCCGAAATATCGTGTTCTTTGTGTGTGACCTAATAGGTTCTCATAATGTTGGCAATGTATCTAAATCACTTTAGACACATAAACAATGAGCAGCATCTAGCAATGCATAATTGCTACCGAAGTAACAAGAAAAATAGGATCTGACCTAACCTTTCCGTGTCTATTATAATGTACGACTTTGTCCTTCTATCCTCAATATCTAGGTTGATCGATGAGGCATAGACTGTGTCATCCTATTATTAATCTTTGTGTTTCTTGATCCCAAAGTAGACATCATATTGACTCATTTGAGCATGGTCAAGCATTTTAGTAGTCCTGCTTGATCAAGGGGCCTACAAATATCACTCCCGTCATATGGGAGGGATAGATATCATCTACACCACTCACATCCCTTCGCATAATTTGTTGCATACCCAGTGATTGACTTTATAGTCCACCCTATTACAGGTGTCGTTTGACGATATTGAAGTATACAACTCCTTATGTAGGAAACTGTAGTGACTTCAGGTCTAAAGACTATTTATAATAATAGTCACTATGAGAAAGTTTATGACACTTATATAATGATCTATGAAACATTTTTATGGTGAGTCAATTTGGTACATATTCTCTAATATGTATTCATATGTCAACTTGATATCTCATATCCATGACTTGTGAGATCAAATTATCAATTGACTTACATACTAGTCTCAATGCATTAATATTATTCTTGAATATTAATGCTTGACTAGGAATAGTTAATAATAGTACTCTCTACATTATCTCACTATTAATTCAACCAATTGATATGATATAGATTAGAACCTACTACCCAAAGAAATTATCATACTTATTCATTTGATACAAACATGAAGTAAATATAATAACCAAAACTTTATCTTTATTAATAAAATATGATACAAAATGTTCCCTAGTCAATCATCTCATAATTGCTCTAGGGCTATCACTAACAAACCTTGCAAGAAAAGCATTGTAATCCTTATTACATAACTTCCAGTGTTTCTCATATAGCTCCAAGTGATGTAATACTTTTTTTCTACACATTCAAAACAATATATAATCATATATCTTAACCTAATAAGAAATAAAATCAAATATCAACTGTCGAATATCTCGATTTGTTACGAACCTGTATATTTATGTCCATACAGTAAATCTTAAATCTATAAGTCGGACTATGTTTTTTCATAATTCTTATACAAACATTTATGATTTGACTATCAATAGGCTCACCAAACAAAAAAAGAACAGAATATAGGTCCAGTTAAGCACAGGAACTAATCTTGCCAAATAACAATACTACGAGGAGAGAAAAATAATTTTCATTACAAATTTAAAAAAGAAGTGTTATGAAAAAATTACCATATTGAAAATAAACATACTCCAATTCCTCCCTAGAGAGAAAGTTTGTTAACATTTTCTCTCTTATTCAAATGCTTCTTTATGCCCACAAAAATCGACTCTCCCTTTATATACATCCATGTTAGTCTTACCAGGACTCTTGTCGTCCTTCTTAACATCTACTATAGAATTTAACTATGTGGCAACATAGTTAATAATATATGCTAAAATTCATACGTGGTTAGCAACAATATATAATAACACGCGAAAACTATTAGACTTCAAAATAATGAATCAGGGATTTATGCTCCATCTACCTATTTTTTCCCCTTCCTCTTGCATTTTGGTGTTGAGCTAGGCCGAGTTACAAACATCGACTCCTTTCTTTTCAGCACACGATTTGCCCTAGTTCTCACAATATTCACAATAGAAGATTGAAAAAGATTGATCTTCTCTACTTTTGAGGTAGCAACTTAAACCACTGTTGGAATCAACGCTAAACACATAATTATTTTCTACTTTGAATCCATCACCATTGTGTCTCTAATTAGCTAATGCATTCTTCGAATGAATGCTACCAATCTTGTGTTTTCTTTATCCAATTAAGAAATAACATTTTTTGTAAGTACCCCAGGTTGGTTTTGATGTGGTCAACTGATTTAAGTTAGGTCCTGGTGTTCTTAATCTCTGTGTCTAAGTGTACAAGAACTTAGGAGCACAGGAAGTCGAGCGGAAGACACAGCAGCCGAGAAGGATGGCACGGAAAGGGAGCTGACGAGCTCAGTACATCCGAGGGACGCGGAACTTTGTGGAAGAGTACGCCGGTGGAGCAAGAAGGATGCGCGTGACATCCGACGGATGAGAAGCCGGGAGGAAGGATGCTCGAGGGGCGAAAGGCCGGAGTTGGATTCGAGCGAGCCTAACTCCAATTGGCCAGAAATCACCCAAGAAGACTGGAACTCAGGCTAGAGAATGGTTAGCGGTTGCTGACCAAAATAGTCATTGTCGGGCGCCCGTGAGCATACCGGCGCCTAGGCTGTTGGGCGCCCGAGAACTCAGGCGCCCCTGTGCTATCGAGAGATTGATTTTAGCCGTTTGTGAACGTTACTCTCAGGATAAGCATCAGGCCACGTGTCAGACACCCAAGAGCTCTCAGGCACCCTATAAGTGTCACGTCAGCAAACGGATAATTCTGACCGGGTCTATAAATAAACCCCTGGAGCTCAGTTTCATTTATTCCATGTATTCCAAGCATTAGCAAATAAGTTTTGTATAATCTTTCTGTCATTTTCTGAGCTTTCCACATGTAAGAGACTTCTCCACCCGAAGGAGTTTTATTCAGGAGAATCGAACTATATTCAACCTTGGATTAGCAACCTGTCCGGTTGCAAACCAAGTAAAATCCGGTTGCCTCTTTATTTATTTATTTACTATTTGCTTCATTTATTTATGTTATTTTTTTATCTAACTAACATCTTTGTTAAGTCGAAACAAAAGATAGTAATTTTTATTTTCAAGGGCAATTCACCCCCTCTTGCCGACCTTCGATCACCCTCAATTGGTATCAGAGCAAGGACGCTCCAGAAGGACTAACCGCCATCTGAAGCAACCATAAAATGGTCGGACCAGCCATCTACCCGCCAATGTTTGAGGGGGAGTTCGCGAGTTGGAAGCGCAAGATGGTTTTTTTTCAAAACTGATTTTGATTTGATTTTAATAATAAAAAATGGTTTTCTAGCTCCCAAGGATGCCGACAACAGACCCAAAGACGAAAGCCAATGGACAAAGAAGGAACAGGCTGACTTTGTGGCGAACAGAAAAGTAGAATACCATTTGCTGACCGTACTCCCTGCACAAGAAATTAACCGAATAGGGAGCTACCGATCGACGAAGGATCTTTGGGAAAAGTTCCTTGAACTCTATGAAGATACTTCTGAAGCCAAATTAGCAAAAAGAGATCTGCTTCAGAATCAGCTCAGCAACCTTCGATTGGACGAAGGAGGGTCAGTAGCACAACTTCACGCTAAGCTTAAGGAGCTGATGACAAAACTCAACAATCTGGAGAATCAGTAAGCAATCGGGATGCGCAAAGGTACACATTAAACGCCTTCCCGAGAACCCTAACTGGATTTCAATAATCGACGCCTACTACATCTCTAAGGATCTTAAGGTAAGTACCTTAGAGGAACTTTTTTCAACTTTAGAACTTCACGAATCCAGATGTGCAGGAAAAAGAAAATGGGCAATATTGCCCTAGGCACAAGAAGGATCCAACATGAAGAGGATTCTTTAGGAAATGATGAAAATGCAACAAATATGGTAAGAAAGTTGTCCAAATACTTTAAAACTAAAAAATTTAATAAGGTGCAGGGTAAGAAGCAATGGATGATCCGCTATTACAACTGCAATGAAGAAGGACACATGAAGAAAACTGCCCTAAAGCGAAGAACAAAGGAAAAGGGACACAAAAGACAAAAACATACAATCTAAAGGCGACTTGGGACGAGTCTTCATCGGAATACTCAGATCTCGAGGAACACACTGGACTTGCTTAGATGGCTTCATACCAAGAAAATGATAGCATTAATAAAGGGGGAGCCACCTCAGAGGACAGCAGCGACGAAGGGGAAACTTCGAACTTAAAAATAGATATGGTAAGTGAGTTATGTTTTCTACCTCCTGATCAGTTATATTTTCGAATTATGAAAATGATGAAATGCCTGTGTAAATTAAAAATAAAAAATAAAGATTTGAAGAAAAAAATTAGCTTCTGCTTTAGAAATAAATGATAAAATAAAATTTAAAAATGAAAATTTGAAGATTCAAATTGGAAATTTAAAAAATAACTATTCATGTTCAAGATGTTCAAAAAATTTAAAATTTAAATATCATGGAAAACTTAATTGGCATTACAGATTTCACAGGGATCAAATTGTAAAAATTTTCAAATCAGATGTTCCATCTAAGTTTTTAATAAAACCTGTTAGTAAAAAATTATAGTGGGTTCCTAAATATATTTTAAACTATTGATTTTCTTTTGAGTAAATTAATTTTGGCAATTAATGCTTTAACTTGCTATTTTTTTTTGATAACTACTCGTAGGAAAATTAGTGAAAACTTTTTGTTGATAAGTAGTGTTCTATCTATAAAAAAATATTTTCAAAATTGTTAAAAAAATAATAATCGAATTTATTATGATTTTAAAAAATTTTAGAAAACTTTTCTAAAGATAATTCTTTAAAAATTTTAAATTCTAGAAACTATTTATTGTGTCAAAAATATTTTTCCTTATCATTTTAAGTTTTTGATGTGATCAAAGGAGGAGAAGTAGTGTTAAGTTAAGGGATAGACACTAATTTTATTTTTTTTAGCGCTTACATTGTTATAGATTTATTCATATTTTATATATATATTTGTTTACCCTAACTTAACTCAGGTTGATGCACATCAAAAAGGGGAAGATTGTAAACACCCCAGGTTGACTTTGATGTGGTCAACCGATTTAAGTTAGGTCCTGGTATTTTTAATCCATGTGTCTAAGTGTACAGGAACTTAGGAGCGCAGGAAGTCGAGTGGAAGATGCAGTGGTCGAGAAGGATGACACGTAAAGGTGTTGGATCTGGGATGGCTAGGGAGGGGGGTGTGAATAGTCACCCACTTAAAATCTTTGCTCTTTTTCTTCCTGAGATCAAGTTAGCAGCGAAAAAACAAACAACAGAAAGAAAGAAAGAAAGAGACAGAACACAAACCAGACGCTAACAAAGAGATTTACAAGATTCGTGGATAACGTGCCCCTACTCCTTGGCGTGCCCGTGAGGTGGGCGATCCCTTGATCATCGGCAGATCAAGCCCTGGAGTGAATCCGGATAAGAAAATCTCCTTCTCGATGGAGTAACCTCTCCACAGACAGTCTCAGAAATGTATCAAAGTAAGCACAGAGACTTGAGAAGAAGCTTACAGATGGAACCTTAAGCACAAGCACAGAGAGCACGGAGAAGCTAAAACCATAGCACAACACAGCACACCACCACACAAGACCCTTCACTCAGTTCTCGTTGGTTGTCTATGTGTCCCAGTTGTGTCTCCGATACATGTCTCTGCTTCGCCAGCCTCCTCTTAAGCCATCCTTCTGCACATCAACAAGCTTCGTCACCCACTGACCCTTGGCTTCGTCACCCTCTAACCTACTGACCCCTTCTGAGCTCACTGAAGTCATCTCTTCAGCTGCAGCTGCAGCTTCAGGCCAGACGCCAGATGTCAGAAGCCGTTGAAACCTGCAAACAGATACCAAACAAACCTGCCACAGCGAAAGTCACCATTGACCCTCCTTCTTGGCTTGTATCATCTCTGTATCATCTGCACACTCAACAGAATGATTAGCGAAGCAAATCAAAACATATCAGAAGGAAATTAGAAGCAATCAGAGGTCTGCCAGTAATTTGAATTAAAGTTATGAGGTGTTGATCGGTCACCCTGACCGATCAGACACCCTCCTAACCAATCAGACTTGACTCTGATCGATCAGTGAATTTTTGATCGGTCTTACTGACCGATCAGAGATCGGTCACCAGACCGATCCTCAAACCTACTGTGAATTCCATATGATTTCCAGCAAGGCACTGATCGATCAAAGATACCAATCAGTGAAGGGCCTGATCGATCAGGCTCCTGCCTGATTGATCTAGTGAAGCTCTGATCGGTCTCACTGACCGATCAGAGACCAGGGATCGGTCACCAGACCGATCCCTTAGCCTACCCCCTTAGCCTAAGGGATTTCAAGCCAAACTACCCTGATTTTAAACTATAACCACTTGATCGGTCACTTGACCGATCAGGTCAAGGCCTGATCGGTCAAGCTGATCGATCAGGCTAGAGCTTGATCGATCAGGCTCCTGCCTGATCGGTCACACTGACCGATCAGAGTCTTCACACAGAATGTCACAGAATGTTTCTGATCTGTTTCTGATCGTTCATCAGACCGATCAGCCACCATACAGAATATTTCTGATCTGTTTCTGATCGGTTACCAGACCGATCAGCCACCACACAGAATGTTTCTGATCTGTTTCTGATCGGTCACCAGACCGATCAGATATCCTGGATCGGTCCTGTGACCGATCTAGAACCAGGGGAGTTTGTGCCAACTCCTGATCGAACTCCAGACCGTTCCAGCTCCGATCATTTCGACCCTGAGTCCATAGAACAGGCTCCCTTGCCTTCTCTGACTCAGTCTGTTCCGGAGAACGAGCTCCCGAGCCCTCTCCGACCTAACCCGGTCCAGAGAACGAGCTACCGAGCCCTCTCTGACCAGTACACTTAATGCTCAATCCCCCGGACCAAGACTTCATGCCCAGTTTCACTCACCGGGACTTAGTCCAACCTAGCTCCACTCACTAGGACCCAGCTTCACTCACCAGGATTTACTTCACCTAGCTTCCCTTGCTAGGACCCGGCTTCACTCACCAGGATTTCCTTCACCTAGCTTCCCTTGCTAGGACCCGACTTCACTCACCAGGATTTCGTGCCCAGTCCCCGACCAGGACTTCGTCCGAACTTAATCATCTGATCTCACTCAACCAAACTTAAATCGGTGTCAACACCAAAATAACAATCAGGTCAGACTGCATCAACAATCTGCTCCTTTTTGTTGTTTGACAACCCGATTTATGTTTAGGTATTAGATGTCAAAGTTTAGTATCGCAAGGGAATCAGAGTCCTCCCCCTACAATAGTCAAATTCATTAACAAACTCTAAATTTAACTAACCATTCTCTCCCCCTTTGTCAAATACCGAAAAGGGTGTAGACTGGTTATTAATTTTGTTTTTTAAAAAAATCTCCCCCTTAACCCAGGGTCTCTCCCCAAAACCAAAATAAACATAAAGTAATAATTGAAAGGTATATGAAAGACATATGAAATAAATATAGCAAGGCAAAACACTCATATGCATCATATGACAATGGAGTAAACATAGACTATAACTAATGACTAAAATACACACCAAAACAATCAAACACATCAGAATGTCATCAGTCACACATAGAAGACAATAGTCATAAATCAAAGTACATCCAAATATATCAGGCCTAATCATCAAGATCATGAGGGGCATCAGATTGCATCGGATCAAATGCAGTGTCATCAGACGACAGAAAGCTCCCCGGAGCAGTGCTGCTCGATGGTTGAAAGCCAGGAAATGTCTGCGGTGGTGGATGACCAGCCATCCATGAGCGCAGCTCTGCAAACGTCTCCCGCTGATTAACATGCATCAAAGAAATCTCAGACCGGACTGCCTGCTGCTCGAGCTCCCACATATGAAATCGTCGATCCATGGTCTGCTCGAGCTCAGCAATCTGCCATCTGAGATCCGGCTCTACCTCGTTGTTGTCCTCAGCTGCGGGTGCACCATGATATCCAGCTGGATCTGCGGCAACCTGAACATGTGGCACCCGTGGAAGCTCCCCAAGACCCCTACCATCCTTCCATCGTATCCCCCGAGCATCGGCAATGATGTCAGATTTGGAAAACGCGCGTCTTCTAAGTCGGCAGTCTTGTCGAACCATCGGCACAGTCCTACCTTTGGACACATCAATACAGACTGACTGGAGCTAGTCCGTAATGATGTGACCAAAAGGGATGTATACTGTACGACGCCCGGGATCACTATAGTGGATAATGGAATGGTAAATGCTCGCCATGATGTCAAAGTCTAGGTGGCGATGCATTCCATAAAGCATCAAGCAATGGTAACGACGGATCTCCACTAGGGGCTTTGAAGTGATCGGTAAAAGACAGTTGGTGATAATCTTGAAGAGGACATAATCAACAGGGGAGAGTCTAAGAGCAGCAAAAGTGAGGAACTCAGTGTCTAGCTCATCGAGGCCATCCGGCCTGGGGTGTTCGAAAAAATACTCATAGATGGAATCAGGAGTGACTCCCCCGAACGGAATCGGTAAAGGATCTGGAATAGTTGGGTAGATGGAATAGCTATTTGTCGATCGACGACAAGCCAGATACTCCAAGAAAATGGAGTAAGTGAAATCTAAGTTGATTCTGGCCACTCGGGTGGTAAACCCCGTACCGCCGTCAATAAGAATATTGTTATAGAATTCAGAGACTAAATCAATATTGATAGTCCGTTCGAGGAAAAGGATCGATTCAAGATCATAATATTCAATAATCTGTCTTACTGATGGACAGTAGTCATACACAAATGACTTATCCACAGATCGACAGGGGAGGAGCTTAAAAGTGCAATTTTGAAAGGCTTGTTCAAAGTATGCATTAGGAAATCTCTAACTGGACGAGGGTTGAGGTATGGAGGATTGGGAAGGTTTAGATGAGGAAGGGGACTTGGACTTGGAGGTTCCCTCACCAGCAGCCTTACCTTTGGAAGATTTTCTGAGATTAGGGATTTGGTCACGTCACACAGAAGGTTGGATCAGTGAAGGTCACGACACACAAAAGGTTGGGTCAGTGATCAAGGTCACGACACAACCACACCAAAATACCAAAATGAATAAGATTTGAAGTTGGATTAGGGGTAAGGGCACAACACCATCATTAAACATAGTGATTAGATTCAAAATCACAAGTATTAAAAAGCAATTAGTAAAGAATGAGAATAGGTCTTACTTGGGTGCCATGGTCGTCAGTTGGTTGAGAAGAAAACCACAGAGAGCTCGCACAAGAGAAAGCACTTGTAGAGAAAGAACTCGCAAGAGAAAGAACTCACAGAGAACTGGCGCGAGAGAAAGAACTCACAGGAAGAAGATGGTGTTCGACGACTAGGGTTGAAGAATTTAGGGAGAAAGGAGAATTAATAGAGTTGGTGGATCGATCACCAACCAGATTTAATGGGGAAGATCGGACGGTTGATCGTTCAGAGGCCTTTTTGGACCGATCAGGGAGTACCCTGATCGATCAGAAGTGGTATGATCGGTCACTGTGACCGATCAGAAGGCTCCTGATCGATTACCAGACCGATCTGGATGTAACGCCCGCCCTTATATCTACTCTCGGGGCGGGGTTACGTACAATCAATCATATAATAATATTTTTTTTTACTAGCATAAAATTTAAAACCAACAATGCAAGGACCAAGTACTGAGCATGCTTGTTTAAAACTATCAAGAGATATTTACCAGTGCTAAGCATACTAGTCATCATTTGAAATATCTTAATAAAGAGTTATCCTAACATTCTCTAACATTCTTTGTTGAAGCAAACATCATTATAAGCATAGTAAAGTAGATATAGAATCATTCTTTCCCGAGCCACCACCCCACACATCTTCAGCCCTCCTGCCTCTTCCTTTAGTTTAAGTGTTCCTTACCCTTATCTGCAGCATAAGACAACACATAAACTAGTAAGCGCAAATGCTTAGTAAGGATCCTGTCCTACTCGCAAAATCTATACGAAAGCATACAACATGTACACATAATAAATCATAAACATGAGTTCATCATAGCATACTAAACATCAAAGTTTCTAAGCATGCAGCATAAAGTATCTTAAGCATGCCCTTCACATATCATCAATGTTTTTCAAAACAATTCCATAAAGGTATTACTTAAAAATACATCCATATCATATAGGGCCCAGTTGTGTACCACATAATGCGCGTTCCCTAATGAATTGGGGTAGCGAGCCACCAACCAATTAGAGCAGGACCCTTCCGTCCTACCAGAGCCATGACCTTACGTTAACATGCACCCCGGATTTGTTTAACGACCCCCTTCCGAGTTGGGTACACAACTTACAAAGTAAAATACTTATCATGTCTTTACATATATGCTAAGGAGTACTCCAAATCCACTCTTAAGGGATACACCACTCTTCAAGGGTGCTCATGATCCCACAGGGACACACCACACAACATAAGGGGTGCTCTTGATCTCATACTTAGTGGAGTATCCTTTCAAGCATTTTATCATACACATCACATGCAATTCATAGAGGGTGCCCCATGGGCTATAAACATACTCATACATATATTATATTTCAACCACTTAACCTACTTTATATATGACAAGATTGGTCACATAAATCATATTTATGTCATAGGAAGTGGTAGCATGCTTCATGAGTTAACCGAGTTCTTCTTAACCCTAAACCTAAGGTTTTGGCCGAAAGTCAAAGGTAGAGGTAGCTTAGGTTTTTGACATCAAACATCCCATACCAGTATCATATATATATATACATCATGTATCATACTAAGCATAGCAGACATCATAGGGTAATCAACCTTCACAAACCTAATGTTCCATGCTTTGGCCGAATATCACATGCTAGGGAAAAATTAAGTTTTCAATTCAAACATTCCATTTAAACATCACTTGCATATACATATCATCATCCCAAACATAAGCATATCTCATAGGGTACATCCCATACAATCATCACATATATATATATATCATGTATCATACTAAGCATAGCATACATCATGGGGTAATCAACCTTCACAAACCTAATGTTCCATGCTTTGGCCGAATATCACATGCTAGGGAAAAATTAAGTTTCCAATCAAACATTCCATTTAAACATCACATGCATATACATATCATTATCCCCAAACATAAGCATATCCTATAGGGTAGTTTAACCTTCACAAACCCTAACTTTAGGGTGTTGGCCGAATGGTGTAGGGTAGGGGAAATTAAGGTTTTTGAAATCAACATTCACACAAGCATTTACACAAACACCTCACGTACACATCATGCCACTTATTAAGCATAGATTACATCATAGGATAATTATGCAACCCAAAACCCTAATTCTTCTAGGGTTGGCCGAAAGTCAAGGGTAGGGGAAACTAAGGTTTTTGAAATCAACATTCACACAAGCATTTACACAAACACTTTGTCTACACTACTAAGCATGGATATATCATAGGAAATCATACAACCCTAAACCCTAGTTTTTCCCATCCATGGCCGAAACTTGTAGGGGGTGCAAATCCTAATTTTTGTTATCACAACTTGAAGGAAATCAACATATAGGTATACCCTAAGTCCCAAGGGTTCTCCTCATGCATCAAGAAGTAACCAAAGCCTCCTCTTTGGGTGTTGGCCGAAACTTACACAAGGGTAAAACCTCCATTTTCGAAAACTACAAGAAGAAGGAATTCATACACAACAATTACACTGCAGGCGAGGGGATACTTACTTCCTTTCGCTTGAATTTCACCTTCTCTAAATCTTTAGGGTACCCTTGGTTGAAGTAAGAGTGAGAGTTTCCTTTGCTAAAGTTTCTCTAGAACCCTTGGCCCTAGTAGAGGGCAAGATCCTTGGATGGGATCTTCTTCCTTCCAATTCCCTAGGGTTAGAACCCTAGGGTGTGTTTTTCGAAAATGAAAAGGGAGAAGGGGAAGAGGGTGTCTCGGTTTTGGAATGGGGAGAGTGAGGAAGAAGAAGAGGGGAAGTTATTCCAACCTCTCCCTCTCTTATTTATACTTTTCTCATGAAGGGACATGTCTCTTCACTTCCCTAGCTTTAACAAGAATGTTTCTTATTCTCTCAACAGTAAACATTGCTTGGTGTATTGGTTAGGACATGATTAGTGCAACTAGGAGGTTCAAGGTTCGATCCTTGCTTCCTCCTTTCTACACTTTCTTTTTATCACATTTTGCACTAATCCATATCAAAGCCCATTAAACCAAGCTCATCATAACATTTCATAAAAATATTTCATGAATTCATCATATTTCATATGGGAGAAATTTTGGGGTGTTACACTGGAGGACCCCTGATCGGTCTGCTTGACCGATCAGGAAGAGTCCTGATTGGTCGGTGGACCGATCAGGTTCGATACATAAGGACTTATGATATTTTGATACAGAGAATCCTGATCGGTCTGCCTGACCGATCAGAAACAGCTTGATCGGTCAAGGTGACCGATCAGGGAGAGTCCTGATCAATCAGTGGACCGATCAGGTTCGATACAGAAGATTTTTCTGAGAAGGACCCATATTCTGAGGTGATCCCTGATCGATCTATAGACCGACCAGATTTTAGATGGGTTTCTGAAACTCTAATACATTTCAAAAACTCTCGTTTCAATCACCCCTAAACCCTAAATTGTTTCAAACACCCCCTGAATCAAGTGAAAGTCGTTTCCTTATGGATTCAAAAACCCTTACCAAGTTTATATCAAGCAATGTTCCAACCAATTGAATTTTGCCAAAAACTCCTGAGATCGATCAAAAACCCAACTCAAGTTTGAAATTTGTATCAAGCAATGCTCCAATCAATTTTATTTGATTGGAATGTCCAAGTATGTTCTTGGAACCAAATACACATGTATTATGCATTGGTTTTCCCCATACTTGGTCAAATTAATGATCATTATCTCTTCAACCTTATTACTCAAGGGATACATGATACATTTTGAGTAATTTGGTTGATCCTAACATCTCACCCCATTTCTAGCAATACAAAAACATTTGGTTAAACCTTATAGTTTGTGTGAGATGTCCCCAAGTTGCCCAACAATTAGAAATGACCATGAAGGGTTTTTACCATCCTATTGTGCATGGCACATCCCTAACTCCCTCCTTAAGAAACTAAATTCATTTTCGAGGAGTGGTTTAGTGAAAATGTCTGCTAGATTAGACTTTGACTCTACAAGTGAGAGTACAATATCTCCTCTAGCAACATGATCTCTAATGAAGTGGTGACACACTTCAATGTGTTTGGTCCTTGAATGGTGAACTAGATTTTTTGTAAGGTTTATGGTGCTTATGTTGTCACACAACACTTGCACACCCTTGTAAGACAATCCATAGTCCTCTAAAGTGTGTATCATCCACAACAATTGTGAGACACTCTCTCCCATGGCGATATACTCTGCATCAGTCGTGGAGAGAGCAACACAATGTTGCTTTCGACTTGACCAACTTACCAATGATGATCCTAAAAATTGGCAACCCTCACTTGTGCTTTTCTGATCCAACTTGCACCCAGCATAGTCGGAATCGGTATAGCCTATCAAATCAAATGACTCTGTACGGGGGAACCAAAGATGGACTCCAATTGTGCCCTTAAGGTATCTCAAAATTCTCTTAACATCAGTTAAATGAGATTCCTTGGCACATACTTGGTACCTAGCGCACATACCCACAGCAAAAAGAATATTTGGGTGACTCGCTGTGAGATATAGCAGACTACCTATCATACTTCTATATTGGGTTAAGTCAACAGGCTTCCCACTCTCATCATGATCTAATCGTGTGTTAGTCGTCATGGGAGTGGTTACCTCCTTAGAGTCACTCATGTTAAATTTCTTGAGCATCTCTTGAGTGTATTTGGATTGATGCACATGGATTCCGTCTCGAGTTTGTTTGATTTCAAGTCCAAGGAAGAAAGTCAATTCTCCCACTAGACTCATCTCAAACTCACTCTCCATGTGCCCAATGAACTCATTCAAATAGCCCTTGTTGTTGGAGCCACAGATTATGTCATCGACATATACTTGGGCTACAAAGATATTATCACCATCTCTACGTAGAAATAGTGTAGGGTCTATTAGACCTCTCACGAAGCCTTTTTCAATTAAGAATGTTGACAACCGCTCATACCAAGCACGAGGTGCTTATTTTAGGCCATAAAGAGACTTCTTTAGCTTAAACACGTGGTTTGGAAATTCGAAATTTTCAAACCCCGGTGGTTGTTCAACATAGACCTCTTCTCTAATGAAACCATTTAAGAAGGCCGATTTTACATCCATTTGATAGAGTTTGAAGCCTCTATGTGCTGCAAATGCAAGCATCAGTCAAATGGATTCCAATCATGCCACAGGAGCATATGTCTCATCGTAATCAAGGCCTTCAACTTGACTATAACCCTTGGCTACTAAGCATGCCTTGTTTCTTACGATTTCTCCCTTATGGTTCAATTTATTCTTGAAGACCCATTTAGTTCCAATAATTGTGGTGTTCTTAGGTCTAGGAACTAAATCCCAAACTTGGCTTCTTTCAAATTGACCTAACTCATCTTGCATAGCGATAATCCAATCGGAATCATGCAATGCCTCATCAACTAATCTAGGTTCAATTTCAGAAATCAAGGCAACCTCATTAGCCTCATTCCTAAAGAATGATCTAGTCCTAACCCCATGATAGATATCTCCAACAATTTGGTCTTGGGGATGATTAGAGGCTAACCTAGTTTGCCTTGGTGTTGGAGGTGCTTCCTGGATGGTTTCACTAGACACAAGCTCAGACTCAGGATCAGGCTGAGCTCCATGTAGTCTAGGCTTACCATCATCAGACTCATTGGCAACATCTCTAACACTTGGACTTTCATTCAAGCCTAGTCTCCTAAGTTCGAATTGAACTCCCTCTACATCTTCTGAATGATCAATCACTCTTGGGATCTCCTCAAATACAACGTCAGAAGACTCTTCAACCAACTTAGACTTCTTGTTGTAGACTCGGTAAGCTTTGCTGACGAGGGAATACCCGACCAGTATCCCTTCATCAGCTTTTGCTGTGAACTTTCCAAGATGATCCTTGGTGTTTAGAATGAACACCTTACACCCAAACACTTGGAGATGTTTAACTATAGGTGGTCTTCCAAACCAAAGTTCATGTGGAGTCTTTCCTAAAAACCTATGGATGAGGACTCGATTTTGCACATATTAAGCCGTGTTTATAGCTTCAGCCCATAAGTAGCTCGGTAATGAGTACTCATTAAGTATGCTTCGTGCAGCCTCTTGTAAGACTCAGTTCTTCCTCTCTACAACACCATTTTGCTATGGTGTTCTAGGAGTAGAGAACTCATGTCTATATCCTTTTTCTTAACAAAATTCTAAAAACCTATGGTTTTGAAATTCTCCTCCATGATCACTCCTAATGGTTTTGATTGTTTTAGATTTTTCATTTTCAATTCTTCTACAAAAAAAAATAAAAATGTCTAAGGTTTGATCCTTATATTTTAGAAAATAAGTCCAAGTATATCTAGTATAGTCATCAATAATTACAAAGCAATATCTACTACCATTCAATGAAACTATGGTATTACAATCAAACAAGTCCATATGCAATAAATCTAAAGCGGTAGAGGTACTTACAATGCTTATACCTTTATGAAATGCTTTTGTTTGCTTACCCATTTGACATGCATCACATAATTTTTCCTTTTCGTACTTGATGCTTGGTAAGCCTTGTACAAGTCCTTTGTTGGTCAATTTCCGGATGTTCTTCATGTTCACGTGAGCCAACCTTCGATGTCAAAGCCAAGACTCTTCTTCTCTTGACATGAAACACTTAACAGAAACATTAGTAGCACTTTAAAGGAAACTTGATAAATATTGTCTACTCTTGTGCCTACTAGTACCGTGTCATGCGTGTCATTATGTCTAACTAGACATTGACTTGGGTGAAATTCAATTGTGTATCCCGCATCACACAATTAACTGACACATAGGAGATTGATGGTCATCCCCTTAACTAGAAGGACATTCTTGATCCTAAGACATTCGGATATTTGAATGTCTTCTATTCCTACAACCTTAAGACTATCATTGTTATCAAATGATATATTACCTCTACTTTTGCTTTGTAGGGTAGTGAATCATGATTTATCCCCGGTCATGTGTTTGGAGCACCCACTATCAACAAACCAAGTTGATAAATGCTCCCCCTCAATCAATGCCTACACAACACGAAAATAGATGATTTAGGTACCCAAACCTTGGGACCT
Source organism: Boesenbergia rotunda (assembly GCA_024364735.1). Classification (NCBI taxonomy): domain Eukaryota; kingdom Viridiplantae; phylum Streptophyta; class Magnoliopsida; order Zingiberales; family Zingiberaceae; genus Boesenbergia; species Boesenbergia rotunda. The sequence goes on from JAGFNQ010000475.1 coordinate 291,589, forward strand.
AATGCACCTACAATGCAAGATTTTGGCACCCATGCCTTGGTCATTTTCTTTATAATTCCTTTAACACTAGAAGCATTTGACGATTTAAAATGGGTTCTAGACATCAATGAGACAAAGCTAGTTTCTTTAGGTCGGTAACCTATACCGGCCTTGTTGTAAACCGCTCTTTGAGCGTTAAGGATCATGTCCAAGGTCTTAGAGCTAGTTGAAAATTTCTCAAGAATATTCATGAGTTTTTCAACTTCACTCTTCAAAGCCATGTTTTCATCCTCAAGTACCTCAACATATAAATCATCTATATCATCATCCTTGGAGGTTTTTAGTTGTTCTACCTCTAATTTTAATGACTTCACCTTGTCCTTAGATTTCTTAAGCAAATTAGTTAAACATGAAATGGTTTTATAACATTTATCAAGCTCAGAAGAAATTACCTCTTCATTATCTGAAGATGATGAAGCCGCGGTTGATGAATCACTTGACTCTTCACCACTCTCCATGTGCGAGTCTTCTAAAGCCATAAGAGCCACGTGGCGGGTGCTCTTCTCCTCCTTCTCCTCCTCGGATGAGCTGGATGAAGATGTTGAGGCAATCAGCCCTGACATGATCTGGAGGATCATAGGGTTTTGATGTGTGTGGGCAATATGATAAGTTAGGATTTATTGTGGACTAATATGTGTACATGAGTGTACAGGTGTACAGGTACACATGGACTTGGTTGATGTCTTCAGGTGAAGGATGGCATGGTGGCAATCTAGAGGCTTGCGTGCGCATCTGAGGGACCGTTGGATAGCAGGGATGATGAGCCGAGGGATGCGGACTTCGAGGCGTACGTGAAGGGTGGCATGGAGGCAAACTGGAGGTTTGCGTGCGCATCCGAGGGACGAGGGCCGAAGATGAAGAAGGCGTGAAGGCAACAGTCGAGGCTGCTGGTGAAGAGTCAACCGCGTTGTGAGGGTCTGAGTATGAGTGTTTGTACTTAGGGGCTAAGCCGGGAGGGTTTGAGTACGGAGTGAAATGTATTCGGGAGTGAAACCCTAGGCTTAGGTGTGTACCAGTCAACTGCCAGGAGGGTAGTCGACTGGTGTCGGCTGGAATAGGCTGGCAGATTCAAATGTTGTACGGCAACGGTCGAATCTGACTGGGACCAGTCGACTGCCCCAGGGCCAATCGACTGGTAGCGCCTGTTTCAGATTCGAGCCCTATTTAAAGGGGCTCGTTTCAGGTTACTATCTCTTGACGAATCTTGTCTTGGTCAAAGGCAAGATAGTAGTCTTTGTGCTCAGAGGCTTGCTTGAGTTTGTGGCGAGGTTTCTCCACCCACAAGGAGTGACGAGAGCTAGCCGGAGGTTATCCGGGGATTGATCCACCGACGGATTCTTGGATTAGTCACCCGTCCGGGGTGGATACCAAGTAAATCGGTTTGTTAGCATTGTTCTCTCTTGATTAGTTTATGTTTATTTGTATTTCCGCTGCGCTAACAATCTTGTAGAGAAAACGACAAAAATTGTTATTCACCCCCCCTCTAGCAACGTCTTCGATCTATCAATTGGTATTAGAGCGAAGGACCGCTCTTGATTGGACTAACCGCCGAGGAAGCACACGCTAGAGGAAGAAAGAAAATGGAAGACAAATTTGGGGAAGGCATCTACACTCCACCGCCCTACGATCATCAAGATTTCGACTTTTGGAGGGCGAGGATCGAAACTTGGTTTGGAATGGAGTGGGAACTAAGAATTGCGCTTAAAGAGCCATTCGAGATTCCAAGGGATAAGCACGGGAAGAAGCTTAGGCCTAGGTGTTGGAATCAAGAACAACAAGATCAATCCAAGGCAAATAAAAAGGTAATGGAAACTTTAGTTAATCTTTTGCCTAACAAAGTTTTGAATTGTGTAGGTAAATATCGAAATGCATATGAATTATGGAATAAAGTGAAAGAATATCATGAGAACCCTATGCAAATTCAAAAAGTGGAAGAGGTCGGAGAAAGAATTTCTAGTGACCAAGAAGATCAAGAGGAAGAAGAGTTGATCATCTCATTGAGTGAAGAAGTATCCACCTCATCCGAAAAAGAAGAAGTATCACCACCAAGGGTTTGTTAGTGCAGGGAGCACCATATCGAACCTTGTTTTGATATTGGCAAAGGATTCAAAGCTAAGTACTGTTTGTGATCTAACGATGTTACTAAGTGTGCAGAAAGAAGTCCTAGCGAAGGACTGCTAGGCACCTAGCGAAGGGCTGCTAGGAGTTGAAGACCTGGCGAAGGACTGCTAGGCACTTAGCGAAGGGCTGCTAGGAGTTAAAGACCTGGCGAAGGACTGCTAGGCACCTGGCGAAGGACTGCCAAGAATCGAAGACCTGGCGAAGGGCTGTTAGGCATCTGGCGAAGGACTGCTAGGAATCGAAGACCTGACGAAAGGCTGCTAGGCACCTGGCGAAGGACTGCCAGGAATCGAAGACCTGGCGAAGTGCTGCTAGCCACCTGGCGAAGGACTGCTAGGAATCGAAGACCTGGCGGAGGACTGCCAGGCACCTGACGAAGGGCTACTGGGTAAAAGTCCAACTAGAGGAGCCGGTTGGCAAAAGGTAAACTCTACTGAGAGGAGTAAGTGAGGACGCGTTCCCCGTCGAGGGAACAATAGGCGTCGGTTCGACCTAGGGTTCCATTTGGGAGACCCAAAGTCAGAACCAAGACAGCTAAGACTGTATAAACCTAATATTCTTGCTTTATTATGTTTGGTACTAACCCTGGATGCAGGACCGAAGGAACGAGTTTCTGCAGCTCAGAACACCCCAAAGGAGAGGGGCAGCAGCTGGGCTGGGCGCCCGGGAGGTCCCGGGCGCCCAAGGTCAAAGCCAAACAAGCAGTTGAGTAAGAAGTGCTTCGGAAGTTCACTGGGCCAGGCGCCCTCAAGCTCCCAGGCACCCTCATGGTCCCGGGCACCCTGGGTCCAAGCCAACGAAGCGATCAAATTCAAGTCAGCCGAGAAGCCTGTTGAACAAGTCAAGCAGGGCGCCCCCTGTGTCCCGGGTGCCCCTGTCAAACTCCGAGCCCAATCTTGGAAGGATAAGGGTTGACCGAGTTCCGGATAGGGGTTTGCGGATCAAGAGGCACGTGGAGGGCGCCCCCAGGTGCACTATAAAAGGGGTTCGACCCCCAAGGCTTCAGAACACACTTTTCCAACGCCACAACGCTCTTCGCTCAAGCGCTCTGCTTCGGAAACTTCTGATCTCGAGATTCTAGCGCCGACGACGACCCTACACACCGAAGTACAATCCACACCGGGCGTCGGTAACGAAGAATTAAATTATTCCTTTTACTGCAATACTACTGTACAATTCTCTGTAAAACTTTGTGCATTATAGAATTGCCCACAGTAAACGGTCAAGGACCGTGGGCCTTGGAGTAGGAGCCGACCGTGACTCCGAACCAAGTAAAAACAATTGTGTTTCGTGTGTTTTTGTCTTAAATTTCCGCTGCGCATTCTCCTTTCGCGCATTCTCCTTTCTAATCTGAAACATTTTCACGATATTCACCCCTCCCCCTCTATCGTATTCTCTTGATCCAACAGGGTTAAGGGGGAGAAGAGACCGTCATCCGAACAAAAACAAGAACAAGTTCTAATATCCACCAAAGCCAAATCAAAAGAGCACATTCTATGCTTTGGATGCAACCAAAAGGGCACTACAAGGACAAGTATCCACTGGGTAAGAAGAAGGTAATCCCTAAATCTGGGTTCATTCAAGTTAAATCTAATGAGGATTGTAGGGAAAGAAAAGAAAAGAAGCATATTCGATGCTTCACATGTGGGGAGCTAGGACATTACCATACAAAATGCCCAAGGAAAAGAGAGTTGAAAAATATGGAGCACCTTAGGAGATGGGAGAAAGAAGAAAGGAAAAGGAGCTTACATCAAAGGGAAGCTACAAAGGTAAGGGAGGTAATCCCTAACTCTAGTTATGTTCAAAATGCTTGTATGAATGCGAGGAATGTAAATGATTGCTTGCTTGGATGCAATTTTGGTTTCAAATATCATGATAGGAACATAAATATTTTTGCATGCCAAAATACCAAAACTTCTATATTTCATGACAAATCTAGAAATTCTAGGACTAAGGTTCAAGGCATAAATCCTAGAGAAGGGAGACATATGCCTAGAAAAATGGGTAGATTTAGAAATGATCAAGTTAGGGCAAATGATCCTAAGGCTAGGAATTTGGAGAAAGAAAATCAAGTCTTGAAAGCAAAACTTGATAAATTGGAGAAAAATCTAGATAGACTCATTAGGGGGTCAAAGGGATCAAACATAATGCAAAAAAGATCAACCTCCTAGGAATGGTAGGTCGGGTTTAGGATATCATTCTAGGAGGGCAAATATTGATAAAAAGTCATATTCAAGAATGCCCTATGACTATGGAAAAGAAAATTCATATAAAAGAAAAGAAAAGGGATTGACCAAGAAGAAGGTCTATAGAGTCAAGAGAATGATAGTGGAAGGCCAAAAAACACCGGAAGAGCACCGATGTGGACTTGCATTTGTAGATAAGGGGGTAACTAGGGCTAAGAGCTTAAGGGAGAGCTCTGGAAGCCAAAATAGGATCCATGGTCAATGGTTTCTGGTGGTTTTCTCCTAGGGGACTAGATGATCTATGGGATGTGCCAATAGGGTTGGAGGGCTAAGGGTAGCCCAAATTCTAGAGGATTGGCACACTAAAGGGAGAAGTATGGAGTAATAGATAAAAAAACAGGACTATAATTGAGAAAAAATAGTTTTAACATGGAAATACCATATAAATTGATGCTCTTAATGTATTATGAACAAGTATGGGAAGCAGCATCAAGAATAGGTTTAAATTAGAACTTTGAGTTGAGTTTAAATTATCAAATTTGGATAGTTTTGAAGTTTGTATCAATCTAGGGATTCGGGATAGTTTTGATTGAAATTATATTTTTCCCAAGTAGACATAGGATCCACAAATCTCTCTATGAAAATTTAGAATTTTTGGAGATGTGTGGAATTAGTTAGGATTTTCTAAATTTCGGACTGGGAAACTAAAATTCAGTATCAGTCGACTGCCCTACTGGCAGTCGACTGGTCCAGGACTGGGAACCTACTGTAAGTTTTACCAGTCGACTGCCTTGGGGGCAGTAGACTGGTACACGGATTCTATAAGGAAAAAGCACGCGGGGGGCAGCCAAAACCTAGGTTTTAGGCGTACCACCCCGGCGATTCTTCACCTCCCCGAGTTCCATTTGCATCCTAAGCCTCTCCCAAAGCCTCAAAACTCCTCCCTAAGCCCTCTCTAACCCCGATCTATGATCTAGGGCTTGTAAAACCCTTCTCTCCCAAGTCTAGAGTTTCAAAATCATCATCATGAAGAGAATGAAAAGGTATCATTGTTTAAGGTTCATTTTGTCATTTAAATCATGTTTGGAACTAATGTGATGTTTTGTGCATGTTTTTCTTTGATATTTTTCCTTTGGGGGGGGTGTCTTGGTGCGCATGGATGTGTGTGATATTTAGGATGGCTTCTAAGAAACCTAGGGGTGAGGGATCATCCCAACAAGGTTAGGGAGGGTCCAGGTTCAGGTCCATCGAGTGTAAGAAAAGATTCGAAGAAAATGAGTTTGTAGTAATGAACTGTCGGTACCTGAACAAGGCCTTCTTCCAAGAGAAGTCGCCTCAATTGACTGAGATGATTACCTATTTTAAGCTGGAACAGCTGGTCTACTGCCAGCATGATATAGATGTTGATCTATGCACAGAGTTTTACACCAATTTAACCTGCATTGACTCGGATAATAACTTATATGAGTCTAGAGTAGCTGGGGTTACTATTCCTTTTTCCGTCATGGATTTAGCTGGGTTCTTACAGTGTAGAGCATCGGATAATGCATCTACTTATTTCCCCACTGTTGTTGAGCCACTTGAGTTTCCTGGTGTCACCGTTGACCAAATACACATGCATTATTTTAGGAGGCACAGGAATAAGTCAGAGCGTATTTTTGACTCTAAACCAATGAGACCTTTTAGCCATGTGTTGTACAAGATTGTCATAGAGTGCATTTTGCCCATCGTCACCAAGGAGAGGGCCAGGATCAGACTCCCACACTTGGTGATGATGTACGCATTGGAGAGGAGATTAGACATAGATGTCTCCCTGCAGGTGTTTAGTGCTACTTGCCATTCTTCCCATAGTGATAATGGGAAGATATACATGCCCTTCTGCCACATCTTGATTGAGTTTTTACATCTACGGTTTGGTATCCGTGTGAGTAGCGGTCAGGTTAGGCACCTATCCAAGGATTATGACCAAATTGGTACACGTCAGTTATCCTTGGCAAGCATCGAGTGTCGGCAGGGGGAGTTTGTGTGGAGACAGCGTCCGGACGCCCCTAGCTCAGATGAGGAGCTCGCTGGGATTGTTACACGTGCGGAGTTTACTCAGCTCCGATCTGATATCCACGGGATCCAGGAGGGCATGCAGGGTATCCAAGAGGATCTCCAGAGCTTCCAGCAGCATCACCTGAGATTCCAGGAGACTATTCAGGGGGAGGTCCAAGGGATCCGAGGTAGACAGGATGAGATATACGAGATGCTGCGACTGTTAGTAATATGAGAGAAGTGTCCTAAGCCAATCGCCTTATGATTGTAATCATTTACTTTAATAAATGAATATTCACTATTTGAGTATACATGTTCGTGTATTTGATTGAGATCTTAAACTCATTTACTGAATGTCTGCAATACAATTCACAGCATGAGAGAATTTGTGATGAATTCACAACTAATGATTATCTCTACATGTGCAATTGTGAAGTATTGAAAATGTCCCTAGTCGATGAATTGATAAATACGGACACTATCAATTCTGTTGAGACTAGCATGGGTTATTCTCTAATCAGCTGATTCTCACTGGCTGGTGACATTGGGATGTCTGGAGATAAACATGAATGCTAGTTAAGGGAACTAGTTCATTGGAGTGACTGGCTGTAAAACTTCATATGGTAATCTACATATAGATATGTCAATGAAGTTCTTACTGCAGCTTAAATGCGATGTTCCTTTGACTTGCGGTGTTCAAGTCATCTTGGTCATATATACTTTGACATCTTAAGCAAGCATCTCTAAGGAGGTGTGGACCCAGGATGGTTGGGTATAAGCCGAAGTGCCCGAAGATGTTTGAACAGCCTACAAAGGATTCACCACTCCTTGCGAGGAGATGTATACCCAAGGCCTATCGTCGGATTGTTACTCAAAGCCTCTGGCCAGAGCATCACATGTTCAGAGTATGAATCTCTCAGATACATGAGAGTAATTAGAATCCGTTGGACGAGAAAGACATTACTTGGGCTAGGTGTGACGTAGTCAGCCTAGTGGGGACTGACACACATAGACCGTGTCCTGAACCATGTGGGTATAAGATGGTGAAGGGAATGAGGCACGATTCATTAGAGCTGCTGAAGGGTTTCAGAATTATTTCTGAGGTCAACCGTTGATCTTTCGATTAATTGGGGATCATGATGTACTACTAGGTGCCACTCATGATCGTTCTATAATTGGTTAATTATAGACGGCCAACATAAATCGAAAGCCTATTTAGTCACACGTACTACGAGTAATCCGAGGGGTTTAAAACGAGTTAAAAATTAGATTTTTCGATCAAGAGAGATAAGTCGAATCTGAATTTTTCAGAGACGCATCGGAATCATAAAATGGCTAAGTCATTTGAAGACTTATTGAATGAATTAAATGAGTTTAATTCGTGAGATCGTGGCTTGGGTTTGGCCGGCCAAAGAGGGTCCCCACCCTCTTTGTTTGGCCGGCCACAATAAGAGGGAAGAACCAAATTGTTTGGTTCAAATTTATAAAATAAACCGCGCGTGGTTTGACTTATAAAATTATGGATAAAGAAATTTGTATAAAGAAATTTGTATAAAGAAATTTATATAAAGAAATTTATATAAAGATATTTATTTATCATGGAAATTAAAATAAACCTTGGAATGGTTTATTTTATTTTATAAAATCAATAATGGATGGATTTACCATGATAAAGAAATTTATATAAAGAAATTTCTTTCCATAATAAAATGGGAGACATGGTTGTTTTTATTATAAATTAAGTTATAATAAAAACTTGGCATAACGGAATAATTCATAGAAAAATTTATAAGATAAATTTCTTATGAAAAATTTATTCCGTTAAGAGGAGACTTGGCGATTAAGAGGCTACTATATAAAGGTACCAAGGCAAGGCTTGGAAATTAATCCAAGAGATCAAGGATTCTTGCCTAGCCTCTCTCCCTCTCCTTCTCTCCCTCTCCCTCTTCTAGTGCTGCCGGCCCTAGAGCCCTCCCCCTTTGCCGTGAGCTTCCACCACCAAGAAGAAGCCGAAGAAGAAGAAGAAGCGGGCGCGACTCCTTCCCTACTCCCGGAATCTTGATTCCGTTCTTCATTTGGTGGTTAGTTTTTCATCTCTCTCTTGGTATTCTTGTCGTGCCTTTGGAGAATCTAGTAGTTCTTGTCGGCACGAAACTCGTGGCTTTGCGAAGTCATCCCGAAGAAAACTCGGCGTGGACGCGAATAGAGGCGGAGCTTCCAAGGGATGCTACGGTTGGATCTCGTCCCTTTCTACGAGTTACGCGAGGTATTAAGTAAATTAGTTTACTTTCTGTAAAATTTTAAATGTATGATCATGTCTCCACAACATAAGGTTGCATGCTAGATACGTGGTTAAAATAATTTGAGAAATTATTTATGCTAAACCTTCCGCTGCACGTAATTAAATTTTAAAATTACGAACCCGTATCCATGTCAACATGCACCCGGTCCCAACAGTTGTATCAGAGCCAGGTTAGTGTTCGACATAATCATATAATTGTTTTGCGGAAAACTTTGTCATGATCTCAATTTTGGAAAATTTTCCAATTATGGAAACTTTCCAATTATGATAAATTTTAGATTTAGGAATTTCAAAGTTTGGAAATCCTCATGAAATTTCGCAAACTTTTGAAATATCCTAGTTTCTGAAATTTTATGATAATTGTGAAAACTTCCCATTTTTGGAAACTTTCCAATTTTGGAAATTTCTTATTTTGGAAATTTTTCAATTTTGGAAATATGTAAGTTTTCTTTGTACCAGAAACTTACAATTATTCTGAAAACCTATTATGAAATCTTGCAATTTTGGGCACTTTCTTTCAAGAAAGTCTAGACAAATTTATGGATTATTAATTGACAATTAAATTCGAATTGGTTTTAAATTATTAACAAAATTCTTTATTTTGGATTGAGCCTCGGGGAGCCGTCCAATTTAAAGTTAGTTGTTGTAATTTAATTTCCTAATTTTGAATAAAATTGTCATGTTTAATTTGGTTACGCCTCGGGAAGTGGACCAAATTAGATTTACAACAAATTCCTTTTTTTGGGTATCTGAGCCTCGGGGAGCCACCCAAAGAAAATAATTTATTGAAATTAATAAATCCATAAATAAAATATGTAATCAAATCTTGAAAATTTTGAGGTGATTCTCAAACGATAATTTCCTTATTTGATTTAAGAGGTGATGCTCTTACATATTGTTGTCTCCAAAATTAATTAGGAAAATGATTTCCTATAGAGTTTTCTTAAATAAGATTTTCATGAAAATAATATGTGGTTGAATTAAGGGAATCTGTCTCTTAATTTAATAAGATTTGATTTAGAGAAATCAAAGTCTTAAACATATTATTTCTGAAAATGATTATGACAATTTAGGAAATTGTTTCCCAAAACAATTCCTTGAATAAAGTATGAAATTAGAATTAGGAAATTCGGTTCCTAATTCAATTAATGAGACTTGATAAATTAAGTCACATACATACTTTATTAAGGAAATCGTTAGTACATGACATAATTATATGTCATGAATGTGCTTAGAAAAGAAAGGATGAGACCCAAAACCCCTTACAAAATATTAAGGCCAACACCTTCCATTAATATGGTTAGAACCGGAGTTTTGTTTCTCTTTTGGGTTGATGGACACATCCATGCCCGGCTTGAACCTCAACATGTTCAAACCATGGAATTAGTTTATGATAAATATAGTTGGAGTCAGAGGTCAATCCTTAGTTTTGGTTGTTGGACACATCCAAGCCTGACTAAACGGTTGAATGAGCTCCAACCATATTAAAACTATTTCTTGATTAATGGGTCAGCCTTAAGCTTGGAGCATCGATTTGTTGTGCCACAGCCAAGGTCGATGTAAAGAGAGGTGCAGTTGGGTGCTATGTGTAATGTTGCATACTTGTTAATGAGTTAACAACCTAATGATTTATGCAAACATTTAATTAGTTGATAGCATAAAGTGATAGTTACATATATGTGATATGTAATCGGTATAATTACCTACCTTCATAGCTAAGAATAACTTGATGGCCACAGCCATGGTTGTTCTTATCTATGGTTGGATATCAACCTATTTGGAGATGTTCCTACGATCTCCCAAATTGATAAAAAGGGTTATTCAATTCGAAAAATTAAATAGGATTTAATTAATGTATGTTGATGCATTCTTTATCATTCTTCTCACATAAGCTCAATTTGTATTTCTAGGATAATCACTCAATCATGTCTTCTCTGAATTTGCATTCTATTTTGGACACCAATAAGCTGACTGGGCCAAACTTCATGGACTGGCTTAGAAACCTGAGGATAGTCCTCAAGGCAGAAAAGCTTGCTTATGTCCTTGAAGAACAACTTCCCAACCGTCCTCCTGAAGATGCAACTCCAGACCAGTTTCCTGAGTTGCTCAACCTGCTGAAGACTGTAGAGCCTTCTGTAAAGCAGGATCAGAAGACGATACTATTAGATGGTTCCTCAAAGAAAGGTTCTAAGAGGAAGCCCAAAGAACAAAATAAGAGAAGGAAGAAAAAGGCCAAAAAGACTGAAAAGACCCCAAAAGGCACTTGCCATCACTGTGGCAAGGAGGGTCACTGGCGAAGAAACTGCAAGGTTTATCTTGAGTCCTTGAAGAAGAAGGCATCCGATGCCCCATCATCTTCAGGTATCTTCGTTATTGAATGTCACTCTATTTCCTCAACCACCTGGGTACTTGATACTAGGTGCAGCTCACATATATGTAATGACATACAGGGGCTAAGAAATAGAAGAAGACTCGTCAAGGGAGAAGCGAATTTGCGAGTTGAAAATGGAGCAAAGATTGCTGCTGTTGCCATCGGAACATATTTGCTAAAGCTCCCTGCTGGATGTGTCTTAGAATTGGATAATTGTTATTTTGTTCCTTCGTTAATAAAGAACATTGTATCTATTTCATGTTTGAATGAAAAGGGTTATCATTTAACTTTTAGTAACAATTGTTGTTACATAACTTTAAATGGTGTTCTTTATGGGACCGGAACTTTGTGCAATGGTATCTACACGTTAGATTTATCCGGTGACGTTTTCAATATCGAAGTTAGCAACAAACGTGCTCGAATAGATAATCGAATAGACTCCTATACGTGGCATTGTCGTCTTGGCCATGTAAGTAAGAAACGCATGACCAAATTACACCGATGTGGAATTCTGGAATCATTTGAACCCAGTTCATTTGATGCATGCGAATCATGCTTAAAAGGCAAGATGGCCAAATTACCCTTTTTCAGAAAAGGTAATCCAGTGGGAGAATTGCTTGGTCTAATACATACTAATGTATGTGGACCAATGTCAACTCTTGCACAAGGAGGCTATAGCTACTTCATTACCTTTATCGATGATCACTCACGATTCGGGTATGTGTTCTTGATGAAACACAAATCTGAAGCTTTTGAGAAATTCAAAGAGTTCAGAAATGAAGTAGAGAAACAGCTTGGCAAAAGTATTAAGATACTTCGATCCGATCGGGGTGGTGAATACTTAAGTCAAGAGTTTCAAGATTATCTTAGGGACAATGGGATATTGTCTCAATGGACTCCGCCGTATACACCACAGCATAATGGTGTATCTGTGAGGCGTAACCGAACCTTGATGGACATGGTTAGATCTATTATGAACCATGCAACTCTTCCAAAATCCTTTTGGGGCTATGCACTTAAGACAGCTGTTTACTTGCTAAACAGAGTCCCGACCAAGGTAGTCTCTACTACTCCATATGAGACGTGGAATAGTAAGAAACCTCATTTAACTCACCTTAAAATATGGGGTTATCCTGCTTATGTGAAGTGGACTGTATCAGACAAATTGGATGCTAAGTCTGATAAATGTCTATTTATTGGATACCCTAAGGAAACGAAGGGTTACCAATTCTATCATCCCTTGGAACAAAAGGTGTCTGTTTCAAGGCATGTTGTATTTCTAGAAAAAGAATTTCTTTTACAAGAAAACAGTGGGAGTGACATTGAACTTGATAAAGTTCAAGAAACTCCAATAGACATTACAGAGACACCTAGTCTAGACCCACAACCAATAACTCATAATGATGAGCTATCATTTGAACCTAAAACAACACCACCTCTTCGTAGGTCTGATAGGACACGCAATATTTCAGAGAGATACGGATTTCTCATAAGTGAATCGAATGACGTGTTACTCATAAGCGATGACGAACCTATCAGTTATGAAGATATTCTGAAAAGTTCAGAAAGGGACAAATGGCTTGAAGCCATGAAGTCGGCAATGGATTCCATGTACGAAAATCAAGTATGGGACTTGGTCAACCCACCTGAAGGGATTAAGCCCATAGGGTGCAAGTGGGTTTTCAAGAAGAAAACCGACATGGAAGGTAATGTTGTTACCTTTAAGGCTAGATTAGTGGCAAAAGGATATCGTCAGAAACAAGGAATTGATTATGACGAAACCTATTCGCTAGTAGCTATGCTTAAATCCATTCAGATGCTCCTAGCCATAGCAGCTCATTATGATTATGAGATATGGCAAATGGATGTGAAAACAACTTTCCTTAATGGAAACCTGCTTGAGGATGTATACATGATACAACCTGAAGGTTTCACATCGGTTGACAAAACCAAAATATGCAAGCTTCGGCGATCCATATATGGACTGAAGCAAGCATCCGGGAGCTGGAACATCTGTTTTGATGAGACAATCAAAGAGTTTGATTTCTCACAAAATCCTGACGAACCTTGTGTGTACAAGAAGGTTAGTGGGAGTGCAGTCGTATTCCTAGTATTATATGTCAATGACATATTACTTATAGGAAATGATATATCAGTCTTACAGTCGGTTAAAATTTGGTTGTCCAAAACTTTCTCCATGAAAGACCTGGGAGAAGTAACCTATATCCTTGGGATTAGAATCTATAGAGATAGATCAAAACGGTTGCTTGGTCTTTCGCAGTCTACATATATAGACCGAGTGCTAAAAAGGTTTAGCATGTCGGAATCCAAGAAAGGTTACCTTCCCATCAGGCATGGGATCAATCTTTCAAAGTCTATGTGTCCGCGCACAGAAGACGAGAGGATTTGCATGAATAAGATTCCTTATGCATCCCGATAGGATCTATCATGTATGCTATGTTATGTACTAGGCCCGATGTATCGTATGCTCTGAGCGTCACAAGTAGATACCAGTCTGATCCAGGAATGGATCATTGGGCGGCTGTCAAGACAATCCTTAAGTACTTAAGAAGAACTAAGGATGTGTTCCTAATATATGGAGAAGGGGATATGGTAATACGTGGGTATACAGATGCCAGTTTCCAGACAGATAAGGATGACTCCAAATCTCAGTCCGGATACGTATTTATCTTGAATGGAGGCGTAATAAGTTGGAAAAGTTCCAAACAAGACACCGTAGCGGATTCTACCACGGAAGCAGAATATATTGCAACTTCGGAAGCAGCAAAGGAAGCAGTCTGGATCAAGAAGTTTGTCTCAGAACTTGGTGTGGTTCCAACCATTGATGAAGCAGTGCCGGTTTACTGCGACAACAATGGAGCTATTGCACAAGCAAAGGAACCAAGGTCTCATCAGTGATCCAAACATATGCTTCGCCGCTATCATCTGATCAGAGAGATTATAAGTAGGAATGATATACAAATTGCGAAAATTCCCACTGAAAGGAATTTAGCGGATCCTCTAACTAAGGCCTTGCCTCAAAGCAAGTTTGAGGGTCATGTTAGAGCCTGTGGTATTGGATACCGTAGCGATTGGCATTAGGCCAAGTGGGAGTTTGTTAGTAATATGAGAGAAGTGTCCTAAGGCAATCGCCTTATGATTCTAATCATTTACTTTAATAAATGAATATTCACTATTTGAGTATACATGTTCGTGTATTTAATTAAGATCTTAAACTCATTTACTGAATGTCTGCAATACAATTCACAGCATGAGAGAATTTGTGATGAATTCACAACTAGTGATTATCTCTACATGTGCAATTGTGAAGTATTGAAAATGTCCCTAGTCGATGAATTGATAAATATGGGCACTATCAATTCTGTTGAGACTAGCATGGGTTATTCTCTAATCAGCTGATTCTCACTGGCTGGTGACATTGGGATGTCCGGAGATAAACATGAATGCTAGTTAAGGGAACTAGTTCATTGGAGTGACTGGCTGTAAAACTTCATATGGTAATCTACATATAGATATGTCAATGAAGTTCTTACTGCAGCTTAAGTGCGATGTTCCTTTGACTTGCGGTGTTCAAGTCATCTTGGTCATATATACTTTGACATCTTAAGCAAGCATCTCTAAGGAGGTGTGGACCCAGGATGGTTGGGTATAAGACGAAGTGCCCGAAGATGTTTGAACAGCCTACAAAGGATTCACCACTCCTTGCGAGGAGATGTATACCCAAGGCCTATCGTCGGATTGTTACTCGAAGCCTCTGGCGAGAGCATCACATGTTCAGAGTATGAATCTCTCAGATACATGAGAGTAATTAGAATCCGTTGGACGAGAAAGACGTTACTTGGGCTAGGTGTGACGTAGTCAGCCTAGTGGGGACTGACACACATAGACCGTGTCCTGAACCATGTGGGTATAAGATGGTGAAGGGAATGAGGCACGATTCATTAGAGTTGCTGAAGGGTTTCAGAATTATTTTTGAGGTCAACCATTGATCTTTCGATTAATTGGGGATCATGATGTACTACTAGGTGCCACTCATGATCGTTCTATAATTGGTTAATTATAGACGGCCAACATAAATCGAAAGTCTATTTAGTCACACACACTACGAGTAATCCGAGGGATTTAAAACGAGTTGAAAATTGGATTTTCCGATCAAGAGAGATAAGTCGAATCTGAATTTTTCAGAGACGCATCGGAATCATAAAATGGCTAAGTCTTTTGAAGACTTATTGAACGAATTAAATGAGTTTAATTCATGAGATCGTGGCTTGGGTTTGGCCGGCCAAAGAGGGTCCCCACCCTCTTTGTTTGGCCGGCCACAATAAGAGGGAAGAACCAAATTGTTTGGTTCAAATTTATAAAATAAACCGCTCGTGGTTTGTCTTATAAAATTATGGATAAAGAAATTTGTATAAAGAAATTTGTATAAAGAAATTTATATAAAGAAATTTATATAAAGAGATTTATTTATCATGGAAATTAAATAAACCTTGGAATGGTTTATTTTATTTTATAAAATCAATAATGGATTGATTTACCATGATAAAGAAATTTATATAAAGAAATTTCTTTCCATAATAAAATGGGAGACATGGTTGTTTTTATTATAAATTAAGTTATAATAAAAACTTGGCATAACGGAATAATTCATAGAAAAATTTATAAGATAAATTTCTTATGAAAAATTTATTCCGTTAAGAGGAGACTTGGCGATTAAGAGGCTACTATATAAAGGTACCAAGGCAAGGCTTGGGAATTAATCCAAGAGATCAAGGATTCTTGCCTAGCCTCTCTCCCTCTCCTTCTCTCCCTCTCCCTCTTCTAGTGCTGCCGGCCCTAGAGCCCTCCCCCTTTGCCGTGAGCTTCCACCACCAAGAAGAAGCCGAAGAAGAAGAAGAAGCGGGCGCGACTCCTTCCCTACTCCCGGAATCTTGATTCCGTTCTTCGTTTGGTGGTTAGTTTTTCATCTCTCTCTTGGTATTCTTGTCGTGCCTTTGGAGAATCTAGTAGTTCTTGTCGGCACGAAACTCGTGGCTTTGCGAAGTCATCCCGAAGAAAACTCGGCGTGGACGCGAATAGAGGCGGAGCTTCTAAGGGACGCTACGGTTGGATCTCGTCCCTTTCTACGAGTTACGCGAGGTATTAAGTAAATTAGTTTACTTTCTGCAAAATTTTAAATGTATGATCATGTCTCCACAACATAAGGTTGCATGCTAGATACGTGGTTAAAATAATTTGAGAAATTATTTATGCTAAACCTTCCGCTGCACGTAATTAAATTTTAAAATTACGAACCCGTATCCATGTCAACATGCACCCGGTCCCAACAGCGACAGATGCATCTCTCACACCAGGATCCTCATCCTCCTCCTCCTCCAGGCTGTGACAACGATATGTTCTGACGAGATAATGCAGTTTTTGGAGCAGTTCAGTATTGAGAGCATTATTATTTGATGTACCATTATGTCTCTTAAACACTTCTCATTTTGATATTGTAACATTTGGATGACGTTAGGGCTTTAGCCCTTGCTACTTTGTTATGATTATTTCATGACTATTTTCGTTTCCATGTATGCTACATTTTCTTTTATGTTATGTTATTGAAAGTTTTCTCATGACTTGATGATGTTTTGAATATTGCTTGAAAGCTCTTTATGTGCTAATGTATTGATAAAAAGCTATGGTTTTAAATTATGCTCTTTTTATATGTGCTCTTGAAATGGTTTGTAATCCTATATTGTTTATATTGTTTAACATAAATTGGTTGAAAATTAAATGATGGGACTTCTATAAAAAAAGGGCATGAGAAAGCCTTCTTTTCATGATCATCTAGACTTAAGAGAGAAAGAGGGGAAGCTTTTGTCAAAATAAAAATATCTTTATGAAAAGGGGAGGTTTAGAAACCATTCTATGTGTCAAATAGAGGTGGATGAAATTGGCAAATATAGGAAATCATGATTGAATTTCAAAGTTGATACAAAGTTGACGCTATTTAAGGATTTTTGAGTTTATACCAAAAGTCAAGCATGGTTGATATTTTTCATGAACCAATATTTTTCTAGGGTAGAGAATACCTTAACAAACGTGCTTGCAAAATTTCACATTTTTCCAGATTTTCTGAAATTTTTTACGCGTTTCTGAATTTCGATTGGAAATTCTGAAACTTGTGTATCAGTCGACTACCCTGGAGGGCAGTCGACTGGTAGTGTGGACAGAATGCTATTTTGTGATTTCTGAGGGTTTTTTTTTCAGAAATCTGGTTGAGTTCTATTTGGCACCAAGGGTAGGGTTGCTTGGGGCAATCTTTTGATGGTGTCAAAGGGGGAGAACTTGGGTGTTAAGTTAGGTTTGGGTTGAAACTTAACTTTGATTGATTGGTGATGCTTTGGAGTTAAGTTGGGAAAACTTAAATTGGAATTAGCAATAAGGATTGAAAATTGGGAGAAAGCATAGGTCAAGGGGGAGGTTGCCTCTTGTGTGATATGCTTTGATTTTCAATTACTGTTGCTATTGTTATTGCTTTTGTTACTGTTATTGCTATATGTTTACCTAACTTAACATATTGTCACACATCAAAAAGGGGGAGATTGTTGAGGCAATCGACCCTGAGATGATCTGGAGGATCATAGGGTTTTGATGTGTGTGGGCAATATGGTAAGTTAGGGTTTATTGTGAACTAATATGTGTACATGAGTGTGCAGGTGTACAGGTACACATGGACTTGGTTGATGTCTTCAGGTGAAGGATGGCGTGGAGGCAAGCTAGAGGCTTGCGTACGCATCTGAGGGACCGTTGGATAGCAGGGACGATGAGCCGAGGGACGCGGACTTCGAGGCGTACGTGAAGGGTGGCATGGAGACAAACTGGAGGTTTGCGTGTGCATCCGAGGGACGAGGGCCGAAGATGAAGAAGGCGTGAAGGCAATAGTCGAGGCTGCTGGTGAAGAGTCAACCGGGGTGTGAGGGTCTGAGTATGAGTGTTTGTACTCAGGGGCTAAGCCGGGAGGGTTTGAGTGCGGAGTGAAATTGTAGGGTTTTTCGGGCCATGAAAACCGCTTTTTCGCGTCGCGGAAACCCCGAAAGCCCCATTAGAAAGGATCCGAGCGAAGAAAGCCATTTCAAAAATTACGAGTGCTCGTTTACATGCTTCAAAACCCGATTTACTCCTAGATCTAAAGAGGGATAAACTTTTACCTTTGGTGCGTGCCCCGTTTAATCCCGCTCGCTCCTCGGTTGGTGTCGGATCTCAAGGATGCAAAGTAGCAACCCTCTAGAAGTATCCACACAAGCAAGAGAGTGGAGAGGAGAACCCAAAGGTGTGCTAGCACCACAAGGAGTCTCGGCAAGATGAGAGGAGAGGGAGAGCAAAAACCAAAACCAAAAAACCAAGGAGGAGAAGAATGATCACACCCACACACAAAACTCCTCTTTTGTGTCTTAAGTGGCCGGCCACAACCTTGTGTAACCCCCATTTGAATTCAAAATTCAAATGGGGAGGTTACTTAGTCTTGATGATGATGCCAAGTCATCACTTGGTCAAGTCAAGTCAAGGTGATGTGGCTTGAGTCAAGTCAAACTTGCCTCTTATGGAATTTCCATATTTAGCCAAAGTCAAACTTTAACTTCATTATTCTCCCATGATTATATTCATCCAACACTTGGATCAAACTCGATTCCAACTCAAGTTGTCTAATTTGAGTCAAGTCAAACTTGCCTTTTATGGACTTTCCATATTTAGCCAAAGTCAAACTTTGACTTCATTACTCTCGGTCTATCATATGGACTTGTTCTCCATCTATTGCTCTATGTGTGTGACCCTATAGGTTCTTGTAACGTTGGCAATGCCCTTAAACCTATTTAAGGACATAAGCAATGAGAGGTATCTAGCAACACATCATTGCTACCCAAGTTACAAGAATGTCGAGATCCAACATCACTATTGTGACTAATAATTGTGACCATCACAATATGTGACAACGTCCTTCTATCCTCGATATCTAGATTGATCTTTCATGAGGCACAGACCGTGTCATCCTCAAATCAATCTATATGTCTTGAACTCCAAGTAGACTCACTATAATCAAATAAGCTCAATATCTAATATTGACTTATTTGGGCATGGTCATGCACTTAGTGGTCTTACTCTATCAAGAAAGAAGATATCACTCCCGTCATATGGGAGGGATAGATCCCATCTACGTTACTCACATCCCTCCGCATAATTTGTTACAAACCCAGTAATCGCCTTTATAGTCCACCCAGTTACGGGTGACGTTTGACGAAGCCAAAGTACGTAACTCCTTATGTAGGGAACTATGGTAACTTCAGGTCTAGGACTATAGTCATACTAATAGTCACATGAGAAAGTATATGACACTCATATAACGATCCATGATACTTTCTCATGGCGGGCCATTCAGTATACATTCTCTAATGTATACCCATGTGTCAACTTGATATCTCATATCCATGACTTGTGACATCAAGTCATCATGTTGACCTACATGCTAGTCTCTATACATTAACATTGTCCTTGAATGTTAATACTTGACTAGGAATAATTAAGAGTAGTGTTCTTTATATCATCTCACTATCGATTCAACTAATCGATTGATATAGATAAGAACCTTCTACTCAAGGACGTTATTATACTAAGTTATTTGGCACCAATACACATAAGTACAATAACCATAAGAAATGCCTTTATATATAAGAAATATATATACAAGAATATGATACAATGAGTCCAAAAAGTAATCATCATATGATTGGCTCTAGGGCTCTCACTAACAATCTCCCACTAGCACTAGTGCCAATCGCTGTAGTATCTAATACCCAATGACCTAGTGTGACCATCATGCTTCATCTGTGTCAAAGCCTTGGTCAAGGGATCTGCGACGTTTGCCTCTGTGGGTACTCTGCAAATCTTCACATCTCCTCGATCGATGATCTCTCGAATGAGATGGAATCGCCGTAGTATGTGTTTGGTCCGCTGATGTGAGCGAGGTTCCTTAGCCTGCGCAATAGCTCCATTGTTGTCACAATAGAGCTGTACTGGGTCGGCTATACTAGGAACCACTCCAAGCTCAGTAATGAACTTGCGGATCCAAACT
>JAGFNQ010000475.1:311794-635093 GCA_024364735.1 Boesenbergia rotunda
TTTATAGTCCACCCAGTTACGGGTGACGTTTGACGAAGCCAAAGTACGTAACTCCTTATGTAGGGAACTATGGTAACTTCAGGTCTAGGACTATAGTCATACTAATAGTCACATGAGAAAGTATATGACACTCATATAACGATCCATGATACTTTCTCATGGCGGGCCATTCAGTATACATTCTCTAATGTATACCCATGTGTCAACTTGATATCTCATATCCATGACTTGTGACATCAAGTCATCATGTTGACCTACATGCTAGTCTCTATGCATTAACATTGTCCTTGAATGTTAATACTTGGCTAGGAATAATTAAGAGTAGTGTTCTTTATATCATCTCACTATCGATTCAACTAATCGATTGATATAGATAAGAACCTTCTACTCAAGGACGTTATTATACTAAGTTATTTGGCACCAATACACATAAGTACAATAACCATAAGAAATGCCTTTATATATAAGAAATATATATACAAGAATATGATACAATGAGTCCAAAAAGTAATCATCATATGATTGGCTCTAGGGCTCTCACTAACAATCTCCCACTAGCACTAGTGCCAATCGCTGTAGTATCTAATACCCAATGACCTAGTGTGACCATCATGCTTCATCTGTGCAAAGCCTTGGTCAAGGGATCTGCGACGTTAGCCTCTGTGGGTACTCTGCAAATCTTCACATCTCCTCGATCGATGATCTCTCGAATGAGATGGAATCGCCGTAGTATGTGTTTGGTCCGCTGGTGTGAGCGAGGTTCCTTAGCCTGCGCAATAGCTCCATTGTTGTCACAATAGAGCTGTACTGGGTCGGCTATACTAGGAACCACTCCAAGCTCAGTAATGAACTTGCGGATCCAAACTGCCTCCTTTGCTGCCTCAGATGCAGCAATGTACTCAGCTTCTGTTGTAGAATCAGCAACTGTATCCTGCTTTGAACTCTTCCAGCTGACAGCGCCACCATTTAAGCAAAACACGAACCCTGACTGCGATCTGTAGTCATCCTGGTCAGTTTGGAAGCTGCATCACTGTAACCTTTTACAGTTAGCTCCTCTTCGCCTCCAAATATCAAGAAATATTCTTTAGTCCTTCTCAAGTACTTAAGAATATTCTTGACTGCTATCCAGTGACGTTCACCTGGATCTGACTGGTATCTGCTCGTCATGCTCAAAGCATACGAGACATCAGGACGAGTACATAACATGGCGTACATGATAGATCCTATGGCTGAGGCATAAGGGATCTTGCTCATGCGGTCTCTCTCCTCTCTAGAAGAGGGACCTTGAGTCTTCGAAAGACTCACGCCATGTGACATTGGCAGATTTCCCTTCTTGGAATTCTGCATGGCAAACCGTTGCAAAACGGTATCAATGTATGTACTCTGACTTAGGCCAAGCAATCTTTTAGATCTATCTCTATAGATCTTTATGCCTAGAATATAGGCTGCTTCACCTAAGTCTTTCATTGAGAAGGAATTCCCCAACCAAGTCTTCACAGACTGTAGTGAAGGAATGTCATTCCCAATGAGTAGTATGTCATCTACATACAAAACAAGGAAGACAACTGTGCTCCCACTAACCCTTTTGTAGACACAAGGTTCATCTTCATTCTTGATGAAACCAAACTGTTTGATTGATCATCGAATCGAAGATTCCAGCTTCGAGAAGCTTGCTTTAGACCATAAATGGCCTATGCAGCTTGCATACTCTGCCAGTATGCTGTGGATCTACAAAACCCTCAGGTTGTGTCATGTACACATCCTCGAGGAGGTTTCCATTCAGAAACGCTGTTTGACATCCATCTGCCAGATCTCATAATCGTGGTATGCTGCAATAGCAAGCAAGATCCTAATGGACTTGAACATCGCGACTGGAGAAAAGTTTCATCATAGTCAATACCATGAATTTGCTTGAAACCTTTAGCTACTAGTCTACCCTTATAGGTATGTACAAGTCCATCCATGTCAGTCTTTCTCTTAAAGACCCACTTACACCCAATGGGTTTGACCCCTTCAGGTGGATCAACCAAAGTCCATACTTGGTTGGTGTACATGGAATCCATCTCGGATCTCATGGCCTCTAGCCATTTCTCAGAATCTGGGCTCATCACAGCTTCCTGATAGGAGGTAGGCTCGTTCTCAACGAGCATAACGTCATCATGGTCAGACAAGAGAAATGAGTATCTCTCAGGCTGACGACGTACCCTATCAGACCTGCGAAGAGGTAGGTCTACATGAACAGGTTGTTGTTCCACAGCTTCTTGTGCAACAACCTCATCAACCACCACACTTTGTGGTTCCTGTTCAACTTCCATCAAGGCTTCAGTGCTATTGTCCATGTCTTGAATTTCTTCAAGACTGAACGTACTCCCACTAGTCTTTCTAGAAACAAAATCCCTTTCTAGAAAGACCCCAGTCTTAGCAACAAACACTTTGTGTTGACTGGGAATATAGAAGTAATATCCCTTAGTTTCCTTGGGATATCCCACGAAATAGCACTTATCAGATTTGGGTCCCAGTTTGTCTGAGACTTGACGTCGTACGTAAGCCTCACAACCCCAAACCCTCATGAAAGACATCTTGGGACTCCTCCCTGTCCATATCGTATATGGTGTCTTCATGACAGCCTTTGATGGAACACGGTTTAGTGTGAACGCTGCCGTGTCTAGAGCATATCCCCAAAAGGATATAGGAAGATCTGCGTGACTCATCATAGATCGTACCATATCTAATAAGGTACGATTCCTCCTTTCGGATACACCATTCCACTGTGGTGTTCCAGGGGGAGTGAGTTGGGATAGAATCCCACACTCAGCTAGGTAGTCACGAAACTCATGGCTCAAGTATTCTCCACCTCGATCTGATCGAAGTATTTTCATACTCTTGCCAAGTTGGTTCTATACTTCATTTCTGAATTCTTTGAACTTTTCAAAGGATTCTGACTTATGTGTCATCAAATACACATAGCCATATCTACTGAAGTCATCAGTAAATGTGATGAAGTACCTGTAACCACCTCTGGCAGCGACATTGAAAGGGCCACATACATCACTATGTATGAGTCCTAACAAGTCTGTTGCTCTTTCGCTATGTCCACTAAAGGGAGTCTTAGTCATTTTGCCTAGAAGGCATGACTCGCATGTCTCATATGATTCAAAATCAAATGAGTCCAGCAAACCATCCTTATAGAGCTGGGACAAGCGACTCTCATTTATGTGGCCTAAGCGACAGTGCCAGAGATAGGTTGGGTTCAACTCATTTGATCTCAACCTCTTGGTATTCACGTTATAGATAGGGCTCTCTAAGTCTAGAATATAGAGGCCATTCATCAGATGTGCGCTACAATAGAACATATCCTTTAAATAAACAGAACAACATTTGTCCTTTATTATGAATGAAAAACCTTTGTTATCTAAACATGAAACTGAAATGATGTTCTTTGTTAGTACAGGTACATAACAACAGTTATTCAATTCCAGTACAAGCCCAGAGGGTAGAGATAGAAAGTAAGTCCCTATAGCAACAGCAGCAACCCTTGCTCCATTGCCTACTCGTAGGTCCACCTCACCCTTGGCCAATGCCCTGCTATTTCTCAGCGCTTGCACATTAGTACAAATGTGAGAAGCACATCCAGTATCTAATACCCATGATGTAGAAATAGAAAGGTTAACTTCTATAACATTTATACCTGAAGTAGAAGTCTCACTTCTCTTCTTCTTCAGATCTTCCAGATATACCTTGCAGTTCCGCTTCCAATGCCCAGTCTTACAGCAGTGGAAGCAGGTAGCATCCTTAGCAACCCCACCTTTAGGTTTGAGTGGTGAAGAGCTGGCTTCGCCCTTGGTTTGGGTCTTACCCTTACCTTTGGGCTTCCACTTGCCCTTACCCTTGCCCTTACCCTTGCCCTTTTGTACCATTAGGACGGTACTGGACTTGGCAGTGGTGAGATTAGGCTCAGCAGTTCTTAACATGCTAAGTATCTCGGGCAGTGGTTTGTCTAATTCGTTCATGTTGTAATTCATGACGAATTGACGGTAACTCTCCGGTAACGATTGCAGGATCAGATCGGTAGCCAGCTCTTGGCCCAAAGGGAACCCCAACCTCTCGAGGTTCTCGACATACCCAATCATTTTGAGTGCGTGAGTTCCTACAGAGGTTCCCTCTTTCATCTTGCATGAAAAGAGGGCCTGAGTCACTTCAAACCTCTCATGCCTTGCCTGCCCTTGATATAATTGCTTGAGGTGGCCAATCATATTGTAAGCATTCATGTTCTCGTGTTGCTTCTGAAGCTCAGAGGACATGCAGCATAGCATTAGGCACGACACGTCTAACGCGTCGTCTTGATGCTTTTGATGAGCATCTCTAACGCTACGGATGGCTGAGGGTGGTGGTGCTTCAGGAACTGCTTGCTCTAGAACGTACAGCTTACGTTCCTGTTTGAGGACTATCCTCAAGTTCCTGTACCAGTCCAAGAAATTAGCTCCAGTGAGCTTGTCCTTCTCAAGGACAGATCGCAGAGAGAGAGTGTTCGTGTTTGTCATGGTAATCTACAACATAAAATTACAGAAAATAAATATCCACCATTGTATCATATTTCATTTATCATTTAACTAGGCCTTTAATTAAATGATGCTCCCACTGAATTATAGGGCTTTGGTAGAATCGAGTCATAGATGTGGTAAAACCACACTACTAGATCCACACCAACTAACTATAATTCTCGTAGGTCAAGATCCACATCATACTACGCCTTGAGTTAGCTTTGGCTAAATCGCCCAAGACTTAGTATGATCGGTAGGTACCAATTACCAATTACATCTCTATGCAACTCTTGTTTATAGGATCAAGAATTAACATTTATGAATAATCTTGAGTTAGCTTTGGCTAAATCGCCCAAGACTATTGATAAATGCAATCTTGTCCTACCTTTCCAACTATTGGAATATGCCTATAGTTAGGCTCGATCTAATTGAGCTAACTAGTTACTCAATCTAATTGAGCTCAATCTAACCCAAGCGTGATAGGCGGGACCAAGGTTGTCCCTCCGCATCCCACCAAGATTAAATGCATTGCTCTGCTTTGGCAGATTCAACAATCGCACATGATCATGGTAGTGATGGGTATCAAGGCTCGTTAGGCATATACGAGTTGATTTCGATTTAGATCTAATCTAATCGATGATGTGCA
This sequence comes from Boesenbergia rotunda, assembly GCA_024364735.1. Lineage (NCBI taxonomy): Eukaryota > Viridiplantae > Streptophyta > Magnoliopsida > Zingiberales > Zingiberaceae > Boesenbergia > Boesenbergia rotunda. Next base: position 316,982 of record JAGFNQ010000475.1, read on the forward strand.
TCGTATCAAGGCATTTATTAAATCTAATTTAACCTAAATGTGTACTAGGTGCACATCAAAATGTGGTTCCCACATTACATGTGCATCACATACACTCATGTATATTCTATTCTATACTAACATGCATCACATACATATAAGCAAAAAATAAAATATACAAGAAAATTAAGTGTGATTAGTCATGGCCCTACTAAGATCTTCTCAAGCCAATGAGAAGATCTTTTGGTCAACCTAGGGTCTAGGCAGCAGCTTCTCCAAGCTCCTCCTTCCAGAACCCTATGTGTTGTCGGCTTGCTTCCCACGAGTCCGTCTTCTCCAGAATTTCCTTCATCTTTAATTTTGTACATTACAAAATTTATACTCGAGTTACATTCGAGTCTTAAACTAATTTTAACAGAAATAATAATAAAAAAAATCGACACGCAGGTCGCAACCACAATACAACATACACAACACAAATAACGGCACGCAGGCCGTAATATGAATTACACACATATTTTAATCTAATTAAAATAGGGTTTTGGGCCATGATCATCACACTACTGTACATAATTCAAAATTATGTAATTTTACAAATTTTATATAATTTTTCTACTGATTTTTAGAATTTTTCCGAGTCACAACTCCGCGGCGGTCCTGGTAAGCGGGTTACGGGCGTAATCGCGAGACAAGGCCCCTTGCGGGGTTAGGGGCAGCGCCCCTACTCATGAAATAACCTTCACGAGTATCTTCTTGCGATTATACGGCGCCTTAACCCGCTGTCCCAAAAACCATTTGGGCGAAACTTGCCGTTTCGGAGAAGTTTTTCTCGGTGGCCAAGTCTACAAGTGCTTCGCACTCGTCGCTTTGCCTCTACGAGAAAAATTACTCAAAAATCCTAAAATTTAGAAAAATTACAGAAGCATATAATTATCTAAATTTTGTATCTAATACAAAAAAAATAAAACAAAAACGAGCACAAGCTTCGCTCGTGGCTCTGATACCACTGTAGGGTTTTTCGGGCCACGAAAACCGCTTTTTCGCGTCGCGGAAACCCCGAAAGCCCCATTAGAAAGGATCCGAGCGAAGAAAGCCATTTCAAAAATTACGAGTGCTCGTTTACATGCTTCAAAACCCGATCTACTCCTAGATCTAAAGAGGGATAAACTTTTACCTTTGGTGCGTGCCCCGTTTAATCCCGCTCGCTCCTCGGTTGGTGTCGGATCTCAAGGATGCAAAGTAGCAACCCTCTAGAAGTATCCACACAAGCAAGAGAGTGGAGAGGAGAACCCAAAGGTGTGCTAGCACCACAAGGAGTCTCGGCAAGATGAGAGGAGAGGGAGAGCAAAAACCAAAACCAAAAAACCAAGGAGGAGAAGAATGATCACACCCACACACAAAACTCCTCTTTTGTGTCTTAAGTGGCCGGCCACAACCTTGTGTAACCCCCATTTGAATTCAAAATTCAAATGGGGAGGTTACTTAGTCTTGATGATGATGCCAAGTCATCACTTGGTCAAGTCAAGTCAAGGTGATGTGGCTTGAGTCAAGTCAAACTTGCCTCTTATGGAATTTCCATATTTAGCCAAAGTCAAACTTTGACTTCATTATTCTCCTATGATTATATTCATCCAACACTTGGATCAAACTCGATTCCAACTCAAGTTGTCTAATTTGAGTCAAGTCAAACTTGCCTTTTATGGACTTTCCATATTTAGCCAAAGTCAAACTTTGACTTCATTACTCTCGGTCCATCATATGGACTTGTTCTCCATCTATTGCTCTATGTGTGTGACCCTATAGGTTCTTGTAACGTTGGCAATGCCCTTAAACCTATTTAAGGACATAAGCAATGAGAGGTATCTAGCAACACATCATTGCTACCCAAGTTACAAGAATGTCGAAATCCAACATCACCATTGTGACTAATAATTGTGACCATCACAATATGTGACAACGTCCTTCTATCCTCGATATCTAGATTGATCTTTCATGAGGCACAGACCGTGTCATCCTCAAATCAATCTATATGTCTTGAACTCCAAGTAGACTCACTATAATCAAATAAGCTCAATATCTAATATTGACTTATTTGGGCATGGCCATGCACTTAGTGGTCTTACTCTATCAAGAACGAAGATATCACTCCCGTCATATGGGAGGGATAGATCCCATCTACGTTACTCACATCCCTCCGCATAATTTGTTACAAACCCAGTAATCGCCTTTATAGTCCACCCAGTTACGGGTGACGTTTGACGAAGCCAAAGTACGTAACTCCTTATGTAGGGAACTATGGTAACTTCAGGTCTAGGACTATAGTCATACTAATAGTCACATGAGAAAGTATATGACACTCATATAACGATCCATGATACTTTCTCATGGCGGGCCATTCAGTATACATTCTCTAATGTATACCCATGTGTCAACTTGATATCTCATATCCATGACTTGTGACATCAAGTCATCATGTTGACCTACATGCTAGTCTCTATGCATTAACATTGTCCTTGAATGTTAATACTTGACTAGGAATAATTAAGAGTAGTGTTCTTTATATCATCTCACTATCGATTCAACTAATCGATTGATATAGATAAGAACCTTCTACTCAAGGACGTTATTATACTAAGTTATTTGGCACCAATACACATAAGTACAATAACCATAAGAAATGCCTTTATATATAAGAAATATATATACAAGAATATGATACAATGAGTCCAAAAAGTAATCATCATATGATTGGTTCTAGGGCTCTGACTAACAGAAATGTACTCGGGAGTGAAACCCTAGGCTTAGGTGTGTACCAGTCGACTGCCAGGAGGGCAGTCGCCTGGTGTCGGCTGGAATAGGCTAGCAGATTCGAACATTATACGGCAACGGTCGAATCTGACTGGGAACAATCGATTGCCCCAGGGGCAGTCGACTGGTAGCGCCTGTTTCAGATTCGAGCCCTATTTAAAGGGACTCGTTTCAGGCTACTATCTCTTGACGAATCTTGTCTTGGTCAATGGCAAGATAGCAGTCTTTGTGCTCAGAGGCTTGCCTGAGTTTGTGGCGAGGTTTCTCCACCCACAAGGAGCGACGAGAGCTAGCCAGAGGTTATCCGAGGATTGATCCACCGACAAATTCTTGGAATAGTCACCCGTCCGGGGTGGATACCAAGTAAATCGGTTTGTTAGCATTGTTCTCTCTTGATTAGTTTATGTTTATTTGAATTTTCGCTGCACTAACAATCTTGTAGAGAAAACGACGAAAAATTGCTATTCACCCCCTCCCCCCTCTCTAGCAACGTCTTCGATCTTTCAGAAGACTCATCCCATGTGGCCTTTAAGACCTTCTTCTTCTTTGACTTCTCCTCCTTCTTGAGTTTTGGACACTCATTTTTATAGTGCCCCTTCTTGCTACATTCATAACACGTGATGTTAGATTTATCAGCCTTATTTTCATTTGTGTTACCTTTCCCCTTGTAGCGCCGACTCTTCCTCATCATCCTTCTCACAAAGTTGGTCATCTCAGTTGATGAAGACTCACTCCCGTCCTTATCGGATTCGGATGAAGAAGATGAGATCTCCTTCTTCTTTTCTTTCTTCTTCTTTGCCTTGTCCCCTGCTACAAGAACAGTACCCTTCTCCTTTGGGTCTTTGTTAGCAATCTCATGTAGCTCCATTTCACATAAAAAGTCATCTAACTTTACAATGGACAAGTCCTTGGATACCTTGTAAGCATCCACCATGGATGACCACAAGGCATTCCTAGGAAAAAATTTGAGTACATACCTTACAAGGTCGCGATTCTCGACCTTCTCATCGATCGAGTGCAAGCCATTGAGGATTTCCTTGAATCGACCATGAAGCTCACTTACCGTTTCAGAATCCTTCATGGTAAGGTTCTGGAGTTGATTGAGGAAGAGATCCCTCTTTGCTATCCGGGAATCTCGAGTGCCTTCATGAAGCTCTATGAGCTTGTTCCATAGATCTTTAGCACTTGTGAAAGGACCAACCTTGATAAGTTGCTCCTTGGTCATCCCACACTGCAGGGTGACCACAGCCTTAGCATCAGCCTCACCTTTCCTGGTTTGTTCGGTTGACCACCTTGATGAGTCGAGCTCCTTGCCCTCAGCATCCTTTGGAGGAGTGAACCCCTCCTTGACTGAAAACCACATTCCAATGTCGATTTTCAGATAGTACTCCATTCTTGATCTCCAATACTGGAAGTCGGCTCCATCAAAGAAAGGGGGTCTATTGGTGCTGAAGCCTTTTCTAAAAGTCATTCTTCTTTGCTCTTCGGGTGTTAAACCGTTTGAAAGAGCCCCAGGCTCTTATACCACTTGTTGGATCTGGGATCGCTAGAGAGGGGGGTGTGAATAGCCACCCACTTAAAATCTTTGCTCTTTTTCTTCCTGAGATCAAGTTAGCAGCGGAAAAACAAACAACAGAAAGAAAGAAAGAAAGAGACAGAACACAAACCAGACGCTAACAAAGATATTTACAAGGTTCGGGGATAACTTGCCCCTACTCCTTGGCGTGCCCGTGAGGTGGGCGATACCTTGATCGTCTGCAGATCAAGCCCCAGAGTGAATCCGGATAAGAAAATCTCCTTCTCGGTGGAGTAACCTCTCCACAGACAGTCTCAGAAATGTATTAAAGTAAGCACAGAGACTTGAGAAGAAGCTTACAGATGGAACCTTAAGCACAAGCACAGAGAGCACGGATAAGCTAAAACCAGAGAACAACACAGCACACCACCACACAAGATCCTTCACTCAGTTCTCGTTGGTTGTCTATGTCTCTCAGCTGTGTCTCCAATACCTGTCTCTGCTTCGCCAGCCTCCTCTTAAGTCATCCTTCTGCACTTCAACAGGCTTCGTCACCCACTGACCCATAGCTTCGTCACCCTTTGACCTACTGACCCCTTCTGAGCTCACTGAAGTCATCTCTTCAGCTACAGCTGCAGCTTCATGCTAGACGCCAGACGCCAGATGCCAAAAGCTGTTGAAACCTGCAAACAAATACCAAACAAACCTGCCACAGCGAAAGTCACCATTGACCCTCCTTCTTGGCTTGTATCGTCTCTGTATCATCTGCACATTCAACAGACTGATTAGTGAAGCAAATCAAAACACATCAGAAGGAAATCAGAAGCAATCAGAGGTCTGACAGTAATTTGAATTAAAGTTCTGAGGCGCTGATTGGTCACCCTGACCAATCAGACACCCTCCTGACCAATCAAACTCGACTCTGATCGATCAGTGAATTTCTGATCGGTCTTACTGACCGATCAGTGAATTTCTGATCGGTCTTACTGACCGATCAGAGATCAGGGATCGGTCACCAGACCGATCCTCAAACCTACTGTGAATTCCAGATAATTTCCAGCAAGGCACTGATCGATCAAAGAGACCGATCAGTGAAGGGCCTAATCGATCAGGCTCCTACCTGATCAATCCAGTGAAGCTCTGATCCATCTCACTGACCGATCAGAGACCAGGGATCGGTCACCAGACCGATCCCTTAGCCTACCCCCTTAGCTTAAGGGATTTCAAGCCAAACTGCCCTGATTTCAAACCATAACTGTTAGAACCCGGGATGGCAAGGATCGCTAACAAGGATCGTTTACAAGGTTCGGGGATAACTTGCCCCTACTCCTTGGCGTGCCCGTGAGGTAGGCGATCCCTTGATCGTCGGCATATCAAGCCCCGGTGAACCCGGATAAGATAGAGCCTCCTTCTCGGTGGAGAAACCTTTCCACAGATCTCACGGATGATGGAACTTGAGTACAGGAGATCACACAAGAAGGAACACTCACAAAGCTCTCACAGGAATGCAACAAGATCGCTCAAGCACAAAGCAACAGAGAGCACGAACACAGCCCAGCCAAACTTCCCAAGTTTCTGTCTTGTTCGCCTCGCTCCTCTGCTTCCAGCTTCGTCACTTAAGCTCCCTCTCACCATCGCAAGATTCATCAGCATCCACTGAGCCAGCCTGAACCCATTGACCTCCCTGAGCACTCAGTCCACTGAAGACCTCCTCTCCAGCTGAGTCTCCGTCAGTCGCCAGCTGCTCCAGTTGCCGTTGAAACCTGAGAAGGAGAAACAAACAAACTTGCTCCAAGGAAAGCCTCCCATTAACCCTCCATGAGTGTTTGAATCACCTGCTATCACCTGCACACTCCAACAGAGGCTTAGCAATGCATATCAACAAGAATCAGCAATGTATCAGAGAATCAGCAGTGAAAACAGACGCGATCAGAGCTTCTGACAGCGTATTTGAATTAAAGTTCTGCGCCTGATCGGTCACCAGACCGATCAGGAAGGACCCTGATCGGTCACCAGACCGATCCAGAAGTCTTCTGCACACTCCTGATCGGTCACCAGACCAATCAGGTTGCTTCCAGACCAATCAGGAGTCATCCTGATCGGTGATAGTGAGAACCTTGCGACAAATGATCGTTCACTAGACCGATCTAAGCAGTATCCCTGTTCGGTCACCAGACCGATCAGGAGCAGATCATCAGGGGAACTCAACTCACTGTTCGCTCCCTGATCGGTCACCAGACCGATCCAGGGACGCAGACCTAGCCTTCCAAGCTAGGATTTCATTCACCTTAGCCCTCCAAGCTAAGGATTTTTCAATCTAACTCTCCAAGTTAGGAATTTGCACCTAACCCTCCAAGTTAGGACTTTTCACCTAGCCCTCCAAGCTAGGACTTTTCACCTAGCCCTCCAAGCTAGGACTTTTCACCCAACCCCTCTGAGTTAGACCTTTATCCAACCTAACCCTCCAAGCTAGGCACCTGACCCTCCAAGCCAGGACTTTTTCACCTAACTCTCCAAGATGGGACTTTTCACCTAACCCTCCAAGTTAGGACTTTTCACCTAGCCCTCCAAGCTAGGACTATTCACCTAGCCCTCCAAGCTAGGACTTTTCACCCACCTCTTCCGAATTAAGACTTTTCAACACCTGGCTTCACTCACCAAGACCCGGCTTCACTCACCGGGATTTCCAACACCTGGCTTCACTCACCAGGACCCGGCTTCACTCACCGGGATTTCCATCACCTGGCTTCACTCACCAGGACCCGGCTTCACTCACCGGGATTTCAACCTAGCTTCACAAGCTAGGACCTGGCTTCACTCACCAGGGTTTCATGCCCAGTCCCCGACCAGGACTTTAACCCAAATTCGCACAACCAAACTTAAATCATTGTCAAACACCAAAACAACAACCGGGCCAGACTGCATCAACAATAACCACATGATCGGTCACTTGACCGATCAGATCAAGGCCTGATCGGTTAAGCTGACCGATCAGGCTAGAGCCTGACCGACCAGGCTCCTGCCTGATCGATCCAGGGATGCCCTGATCGGTCACACTGACCGATCAGAGTCTTCACACAGAATGTCACAGAATGTTTCTGATCTGTTTCTGATCGTTTATCAGACCGATCAGCCACCACACAGAATATTTCTGATCTGTTTCTGATCGGTCACCAAACCGATCAGCCACCACACAGAATGTTTCTGATCTGTTTCTGATCAGCCACCAGACTGATCAGACATCCTGGATCAGTCCTGTGACCGATCTAGAACCAGGGGATTTTGTGCCAACTCCTGATCAGACTCCAGACCATTCCATCTCTGATCATTTCGACCCTGAGTCCATAGAACAGGCTCCCTTGCCTTCTCTAACTCAGTCTGGTCCGGGGAACGAGCTCCCGAGCCCTCTCTGACCTAACCCGGTCCAGAGAACGAGCTACCGAGCCCTCTCTGACCAGTACACTTAATGCTCAGTCCCCCGGACCAAGACTTCATGCCCAGTTTCACTCACCGGGACTTAGTCCAACCTAGCTCCACTCACTAGGACCCAGCTCCACTCACCAGGATTTACTTCACCTAGCTTCCCTTGCTAGGACCCGGCTTCACTCACCAGGATTTCCTTCACCTAGCTTCCCTTGCTAGGACCCGGCTTCACTCACTAGGATTTCCTTCACCTAGCTTCCCTTGCTAGGACCCGGCTTCACTCACTAGGATTTCCTTCACCTAGCTTCTCTTGCTAGGACCCGGCTTCACTCACCAGTATTTCCTTCACCTAGCTTCCATTGCTAGGACTCGGCTTCACTCACCAGGATTTCGTGCCCAGTCCCCGACCAGGACTTCGTTCGTACTTAATCATCTGATCTCACTCAACCAAACTTAAATCGGTGTCAACACCAAAACAACAATCAGGTCGACTGCATCAACAAAAGGGAGCTGACGGGCTCAGTGCATCTGAGGGATACGGAGCTTTGCATAAGAGTACGTCGGTGGAGCGAGAAGGACGTGCATGACGTCCGAGGGACGAGAAGCCTAGAGGAAGGACGCTCAAGGGGCAAAAGTTCGGAGTCGGGTTCAGGTGAGCCTAACTCTGGTTGGCCAGAAATCACCCAAGAAGATTGGAAGTCAGGATGGAGAATGGTCAGTCGTTGCTGACCAAAACAACCACTGTCGGGCGCTAGTGAGCATACGGGCGCTTGGGCTGTCGGGCGCCCGAGCACTAGGGCACCCCTGTGCTATCAGGCACCCGAGAAGTTGATTTTAGCCATTTGCGAATGTTGCTCTCTGGTAAGCACCAGGCTATGTGTCAGGCGCCCAAGAGCTCTCAGGCGCCCTATAAGTGCCACGTCAGTAAACGGATAATTCTAACTAGGGCTATAAATAGATCCCTGGAGCTCAGTTTCATTTATTCCATGTATTCCAAGCATTAGCAAACAAGTTTTGTATAATCTTTCTTTCTTTCTTTTTCTGAGCTTTTCATGTGTAAGAGGCTTCTCCGCCCGAAAGAGTTTTATTTAGGAGAATCGAGCCATATTCAGCTTTGGATTAGCAATCTCCCCGGTTGCAAACCAAGTAAAATCAGGTTGTCTCTTTATTTATTTATTTACTGTTTGCTTCATTTATTTATGTTATTTTTGATCTAACTAACATCTTTGTTAAATCAAAACAAAAGATAGTAATTTTTATTTTCAGGGGCAATTCACGCTCCTCTTACCGACCTTCGATCACCCTCATTTTTTTACAATCAAAATAACATTATCATCAAAGTTAATAGTTGACCCAACGTTCATTTCCACTTTCAACTTAAGCAACCCAGCAAGTTCATTTACATCACCGACTTCAACCTCAACATTCTTATTCTCTTCAAAAATAAAATTATCTTTCTCATCATCTAAACCTTCACTAACGTTTTCTACCTCCTCCTCATTGCTCTTATTTGCACCACTTGGTTCAGTCATCCTCTTCGTATTAGTAAATCCAGAACATCTCACACAACATGACACCTGAAAAATATGAGTAATGTAGTAAAAAAAAATCTTATCATCATTCTTTAACATAATAATTTCATTATTTCTATATTTACTAATGAACTTACTTGCTTACTATTTAATAGTATCTCCTCATCTAGAAATGGTACTATATCCAACACTTTTTCATAATTACAAACAAAATATCACTTCTACAATCATATTTACAAAAAACATACTAAAAACATAGCGAATTACCCTACTAAAATCAATTCCTGTAAATAATCTCTCAACAATATCACGTTTAATTGGAATTTACTCCATTCCCATGAAACAACCGAGGAAAACAACATAAATAACGTGCATGTCCAAACGAAGGAATTTTTTCATATAACTATGCCTGAACATAAAGAGATTCATATAATAATATTAAACATATCATAATTGCACTTCAAAAATTAAAAACTCACCTTCAAGCCAACAGTACAACCGTCTAAATATATTTTTGAATATAACCTTTCCTTTGCTATTACCAGTATGTAAGATAATTTGATGGTACAAAAATATATATGTTGCATCTCCCCATGAGTAATCAAAGAACCTCATCAAATTATCAATGTAGGACATAATAAATCGAGGAGTGGGATAGTTACCAACAGGAAAAATAATGCAGTTAAATATAAGACAAATAAACAACCTAACAAAATCATGTACTTCAGAATTCTTCTCTGATCTAGCTAATAAATGCATATTATCATGAATTGTGGTCTTATTTACGTTGCTAACTTTTCCTCCAAATAGCCTAGCAACAAATTAGGACCCCATGCTCGCATCCAAATAAATCGGTTGTCCCACATAGGCTAAACCAAGGATGATGCTAAACTCAGTCGAAGTGAATGGAACTACAATATTGATACTAAACAAGAAAGAACGAGAAGGCAACTGATGGAATCTCTTTAAAACTAAATCAATTCTAGTACTACTAATGGACATCTCAGGCATCTCGAGCCATGAAGCAAGTAGAGTACTTTTAATCATCTCTTTTTGCTTATTACCCAAATTTGGTAACAGTTCATCCAATACATCTCTGAAATATATTGGAGGACAACATGAATAAGATTGTTTGCTGTTCTTGCTCTTTCCCTCATTATCCTTTACTTACTTACCCTTATCCTTCACCATGGATTTTCCCTTAACCTTCTCCATGGTGCTCCCCATAACTTTCTTTAATCTTAGAGATTTCTTTCCCATTTCTACATAAAAACAAATAAAGAATTTAGCAACAATAAATTAAGTTATCAATGTCGGTGATCGTACGGCCGACAAGAGGGGGTGAATTACCCCTGTAAATAAAAATAATCTTTTGTTTTTCTTAACAAAGATGGAAGTTAGTTTATAAGAAGAAATAATAACATGAAAACTAAATAACAAAAAAGATAGATGCACAACAGAATTACTTAGTTGCAACTAGCATGGTTGCCAATCTAGGACAATGAAACAACCCAATCTCCAAATCATCTCCTTGTGGGCGAAGAAGCCTCTTTACAAAATTAGAACTCAAAGAACAGAGGAAAACAAGAATAGAATTCATGTATGATTCGAATTGTTGAAAGTAACTGAGCTCTGGGGTCTATTTATAGCCCCAATGAAGTTTATCCGATTGCTGACATGGCCCTACATGGGCGCTCACGTGCATAGAGGCACCTAACACATGGCTCCAGGGTTTTCCTCGTCGCAACGACCATGAATGGCTAGTTTTGGATGAAGTTTGACTTCTCGGCCGCCTGTGTTGATTGGGTCACCCAGGAACACGGGCACCCGAGTTGACTCGGGCACCCGAGTTGACTCGGGCACCCGAGTTGACTTTGGTCAACTCTTTGTTGACCAGTCTTCCGGCGGGTCTTCTTGGGTGATCTCGGGCCTTCCAGAGTTGGGCTACCTGAACCCTCCTCCGGCTTTCTCCTCGAGCGTGTTTCCCCCCAACTTCTCATACCTCGAACGTCATGTGTGTACTTCTCGCACTACTGGCGTACCCTTCCGCAGACCTCTGCGTCCCTCGAATGCACTGAGCCCGTCGACTCCCTTCCCATGTTATCATTCTCGACTGCTATGTCTTTCGCTCGACTTCCTGCGCTCCTAAGCTCTTGCACACTTAGACACAAGAATCAAACATAACATGACCTAGCTTGACTCGGTTGACTACATCGAAACTCACCTGGGGTACTTACAATCTCTCCCTTTTGGATGTGCATTAATCCTAGTTATGTTAAGTTTAAACAACATATGAAATGACAGAAATAAGTATATGACAATGTAATTTAAAAAAATAAAAATTAAGTCTTCTCCATAACTTAATCTTATTTTCTCCCCCTTTGATCATATCAAAAAAAAAAAACATGTTGAGGGTTAAAAAAATTTTAGACTCTCGAAATTTTTGAAAATTTTTGATAACATGTCACAGGTAATAGTTAGTCTCCAAAAACACTAATTTTTGAAAAATGAGTCAAAAATAATTTTTAAGATTAAAAGTTCGATTATCGAAAAAAATTTATTCTTAGTCAAAAATTACTCAAATATTTATCTATGTTAGAACATTAGCAGATTTATTTCTGTAAAAATTTCAAAGTAAGATAAATTTTTAAATTTTATCAATTAGCAGATTTATTTTTAAAATTAAAAAAAGATTTTTGAATGAAAAATTATAACTAATCTGTTTAACTGATAAAAATTTTGAAAAAAATTATGGATAACTCGCGATGAACTCTATTATCACAAAAATATAAAACTAAATTTTTTGCAACAAATACATGTTCAAAAACTTCAAGAAGATGACAAATAAAGTATTAATTTAATCAAAAATAATTAATAATTGACAAACAAGTGTTAAATAAAATTTAACAATTTATTATAGATTTTAGGACCCAAAATAAATTCTTACTAATAGGATTAATAAAAAATTTAGATGGAGTATAATTTGTAACAATTCTTACAATTTGGCCCCTATGATATTGTAAATATCAATTTAGTCCTCCAAAATATCTAACTTTTGAATTTTGAAAACATTTTGATCATGCATGGTTATTTTCTAGTTTTTCTACTTGAACCTTCAAATTCTCATTTTTTTTAAATTTTAATTTATCATACATTTTATGTGGGTATGTAGAAGCTAGTTATTTTTTTAAGTCTAAATTTTTATTTTCCAATTTATATATAGACTTCATCATTGCATTAATACGTGAATAAAGTTGACCAGGAGGTAGAAAATGTTGGTGCAATCGGCCCAGGTTTGATCAGTATGATTATGGGTTTTGATATGTGTGTCAATATGATTAAGTTAGATTTTTCATATTGGTTTGATGTGTGTTTGAGTCATGCAGGAATTGGTAAATTACACATGAGGAACAATGGAGTGGAGTCATCCGAGGGACGAGAGCCAAAGGAAGAGAACTTCAAAGGGCATGCCAAGGAAGTAGACTTCAAAGGCATATGTGAATGATGACATGGAGACAAGTCGCGGGCTTGTGTGCATCCGATGGACAAGAGCCAGAGGAAGAGAACATCAAAGGGCAAGCAGGGGAAGTGGACTTCAAGGTATACACGAAGGATGGACTCTGGAGAGGTTGAGAGTGAGTTTGTAACTTGGGTAGTCGACTAACGGAGGAATCAGTCGACTGACAGTGTTGTGTGAAACTCATAGAAAGATCAGTTGACTGGAGTTGGAACCAGCTGACTGATGCTTTGAAAAACTAGTTGTTTGGCTAGTCATTGGCTGAGCACCAGTTGACTGGGCTTGGTAGTAGTCGACTGGTGTTGGTGTTGAGCTGTTTTGTTAACAACTCTCTCCTCTATTTAAGAGGAGGCTTTGAGACATGAGAGGGGTTAGAGATATTGTTAAAAATCTTCTTGATCAAGTGCTCAAAGCTTCCAGGCCTACTCTCTTCCTCAAACCCTAAATCTTATCTTGTAAAGGGGAAGAGACATTGTGAGATGTTGTGACACGCCGTGAAATAGGAGCATGCAATCTCCGAACCACTTAAACGATAAGTGTTAGCATTGATTTCATTGTTTTAGTTTTATTTCCGCTTGTACAAAGCTAACACTTGTAGAAGGAATTGACAGAAGATCAACAACGAGCTATTCCCCACCCCCCCCCTCTAGACATCCATTGATCCCAACAAGTGGTATCAGAGCGCACAGTTCATTTCGAAAGAACTCACCATCAACCGAAACATCAAAATGACTTTTCAAGAGGGATATAGAACCGCACAATCACCTTTTTTTGATGACAATGATTTCGTATATTGGAAAGGTAGGATGGAATATTACTTAATGAATGACATTAAAAATTAGTTTAGTGTTGTAGATGGTTTTGAAATGCCAAAGGATGAGAGTGGAGCACCTCTCCCAACCAAAAATTGGATAAAAGAGATAATGAAGAAAGCTCAAGCAAATGCGAAGGCCACAACGACTCTACAATGTGGGCTCTCCAAGGAGCAATTGAATAAAATTGAGTCATTCAACTCCATCAAAGAGCTTTGGGAAAAGCTTATTGAGTTAAATGAAGGGTCGAACGAATCAAGGAGAGCCAAGAAGGATCTCTTGGTGGCTCAACTTCAATCCTTCACCATGAAGACCAATGAGACCGTGAGTCAATTGGATAGTAGATTCAAGGAAATTGTCAATGAGCTTCATATAATAGGTGAAAAAAATTGATAATAGGGATCTTGTAAAGTATGTGCACCAATCATTCCCTAGAATCACCTTATGGTCTTCAATGGTTGATGCTTATAAAGTCTCTAGGGATCTTTCTTTAGTTAAGCTTGATGAATTATTTTGTGAATTTGAACTTCATGAATAAGCTAATGTGTCTTCCAAAGAAAAGAGCATAGCTCTCATTGTAGAAAAAGGAATGAAGAAAATGAAGGACAAGAAGAAGTGTTCATTCTCATCATCTTCCCGCTCGGAAGAATCGAGTGCCTCAATGGATAGTGATCAAGAGGCATATATGGTAAGGAAGATGAGAAAAACTTTTAAATATTTTTCTTCTAACAAAACTCATATTATGAAAAGCTCACAAAGCTTAGGTAGGAGAAGAAAAATAATATGCTGCAATTGCCAAGAGGAAGGACACATAAGGGATGATTTTCCCCCTTTTAAAGAAGAATGAAGACAAAAAGAAGGAAGAAAAAAAGAAAAGAAAAGAAAAGAAAAGGGTAAGAAGGTTCAAAATTAAACGGCAATTTACCAAAGGGCGTACCTAAGTATTGGTATTTACCAAAAGGCGTACCATAGTTTCAATGTTACCAAAGGGCGCACATATTTTAGTAAACTTCCTCTTATACCCCTACCATCAAGTACTGCATGCATTTCTCTTTCTCTTTCTCTTTCTCTTTGTCAGTAACGAATTTCGAGACGGACCATAAAGAGATGTTCCTTTATATTTTGATTTTTATATTATGGAATCTTTTCTCAAAACAAAAAAATATTGAAATTAATTAAAATATTTTTATTAAATTAAAACTAAAAGAACATATCAGACCAACGTTGGGCCTGAAATGGTTCCATTTCAGGCCCAACGTGGGGATGAAATGTTTCCATTTCAGGCCCAACGTGCCCAATATTAAGAGTCTTTTTTCGATTCTTTGTTATTATATTTTAACACCTCGGAGAAGTCCAAATAAACAATGGATAGCAAATTTGAACTCCTTGTAACCTCAGAAATCCACAGGAACTGAAATTTTTATAATCGGAGCTCTCTATGTCAATCAGTGGCCTTTTAGAATCATTGGGCCTGAAATGGAAATATTTCAGACCCATGTTGAGCCTGAAATGGAACGTGGGCCTGAAATGGTTCCATTTCAGGACCACGTTGGGCCTGAAATGGAACCATTTCAAGCCCAATGTGGGCCTGAAATGGAATCATTTCAGGCCCAACGTGGGGCTGAAATGTTTCCATTTCATGCCCAACGTGCCCAATATTAAGAGTCTTTTTTCGATTCTTTGTTATTACATTTTAACACCTCGGAGAAGTCCAAATAAACAATGGATAGTAAATTTGAACTCCTTGTAATCTCAGAAATCCACAGGAACTGAAATTTTTACAATCGGAGCTCTCTAGGTCAATCAGTGGCCTTTTAGGGTCATTGGGGCTGAAATGGAAACATTTCAGCCCCACGTTGGGCCTGAAATGGAATCATTTCAGGCCCAATGTGGGGCTGAAATGTTTCCATTTCAGCCCCAATGACCCTAAAAGGCCACTGATTGACCTAGAGAGCTTCGATTGTAAAAATTTCAGTTCCTGTGGATTTCTGAGGTTACAAGGAGTTCAAATTTGCTATCCATTGTTTATTTGGACTTCTCCGAGTTGTTAAAATGTAATAATGAAGAACCGAGAAAATACCATTATTATTGGGCCTGAAATGGGCACGTTGGGCCTGAAATGGAAACATTTCAGCCCCACATTAGGCCTGAAATGGAATCATTTCAGGCCCAACGTGGGCCTGAAATGGTTCCATTTTAGGCCCAATGACCCTAAAAGGCCTAATGTGTCAAAATCCACTGATTGACCTACAGAGCTCCGATTGTAAAAATTTCAGTTCCTGTGGATTTCTGAGATTACAAGGAGTTCAAATTTGCTATCCATTATTTATTTGGACTTCTCTGAGGTGTTAAAAAGTAATAATGAAGAACCGAGAAGAAATCACACATTAGGCCTTTTAGGGTCATTGGACCTGAAATGGTTGGACACCTATTGCATTGGTGATATCTAATATATAGATGTTTGGACATCTAAAACATCATCTCCTACCTCTGACCTTTCTATTCATATGGAATTTTCAGAAATCCAGATATGGGAGGTCCATCAGTGGGTTTTGGTCAAAACTCATTGATATTTCTAAACTACTCCTATTTGATTGGTGATATCTAATATATATATGTTTGGACACCTAAAACATCATCTCCTACCTTTACCCTCTCTATTCATATGGAGTTTTCAGAAATCCAGATATGGGAGGTCCATCAGTGAGTTTTGACCAAAACTCACTGATATTTCTAAACTACTCCTTTTTGATTGGTGATATCTAATATATAGATGGTTGGACACCTAAAACATCATCTCCTACCTTTACCCTCTCTATTCATATGGAGTTTTCAGAAATCCAGATATGGGAGGTCCATCAGTGAGTTTTGACTAAAACTCACTGATATTTCTAAACTACTCCTTTTTGATTGATGATATCTAATATATAGATGGTTGGACACCTAAAACATCATCTCCTACCTCTAACCTCTCTATTCATATGGAGTTTTCAGAAATCCAGATATGGGAGGTCCATCAGTGGATTTTGAGCAAAACCCACTGATGGAACTAAACTAGAGCTATAGCTTTGGAAAAAAAAATTTGAGGTTATGGACACCTAAAATACTTTCTCCAACCTCATCCCTAAATTTTTAGCTGGGAGTTTCAGAAATCCATATATGGGAGGTCCATCAGTGGGTTTTGAGCAAAACCCACTGATGGAACTAAACTAGACCTCTAGCTTTGGAAAAAATAAAAATTTTAGGTTATGGACACCTAAAATACTTTCTCCAACCTCATCCCTAAATTTTTAGCTGGGAGTTTCAGAAATCCAGATATGGGAGGTCCATCAGTGGGTTTTGAGCAAAACCCACTGATGGAACTAAACTAGACCTATAGCTTTGGAAAAAATAAAAATTTTAGGTTATGGACACCTAAAATACTTTCTCTAACCTCAACAATAACTTTTTAGCTGGGGGTTTCAGAAATCCAAATATGGGAGGTCCATTAGTGGGTTTTGAGCAAAACACACTGATGGAACTAAACTAGACTTATAGCTTTGGAAAAAATAAAAATTTGAGGTTATGGACACCTAAAATACTTTTCCAACCTCATCCCTAACATTTTAGCTGGGGGTTTCAGAAATCCAGATATGGGAGGTCCATCAGTGGGTTTTGAGCAAAACCCACTGATGGAACTAAACTAGACCTATAGCTTTGGAAAAAATAAAATTTGAGGTTATGGACACCTAAAATACTTTCTCCAACCTCATCCCTAACTTTTTAGCTAGGGATTTCAGAAATCCAGATATGGGAGGTCCATCAGTGAGTTTTGAGTAAAACCCACTGATGGAACTAAACTAGACCTATAGCTTTGGAAAAAATAAAAATTTTAGGTTATGGACACCTAAAATACTTTCTCCAACCTCAACAATAACTTTTTAGCTGGGGATTTCAGAAATCCAGATATGGGAGGTCCATCAGTGGGTTTTGAGCAAAACCCACTGATGGAACTAAATTAGACCTATAGCTTTGGAAAAAATAAAAATTTGAGGTTATGGACACCTAAAATACTTTTTCCAACCTCAACAATAACTTTTTAGCTGGGGGTTTCAGAAATCCTGATATGGGAGGTCCATCAGTTGGTTTTGAGCAAAATCCACTGATTGAACTAAACTAGACCTATAGCTTTCAAAACCGACTGATGGACCTCCCATATCTGGATTTCTAAAACTCCATATGAATAGAGAGGGTAGAGGTAGGAGATGATGTTTTAGGTGTCCAAACATCTATATATTAGATATCACCAATCAAATAGGAGTAGTTTAGAAATATCAGTGGGTTTTAACCAAAACCCACTAATAGACCTACCATATCTGGATTTCAGAAAACTCCATATGAATAGAGAGGTTAGAGGTAGGAGATGATGTTTTAGGTGTCCAATCATCTATATATTAGATATCACCAATCAAAAAGGAGTAGTTTAGAAATATCAGTGAGTTTTGGTCAAAACTCACTGATGGACCTCCCATATCTGGATTTCTGAAAACTCCATATGAATAGAGAGGGTAAAGGTAGGAGATGATGTTTTAGGTGTCCAACCATCTATATATTAGATATCACCAATCAAAAAGGAGTAGTTTAGAAATATCAGTGAGTTTTGGTCAAAACTCACTGATGGACCTCCCATATCTGGATTTCTGAAAACTCCATATGAATAGAGAGGGTAAAGGTAGGAGATGATATTTTAGGTGTCCAAACATATATATATTAGATATCACCAATCAAATAGGAGTAGTTTAGAAATATCAGCGAGTTTTGACCTACGTTGGGCCTGAAATGTTTCCATTTCAGGCCCAACGTGCCCATTTCAGGCCCAATAATAAAGGTGTTTTCTCGGTTCTTCATTATTATATTTTAACAACTCGGAGAAGTCCAAATAAACAATGGATAGCAAATTTGAACTCCTTGTTACCTCAGAAATCCACAGGAACTGAAATTTTTACAATCGGAGCTCTCTAGGTCAATCAGTGGCCTTTTAGGGTCATTGGGGCTGAAATGGAATCATTTCAGCCCCACGTTGGGCCTGAACGTTGGGCCTGAAATGGAATCATTTCAGGCCCAACGTGGGGCTGAAATGTTTCCATTTCAGCCCCAATGACCCTAAAAGGCCACTGATTGACCTAGAGAGCTCCGATTGTAAAAATTTCAGTTCCTGTGGATTTCTGAGGTTACAAGGAGTTCAAATTTGCTATCCATTGTTTATTTAGACTTCTCCGAGGTGTTAAAATGTAATAACAAAGAATCAAAAAAAGACTCTTAATATTGGGCACGTTGGGCCTGAAATGGAAACATTTCATCCCCACGTTGGGCCTGAAATGAACCATTTCAGGCCCAACGTGGGTCTGATATGTTCTTTTAGTTTTAATTTAATAAAAATATTTTAATTAATTTCAATATTTTTTTATTTTGAGAAAGGTTCCATAATATAAAAATCAAAATATAAAGGAACATCTCTTTATGGTCCGTCTCAAAATTCGTTACTAACAAAGAGAAAGAGAAAGAGAAATGCATGCAGTACTTGATGGTAGGGGTATAAGAGGAAGTTTACTAATATATGTGCGCCCTTTGGTAACATTGAAACTATGGTACGCCTTTTGGTAAATACCAATACTTAGGTACGCCCTTTGGTAAATTGCCGAAATTTAAAAGCAACATGGGATGACCCTTCATCATCGGAAAATGAAGAAAATCATGTGTCTCATTTTGCCTTAATGGGAATTGAAGATATGACCTCTACATCATCCGAATATCAAAAGAACTCAAGTGAAGATGAAGAAGGGAGCTCAAGTGAAAGGGGAGATCAATCTTTGGATTCAGACGTCTTTGTAATTGAGATATACAATATACCCACTACTACTCTAGTTAAAATTATTTTTAGTACCAATGATGATTTGTTTAAGGCTAGGAAGAAAATAAAATATTTAAAAAATGAGATTTGCATGCTTAATAAAAAATTAGAATCCATGGATAATAGCATACATGCTTCCTCTCCATTTAGTTCAAATGTTTCATGTTTAGAAGAGGAAAATAGGAAATTAAGGGAAAAGGTAGATTACCTTTCAAAAGCCCTAGAAAAATTTGAAATAGGCTCAAAGACCCTAAATGTGATTATTGGGAGCCAAAGGGCAAGTTTTAAGAAAATGGGATTAGGATACAATGATTCTAGCTATGAAAAGACTTATCATTGTATATTTGCTAGAGGGCAATCAAAAATCAAGACCCTAGAAAGAAAATGAATCCCTAAGGAGTAGTTTGTTAACCTAATTAGAAAGAATTTCTATTGGGTGCCAAGGTTAATCCTCAAGAGTTAGAAGATTTAGGGATGAGTCAACCATGTATGTTAAAATTTAAAATTTTAAAAATTGGTTGATTTGGTACATTAAGGGTGAGCACTTAGCCTAAAATAACAATCATGATCAAATGGGCTAAGTAGAAGTTACCTTTATTTCATCTCATAATGACTTGATTTATGATTTTATTTATGCATATGAGATGATAGGATGATACAAAATTCACTTGTGCTTATGACATTTTGATGAGTTATTAGATGAATCATTTTAGTAATAATAGATCAACTATAGAGAAAATAAATGTTTAAGTAATGGACATTTTGTCCTAGATCATAGTTGGACATTTTAAATATTGTAAAAACAATTATATGGTTTCTTTGCTAGTGTATAGAATTGAAAAACATATAGTTTCAAAACTAAGGGTTTAAAATTGATACAAAATTGAATATTTTTTATTTTTTTAAAATTTTGGTCAAAAATTCAAAAATACTTTGACTTTTCATGAAAACATATTTTTCTTGTTGAAGAATAGTTCAAGAAATATGTTTACAAAATTTCATGATTTTTTGAATTTTTCTGAAATTGTTAACGCATTTATGAATTTCAACTCAGAAGGCTAAAATATTAGAATAGTTGTGTGCTAGTCGACTGATGTAGAGGACCAGTCGACTAAAAATACTGTGGGCTGCTTTCGGAAAGGTCAATCAACTAATATCTGTCTCAGTTGACTGGTACTTTAGTTTTCTGATTTTTGACTATTTTTTTTAGAATTAAACCCCATTTTGGTTTACCTTGATGTCATAGGTCAAAATTGATTAGTGCAATCTTTTTGATGATGTTAAAAGGGTAAAATTGAAGGGTTTAAGTTAGAACTTGACTTATTTCTTTATGAATGTGCAAAATTTGAAAATCATGTGATAGAGCATAGGTTAAGGGGGAGGTTTCATGTTTATGCTTCTTAGTATACTATGTCTCTAATTTTCAAATTGCTATTTTTATGTCTAACTTAAACATATTGTCACACATCAAAAAGGGAGAGATTGTTAGTGCATTCGGCTCAAGTTTGATCAGTATAATCATAGGTTTTAATGTGTTTGTCAATATGAATAAGTTATCATATTAGTTTGATGTGTGTTTGAGTCATGCAGGACTTGGTAAACCATAATGAGGAACAACAGAGTGGATCCATCCGAGGGACGAGAGCCAAAGGAAGAGGACTTCAAAGGGCAAGCCAAGGATGTAGACTTCAAAAGCATATGTGAAGGATGACATGGAGACAAGCCACGAACTTGTGTGCACCAAGAGATGAGAGCCAGAGGAAGAGAACTTCAAAGGGTAAGCCGAGGAAGTGGACTTCAAGGCATACGCGATGGATGGACTCTAGAGAGATTAAGAGTGAGTTTGTAACCTGGGCAGTCGACTGACGGAGGAATCAGTCGACTGACAGTGTTGGGTGAAACTCACAGAAAGGCCAGTCGACTGATGCTTTGAAAACCTAGCTGTTTAGCTAGCCATTGGATGAGCACCAGTCGATTGGGCTTGGTAGTAGTCGACTGGTGTTAGGGCTGAGCTGTTTTGTTAATAACTCTCTCCTCTATTTAAGAGGAGGCATTGAGACATGAGAGGGGTTATAGATATTGTTAAAAACCTCCTTGATCAAATGCTCAAAGCTTCTACGCCTACTCTCTTCCTCAAACCCTAAATCTCATCTTGTAAAGGAGAAGAGACATTGTGAGAGGTTGCACTACACCGAGAAGGAGTGA
Organism: Boesenbergia rotunda; assembly: GCA_024364735.1. Taxonomy (NCBI): domain Eukaryota; kingdom Viridiplantae; phylum Streptophyta; class Magnoliopsida; order Zingiberales; family Zingiberaceae; genus Boesenbergia; species Boesenbergia rotunda. The sequence goes on from JAGFNQ010000475.1 coordinate 338,664, forward strand.
GCTCTAGCCGGAGATTATCGGGGACTAATCCACCGAAGGATTGAGGGATCATCCACCTCAAGGACATGCCATGGAATAGGAGCAAGCAATCTCCGAACCACGTAAACGATAAGTGTTAGCATTGATTTTATTGTTTTAGTTTTATTTCCGCTTGTGTAAAGCTAATACTTGTAGAAAGAATGGAAGGAAGATCGACAACGAGCTATTTACCCCCTCTAGCCATCTATCGATCCCAACAGAAAACATATCTCACTTACCATATCTCTTTCGAAGTCTGAAGCTCCCCCTTCATCCTTGTTATCTTCTGATGTGGCTGTTGGATCGTAGAAACTCGATAGAGGGGGGGTGAATATCGAGATCAAATTTTTCGGAACATTAGAGAAAATACGCAGCGGAAAATAAACCAATTGCGAACACAGATTGGTTTTACTTGGATCAGAGTCGCGGTTGGCTCTTACTCCAAGGCCACGGTCCTTGACCGTTTACTTTGGGCAATTCTATATTCAGAAAATCTTTTACAAAGTGATAGTACAGATATAGAATTGGAAATTGAATTAGCAACACTTTCGTAATTTAAGTGTACCGACGCCCGAGGTGGATCGAATTTCGGAGCAGAGGGTCGTCGTCGGCGCTAGAATCTCGATGTCGAAGTTTATCAGGGCACAGCGCTTGAACGAAAGTGTCTGGAGCATAGAGAGCGATGTTGTTCTGAAGCCTTGGGGTGAACCCCCTTTTATAGCACCCATGGGGATGCCCGTTTCGATGGGGGCACCTACACATGACCTCCTCTGCGTGATTCTTGTCCGCAGGCTCGATCAGCGCTTATCCATCTTCACTTGGGCGCCTGAGCTGATGGGGGCGCTCGTGACCTCACGGGCGCCTGAGCTGAGTATGTCCAGTGGCTTCGTGGCTGTTTGCTTCGCTTGCTTCTGTTTTGCCTTTGCACTTGGATGCCCGTATCCATCCAGGCGCCTAACCCCAGTAAGGTGCCTCACTTCATTGAGGTGCCTCAGCTGCAGAAAACCAGTCCTTCAATCCCTGCAACCAAGGTTAGTTCCAAAACAAAGAAGCAAAACATATTAGCCTTTATTTATAGCTGTAGCTGTCTTGGTTCTAACTTTGGGTCTCCCAAATGGAACCCTAGGTCGAACCGGCGCCTACTGTTCCCTCAACGGGGAATGCATCCTCACCTACTCCTCTCAGGAGAGTTTACCTTTTGCCAACCGACTCCTCCGGTTGGACTTTTGCCCAATCCGCCTGATGAGGTCTTCGTGCCCAACTTCCAGTCAGGTCTTCTTGCCCAACTTCCGGTCAGGTCTTCGGTTCCCAGCCCTTTGCTAGGACTTCTTGCCCAGTCCTCGACCAGGACTTCTTTGCCCAACTTCCGGTCAGGTCTTCTTGCCCAGTCCTCGACCAGGACTTCTTTGCCCAGCCCTTTACCAGGACTTCTTGCCTAGTGCACCTAGGACTTTTCCTGCACACTCAGTAAGTATGTTAGATCACAATAACCCCTTAACTTCTGAACCTTTTGCCATTATCAAAACCCAGGTTTGACTTAGGTGCTTCCTGCACCAACAGTGGCTCCCCCTTCCTTGATGCTTTTTTCTTCTTGGTGGGTGGCCATCAGTGCTAGTCCATCATGTTCCTTGAGATCAGAGTCATCCGATGAGGATTCGTCCCACGTGGCCTTCAATTTCTTGTGTTTGGCCATGATGTATTTGTTCATCTTTAGCCTTGGGTAGTTCTCCTTGATGTGTCATTCTTCCTCACAATTGTAGCAATGGATCTTCCTTTGTTTCTTACCCTGCACTTTATTAAACATTTTAGCTTTGAAATATTTAGATAATTTCCTTATCATGTTTGTTGTGTCTTCTTCATCTTCTGAAAATTCTTCCTCGTGCTGGATCTTCCTCGTGCTTAAGGCGATATTGTCCATTTTATTCTTTCATTTGCATCGAGATTCATGAAATTTTAATGTCAAAAATAATTGTTATAAGGTACTTAGCTCAAGATCCTTAGAGATATAGTATGCGTCTATTACGGAAGTCCAGTCCGGGGTCCTTGAGAATGCGTTTAAAGCATACCTTTGTGTGTCGCAACTCGTTACCATTTCTCTGAGGTTCTTAAATCGTATTGATAGGGTTGAATGAGCCCTGGCCAGGATGAGGAATGAAGAAGTTGCGCGACACAACAACAACAGGTTTAGACAACCCTCCTTCCTGGGTCCCGGGGCCCCCCGAGGGCAACGCGCCCGGGAAGGACAGTCGGGAGATCCCTCTCGGGAACACCCCGGGGGGTCAGACCCCGAAAGCACCCCCGAGAGCACCTCGAGAGCTGTGGCACCTGAAAGTCACGAGCTCACCTCGGGAGGTGGAGTCCTCGCAATAATCGACCTCAGGTACTGGCCCCCTCCCTTTTGGTACGGATAAGCATCCCCGTTAGAAAAGGTCTCCGCAACCGTTAAATGGCGTAACGGGTAGTAGCGGAATAACGACGCGGACCGTTTCAAAGGATATCCCATAACCGCCGAAAGAGGAGGGGAACGTGGCTTAAGTACAGGAGACATGGCGCCGACCAAGGGGCACATCTAGCCTGTCGCCATTGGTATAAAAGGTAGTTCAACCCCTCGGGTAAGGGGGTTAGGCTCTCTCAACTCTAGATTTTTTCTTTACTTTCTACAACCTTCCCTTCCCGGCAGATACTGACTTGAGCGTCGAAGTGGACTCCGCTGGACCCCTGCCGGCGTGTCCCCTAACGCTTATGTTAACTTCGCAGACCTCAAATTCCTCCCCACCTCAGCAACCACCACAGGGGCAAAGTTTCAGTGCCTGGCCATCGTCAACGACTCTTTCCGAAACAAATTTGGCACCGTCTGTGGGAACTTAATGAAACACCTGAAGGAGCACCGATGGCGGAATTGGAGGAATAGCCCAGTGCTCAGGTGGGGGAGGACATCGACCTTCAAAGGGTCTGGCCGGAGGACCTCGCCCATCCACGAGAAGATGAAGGACCCAAGCAGGAACGAAGGGAATTTGAGAGTGAGGAGGTACGGATCCATCCTCAACTCGGAGGGGGAAGCACGCGCATCGCCCTTGACCTCGCACCCGAATTAAGGAGCCGCCTCGTTGAGTGCCTGTGAAACCATAAAGATGTGTTCTCTTAAGCCGCTGAAGAGATTAAAGGGGTTCCATCGGCATTGGCCATGCATCACCTACATGTTACACCGGAAGCCCGTCCCGTGAAGCACAGGTGGAGGCATTTCTCCCTTGAGCAGGATAAGGCTATTCGAGATGAAGTTCAAAAGCTGTTAAAAGTTGGGCACATCAGAGAAGTTCAGTTCCCAGCCTGGCTGGCCAATGTGGTCCTTGTCCCTAAGCCTGGGGGCAAATGGCGAGTCTACATCGACTTCCGAGACTCAAACAAAGCCTGCCCGAAAGACTGCTACCCCCTACCTCAGATAGATCGGTTGGTGGACTCCACAGTCGACTGTGAGTTTATCTCAATGTTAGATGCTTACCAGGGCTACCACCAAGTCTCAGTCACCCCCGAGGACCAAGAGAAGGTTAGTTTTGTGATGGCTGAGGGCACAAACTTCACAATGTCATGCCCTTCGGCTTGCGCAATGCTGGCGCCACATACCAGCGGATGATGGACAAAGTCTTCAAGCACCAGATCAGATGGAACATCGAGGTGTATGTGGACGACATCCTGGTCAAGACTAACAAGGGGTGACATGATAGCTGACCTTGAAGAGACGTTCGCCACCCTGAGAGCCAACAGTTTGAAATTAAACCCAGCTAAATGTTTGTTTGGGGTAAAAAGTGGCAGGTTCCTGGGGTACATGGTGACGGAGAGGGGGATTGAAGCCAACGCGGAGAAGGTAAAGGTCATTTTGGATATGCCACCCGTGTGGAACTTAAAGGAAGTACAGCGACTGAATGGGAGGATCACGATATTATCCCGATTCATCTCCAAGTCCGCAAACAAAGCTCTCCCCTTCTTCAAAAGTCTGAGGAAGGTCGTGAAGTTCAAGTGGGATGACTAGTGTGAGAAGGTCTTTGCGGAGTTGAAGACCTATCTGGCAGACCTCCCAACCCTGCACAAGCCCCTGGAGGGGGAGACTTTATTCGTCTACTTATCGGCAATCGAGCAAGCGGTAGGAACGGCGCTCGTTCGAGAACAAGATCGGATACAATACGTTGGTGCCGGAAGCACCAAAGTCAAACCTGTGTTTTGATAATGGCAAAAGGTTCAGAAGTTAAGGTTTTGTTGTGATCTAACAATGCTAGTTAAGTGTGCAGGGAAAGTCCTAGGTACACTAGGCACTAAGTCCTGGTTCTATAAATTGGGCACTAAGTCCTGGCCGCGGGCTGGGCAACTAAGTCCTGACATACGGTAGGGCAATAAGTTCTGGTCGCAGACTGGGCACCGAAGACCTGGTGATTAAAGCTGGACACTAAGTCCTAGCCGAGGGCTGGGCACCGAAGACCTGGTGAGTAAAGCTGGGCACTAAGTCTTGGTCGTGGACTGGGTACGAAGACCTGATCCGGGGGATTGGGCAAAAGACCAACCGGAGGAGCCGGTTGGCAAACAGGTAAATTCTCCCGAGAGGAGTAGGTGAGGACGCATTCCCCGTAGGAGGGAACATTAAGTGTCGGTTCGACCTAGGGCTCCATTTGGGAAGCCCAAAGTCAGAACTAAGATAGCTTAGGCTGTAAATCATGGTTAATATATCATTTGTATATGCTTTGTGTGTTTTGGAACTAACCCTGGTTGCAGGAATGAAGGGATGAAGTTTCTGCATTCAGGCGCCTCAATGGAGTGAGGCGCCTCACTGGGCTAGGCGCCTGTATTGACACAGGCGCCCCAGTGCAAGGCCAATCCAGCCATTTGAAGCTAACTGCCTCTAGACCATGTCAAGGGAGGCACCTGTGTTAACATAGGTGCCCCAGTCAGCTCAGGCGCCTCAATGGAAGGGGATAGGCGGTGACCAAGTCTGCGGATTGGAGTTCTCGCAGGACAGGCCACGTGTCAGGCGCCCCCTTCGATACAGGCGCCCCACTGACTACTATAAAAGGGGGTTCACCCCCAAGGCTTCTACATCAATTGCTTTCAACTCTTACGCTCAAGCGCTCCGCTCCGACAAGTTCCGTACTTGTGATTCAAGCGCTGACGACGACCCGCTGCTCCGGAAACTTCCAACCTCTCCGGTTGCTGGTAAAAGCTAATTTTGTTAAGTGCGGTAATTGTTTTTCAATTCTATATTTGTACTCTCGACTTGTAATCTTTTACGAAAATATAGAATTGCCCATCGTAAACGGTCAAGGACCGTGGGCCTTGGAGTAGGAGCCGACCGCGACTCTGAACCAAGTAAAAACAAATCGTGTTAGCGATTGGTTTTTATTTTCCGTTGTACAATTACTCTTCTCTTTCCGAAAAAGTTTACAATCGATATTCACCCCCCCCTCTATTGATTCAATCCGATCCCATAAGTGGTATCAGAGCGGGTGGCTAAAACTTTGTGCAACCACCAGTTTGAGAATTTTTTTCGGATTTTCAAATTTTTAAATTATTTTTTCGTTCGAATTTTTTTCTCGTAGATCAAGGTTGGTGCAACACCACTAGATTGTTTTTTTAATATTCTTCCCGCACTACTAATCCAAGACTCAGTCTTGGAATGAGTTTTTTTTATTCTTTTTCAGTTAAAAATTTAAATGGCCAACCAAGAATGGAACAGTGCCCGTCCACCGCTCTTCTCTAGCGAAAATTTCAATTCCTGGAGAAGTCTAATGGAATCCAACCTGAAGGCCAATCTGGATTTATGGTTGATAATCCAAACGGGGTTCACATTCCCCACAGAAGATGGAACATTGATCGCCTGGGATAAATTGGATGAACCAACTCTGAGGAAGATCGAGACTGATGCTAAGGCAACAGTAATCATACAATGCGGCCTGACCAAAGAAGAATTGAAGTGGGTCAGATCCTTCAACTGTGCCAAAGAGATGTGGGAAAAGCTAATCAACCTACATGAAGAGAGCTCCGATATTGAGATCTTAGAAGGTGCGATATCTGACTCATCGAAGGATTTAGACGATAAAGAAGAAGATCAGGCAAGTTATTTTGCATTCTTGGCTCAAGCACAAGTAGCTGAGATAGACTCGACACCCAACGTCGAAATCGAGCCAGAGTCAGAAGACGAGTTTTCCGAGACAAAATCGGTAACTAATTTTGAATCATTTTCCGAATTAAGGTTAAATAATCAAGCTGATACTGCAATGGTCGAGGAAGGTATAGTTTCCATTGCAGGGAAAACTCCAAGAGAACTGCAAAAGAGGCCTCAACCAGTACATGAGTCCGACTCAGACTCAGAATCTGACGATGAAGAAGGGGATTATCAGAAACTGGTCCGGTTGGCTCACGACCACTACAAAATGCTGACGAAACAATCAAGCAAAAGAAAGATGGCTAAAATCAAGGGGGAGACCTCCAAAAAGAAATCAAAGGGTAACATTGTAGATTTAAAATCTAACAGTCATATAGTATGTTATAAATGCAGGGAGAGAGGGCATTACCAAGACCAGTGTCCCACTCGTAAGAGTGGGCCTTCACTGTCTACAATAAAAAGAGCTCCCAAGAATGCCGGACAAACAATCGACAAATGTAAATTTACAGTATTTGAAAATCCAGTATTTACCTTGAATAATGTGATTGATTCATATAAATTAGTTAAGGCAAATCTCAGAAAATTGAAACAAGAAAATGAAACCCTGAAACATAAAGTCAATATGCTAGAAAATTTAATTCATAATCTTGTTGATTTCGAAAATCCGGAGTATTACTCTAATTGTGACCTTACTTAGATAATTGTTTGCTTTAATTGTGTGTTGTTTTTTATTTTTTTTTATGCTTAGAATTAGGATTGATTAGTTTAAGAACTAAAGAGTTACTTAAAACTTGCACAACCTAGTATTAAGTGGAGGTGAGACGATAGTACGTTAGGGAAGCCTTTCTAATAAGGTCAAGTGGGGTAAAGCGTACCCTACTTGGTCTGTTTAGTCTGGTGGAACTAGCCGAAGCTACCGATCCGAAACCTAAACTAGTTAGACCAAAATTTTTCAAGAAGTGATTTGAAAATGAGTTTTTGGTAAAAGACTTTGTCAAGGAAAGGGTTGTTGCTCCAATAAGGCTACAGCCAAAGAAGGCCTCTGTGCCTCGCCAAGACCTAGAAGCCAATTATCGAAATTCAAATTCAATTTACTATTTGATAAATTTGAATCTGACACAAGTTTTGATTAAATCTTAGATTTAACACTAATTCGAAGATAAAGATAAAACATCTCACAAAACAGATAAGGTAACATGTTTTGTCATGTAGAATTGGGTGAGATGTCTAGAACCTAATAATGTAGTTCAATACTTTTTCAAAATCAACTCAAAATTAACTCAATTTTTTCCCAAAATTAATTCTAAATTAGCTCTACATGTTTTCCACTCAACATTTTTTCAAAAATTAAATTTTATTTGTTTTCAAAATTAACTCATCAAACTAAGTCTTGATTGAATTATACTAACATCTAGGACCTGATTGGGTCAATTATTGATTGGTCAAACCTAGTCAACATAGTCAAACCTGGTCAACACTGAAGTCCCTTAAGGCACTTAGATAGAGTCAGACGGTGTCGGATACAGGAGGAGTTTTTTTCGAAAAATTCAAATTTTTCAAAAATCTTATGCTCTAAAACTTATTATCATCTCAAAATAAGGTTTTCAAAAATTAGTTTAAAAACCTTGTTATATCACTATCTCTTTGAACAATTATCATCATTTCAAAATATTTTTCAAAAACTGTGCTATCATCCAAATTATGTTTTCGAAAATTATCTCCTTGAAAATTATCATACTCAAAAGGTCATTCAAAATTGTTCTTTTAATTTTGATAAACCCTAAAAGACACAGAGGAAGTCTTCTTCATGATGTACAAGGACTTCTAGGATGTGTCAAGTTTAGGGGATGTCAAATTAAAAGAATTATTGAACATTTCATAATAATATATTTTCATATACTGTATTTTCAAAATCTCTTGAAAACCTAAGTATTTTCTCTTTCAAATTACTATCATTTTAAACTGACTTTAGTAACAATCACCTTCAAAAACCTATTTTTTGAAATCACTTTTGAAAGTAATATTTACTTGAGTTTGAAAAAAAAATTCAGGACACTTAGGGAAATGTCCTTGTAGTTAATAAGGTTTCCTAGGAATGTGTCAGACTGGAAAAGAAACCAAGTCAAGTAAAATATTTTGTTTTCAAAAGTACTAATAGTTTTCAAAAAGTACTAATAGTTTTCAAAGAATAAATATTTGTTAAGTAGAAAATATTTTTCAAAGTACAAAGTGTTATTTTTAATACTAAGTACAATATTTTTTGAAAAACAAATTATGTGTTAAGTGCAAGATTTTTCAAAAAACAATTGTTTCCAATATTTTTCAAAGTACTGATGGTTGATGTGTAAAATATCATTCAAAATGTAAGCTTTTGCACAATATTTTCAAAGTGCACTATATTTGGCTAAATGAAAAAAATTTTTTTGCATAATTTTCTTTTGGTGAAAGCCCTTTTCTAAATGAATTTTTTTGGCAATATTAAGTTCAAAATATTTTTTTAAAAAAAAAGCTTCCAAGTGCACAATACTTTTCAATGTATAATTTTTTTTGGGTGCAATTTAAGTACTTAATTCTTTTCTAATATTTAGTCCTTTTTCAAGAAGGAAGATTTTTGAAATTGTTTTGTCAAAAATGATATGCTTTTCAAAAATTATACTAAGTACTTTGCAAAGGAAAGAAGTTTTGTTGGTGAGATTCATAGATCAAATTCAATTCAATGGGATCTTTCACTTACAATTTTTTTTTCAACAAGAACTCGTTATGAATCCTTTTGACCCTCGAATTTGACAAGTCTAGATTAAGTGGGTTGGTCCTTTTTTTTTTGAATTCACCAGAATTGGTTCAATACGGACTTCCAATTTTGTAACTAGCTCTAAATTAACTTGCAATAGTTGCTATCATTTTTTGATATATGGCAAAGGGGGAGAGAAAGGGGAAAAGAGAGATATTTTCTTTCAATAAATTTTTCAAATTTTTATCTCTTCTCTTTTTCAAAAAGTAAAGTAAAATATATTTTCTTTCAATAAATTTTTCAAATTTTTATCTCTTCAAAATATATCTAAGTGCTTCAAAATTTGTTCTAAGTACTTCAAATTTTTTAAGTACTTCAAATTTTTTAAGTACCTCAATTTTTTCTAAGTGCTTCAAATTTTTTAAGTGCTTCAAATTTTTTCTAAGTGCTTCAAAATTTTTTTTGCTAAGTGTTTCTAAGTGCTGTCAAAAAAAAAAATTCATCAAGTGGTGCTTCAATTTTTTAAGTACTTCAAAATATTCTTCTAAGTATTTCTAAGAGCTTTCAAAAATTTCTAAGTGCTTCAAAATTCTCAAAGAGCATTTTTCTATATATTTCTAAGTAAAATTTTCCTTAGTAAACAAAGTTTGTCTGAGCAAAAACCTTTTGAAATTTTTGACAAATGTTTCTAAGTGAAGTTTATCTTAGAGAAAACCTTTTGAAATTTTTGGCAAATGTTTCTAAGTAAAGTTTATCTTAGAGAACAAATCTTAGCGAAAACTTGGTTAAAAATTCCTTAAAGAGTTTTTGTTTCAAGAAAAATGTTTTTTTTGCACAACTGTTATTAAGCGAAATCTTTCTAAGTGTGCAAAAATTGAAACCCTTCTTAAAATCTTTGATTAAATTTAAAATTCTTTTTGCAAAGCCTTGTAAGTAAAAGTTTTTTTTAAAACCAAAATTTAGGCTTGCAAAACTTGTCTAAGTGTAAAAAGTTTGTTTGGTAAAAATGTTTTTGCAAAACACTTAGTCAAACTTAAAAGCACTTAGAAGTTTTACGAAAACTAAATGTTTGGTTGAGGGGGAGAATGTTTATTTCAGGAGGAGATAAATGAAAATTGTTTTAAGTATTTTTTAAGATAATATTGCTTGTTAGATGTGCTATAAAATGTTGTTTTTAGTACTTTTTGAACCGTGTTACCATAAATCAAAAAGGGGGAGATTGTTAGTGTCGGAAGCACCAAAGTCAAACCTGTGTTTTGATAATGGCAAAGGGTTCAGAAGTTAAGGTTTTGTTGTGATCTAACAATGCTGGTTAAGCGTGCAGAGAAAGTCCTAGGTACACTAGGCACTAAGTCCTGGTTCTATGAATTGGGCATGAAGTCCTGGCCGTGGGCTGGGCAACTAAGTCCTGACATAAGGTTGGGCAATAAGTCTTGGTCGCGGACTGGGCACCGAAGACCTGGTGAGTAAAGCTGGGCACTAAGTCATGGCCGAGGGCTGGGCACCGAAGACCTGGTGAGTAAAGCTAGGCACTAAGTCCTAGTCGTGGACTGGGCACGAAGACTTGATCCGGGGGATTGGGCAAAAGTCCAACCGGAGGAGCCGGTTGTCAAACAAGTAAATTCTCACGAGAGGAGTAGGTGAGGACGCGTTCCCCGTAGGAGGGAACATTAAGCATCGGTTCGACCTAGGGTTCCATTTGGGAAGCCCAAAGTCAGAACCAAGACAACTTAGGCTGTAAATCATGGTTAATATATCATTTGTATATGCTTTGTGTGTTTTGGAACTAACCCTGGTTGCAGGAACGAAGGGATGAAGTTTCTACATTCAAGCGCCTCAATGAAGTGAGGCGCCTCACTAGGCTAGGTGCCTATATTGACACAGGCGCCCCAGAGCAAGGCCAATCCAGCCATTCGAAGCTAACTGCCTCTGGACCAAGTCAAGGGCGGCGCCTGTGTTAACACAAGCGCCCCAATCAGCTCAGGCGCCTCAATGGAAGGGGATAGGCGGTGAGCAAGTCTACGGATTGGAGTTCTCGCAGGACAGGCCACGTGTCAGGCGCCCCCTTCGATACAGGCACCCCACTTACTACTATAAAAGGGGGTTCACCCCCAAGGCTTCTACATCAATTGCTTTCAACTCTTACGCTCAAGCGCTCCGCTCCGACAAGTTCCGTACTCGTGATTCAAGCGCTGACGACAACCCGCTGCTCCGGAAACTTCCAACCTCTCTGGTCGTCGGTAAAAGCTAATTTTGTTAAGTGTTGTAATTATTTTTCAATTCTATATTTATACTCTCGACTTGTAATCTTTTATGAAAATATAGAATTGCCCATCGTAAATGGTCAAGGACCATGGGCCTTGGAGTAGGAGCCGATCGCGACTCCGAACCAAGTAAAAACAAATCGTGTTAGCGATTAATTTTTATTTTCTGGTGTACAATTACTCTTCGCTTTCCGAAAAAGGTTACAATCGATATTCACCCCCCCCCTCTATCGATTCAATCCGATCCCACACAATACCCCATCTATTTCTTTGGGCACCTGCTAAAGGACGCCGAAACACGGTACACCAAGATGGAAAACTGGCCTATACCTTAGTCCTGATGGCCCGGAGGTTACGACCGTACTTCTTAGCACGTCCCATCGTGGTCCTCACCAATAGCCCGCTCGCTCGAGTCTGTTGGATCGAGAAATGCGAGAGAGGGGGGGGGTGAATGTCGCAATTCGTTCGGATTTAAAAAGTGCGGGTGCGCAGCGGAAATAAACGAGAACACAACAACGCAAACACAGCCGGTTTACTTGGTTCGGAGCCTGGGTCGACTCCTACTCCAAGGCCCACGGTCGTTGACCGTTTTCTGCGGGCAATTCTATAAGTTCGCAAAAGTTTACACACAAATAATAATAAAAATATTCTCGTAAACTTAAATACAACTCTTGTTACCGACGTCCGGTGAAGATTGAAGTTCTGGAGCAGCGGGACGTCGTCGGCTTGAGTTGGCAGCTTTCTGGAGCGTGTCGTGGAAGCAGAAGAGCGTAGAATTGTCGAAGGAATTGGTTGTTCAAGAATAGGGTCGAGGCCCTCTTTATATAGGGCAGGGGGCGCCCGACATGCTCGGGGCGCCCCCCACGTGGCTCTTGATCCGGCGAGCCCTCTGGTCAAGGCTGATCTCTTCATCTTCGGGATCAGCTTTGACCGGGGCGCTCGACGCGCGCGGGGCGCCCGGTTGACCGGTCAAAGCGTCATCTTCAGGGCTTCGCGAGAGTGAGCTGCAGCAGCCTTCAGTGGCGTGGCACAGTGGGCGCCCGAGACACGCGGGGCGCCCGACATGCGGGGCGCCCGACACACGCGGGGCGCCCCCAATTGCGCTGCTGTCGGGGCGTTTACCTCTCTGCTGACTTTGGGTTGACTCTGGGGCGCCCGACACATCCGGGGCGCCCTGCTCAGCTACGGCCTCACTCCTTTGAGGCTCTCTGAGCTGCAGAAACACAGTCCTTCGGTCCTGCATCCAGGGTTAGTCCAAAACAGCAAATAATAAGTTAGTTAAAACAGCCTTAGCTGTCTTGGTTCTGACTTTGGATCTCCAAAATGGAGCCCTAGGTCGAACCGACGCCTAATGTTCCCTCGAGGGGAACGCGTCCTCACCTACTCCTCTCGGGAGAGTTTTACCTGGTGCCAACCGGATCCTCCAGTTGGACTTTTGCCCAGCAGTCCTTCGCCAGGTCTTGAGTTACCAAGCTTCCCTTCGCTTGGTGCCTAGCAGCCCTTCGCTAGGTTTTTTCTTCTGGCAGCCCTTCGCCAGTGCCTAGCATTCCTTCGCTAGGGCTTGTCCTGTCTGGCAGTCCTTCGCCAGTGCCTAGCAGTCCTTTGCTAGGGCTTGTCCTGTCTGGCAGTCCTTCGCCAGTGCCTAGCATTCCTTCACTAGGGCTTTTCCTGTACACTCAAGAAACTCGTTAGACAACCATTAACCCTTAACTTTTGAACCTTTTTGCCAATATCAAAACACAGGTTTGACTTGGGTGCATACTGCACCAACAATCTCCCCCTTTTTGATATATGGCAACCTAGTTCAAAAAGTTAAGGAAAAAAAGTGCTGAATTTAAAATCCTAAGTTAGATTCCCTCCCCCTAGAAGAAATCTCCCCCTAGGTTTTTCAAAAACAGGTGGTGTGAATGAAGTACTTAGAAGATTTCATGTTTTGATAATAAGTTAGGAAATCTCTACAGTTTTTGCTAAGTTTTTCGAAAAAAACATTCTTAGTTTGGGAACCTTTAGAAAATTTTCATTTTTGAAAAAATTTCAGACTTTAGAAAATTTTCAGTTTTTGGGAAAAATTTCAAACTTAGAAACATTAAGTAAAAATCATTTTAAGCAAAAAATAGTTCAGAGCTTAGAAATAAAATTATACCAATTTTTCAGTTCAACTTTTTGAAAAGACTATGGAAAAGAAAAAATTGTGTTTCCTGTTTCCTTTCCAACTCTCCCCCTTTGACATATATCAAAAAGAATGCAGAAAAAAGAAGAAAAAAATTTGCAATACTTAAATAGAGCATTTGCTGTACTGAATCAAAATAAGACCTAAGTCTGGTTAATCCTTTAGGGACCTGTCTAACCCACTTAGCTACTTACTAACTGTTATAAACAGTAGTTTTGGCTAGGGTTAGTCAAGTTAAGTGAGCTGTTCAAGTTAGATTGTCTAAACTTGACACTTAACTTGATTGCTGTTCAGTTTGTATTTAGTGCCCCAACTGCTGCAGATGCACTGACTTAAAGCATCTTGAGTTAAGGCAAAGACCTAAGCATCTCAACCCTTTCTAGGTTATCATTCAAAAAGTGCCCTAAGGTGCTTGTGAGATGCTGGCTTCTAGATCTATAGGTGCATGCAGTTCTAGGGTTAGAGCCTAGGCTAAGTCCATTTTCGAAAAAGCCCTAGTTTTGAAAGGGGTAGTTTTTGAAATAAAACTAAGTAAAAAAACTTTTTAAAGTTAAAGTAATATTTTTAACAAAAAACATTTTAAAAGACATTTTAAGTTCAATTTAAAATTGAAAATCCAAAAACCAAATGATTCTATTCTACTAAGCATAACCCTAACTGCCTTCTTAGTGAGCTAAACTCAGATTCAGGTAGGGGTTTAGTGAATATGTCAGCTAGGTTGGACTTGGAGTCTACATGCTTAAGGACTATTTCACCCCTAGCTACGTGATCTCTTACAAAGTGATGTTTTACTTCTATGTGTTTGGTTCTAGAATGTTGTATTGGGTTTTTGGTTAAGTTAATTGAGCTAATGTTGTCAATATTGACTTGGGTCTGATTGTAGTCTAGCTGAAAGTCCTTAAGAGTATGCATCATCCATAGGAGTTGAGCTACACACTCTCCTAAGGCTACATATTCAGCTTCAGTTGTTGATAAAGCAACACAGTGTTGCTTTCTACTGCACCAACTTACTAAGCTATTTCCTAAAAGTTGACAGTTTCCACTTGTACTTTTTCTATCTAATTTACAGCCAGCATAATCAGAATCAGAGTATCCTGATAACTTAAAGGATGAAGTTCTAGGGTACCAAATCCCTACGTTTAGGGTGCCCTTAATGTATCTTAAAACTCTTTTTAGGGCTGCTAAGTGGGTTTCCTTAGCACAGGTTTGGTACCTAGCACACATTCCTACTGAAAAAAGTATATCAGGTCTGCTGGCTGTCAGGTATAGTAGACTTCCTATCATACTTCTGTAAAGTTTTAGGTCTACTGGTTTACCCTCAGGGTCACTATCTATTTTTACATTTGTGGCCATTGGGGTGCTTATACTTTTAGAGTTATCCATTTTAAATTTCTTAATTAGTTCTTTTGCATATTTAGATTGATGTACATAATTTCCATCCTTAGTTTGTTTGATTTGTAACCCTAAGAAAAAGTTGAGTTCCCCAACTAAACTCATTTCAAATTCACTTTCCATAATTGTTACAAATTCTTTTAGAAATTTAGAATTAGTTGATCCAAATATTATATCATCTACGTAAATTTGGGCAACAAATATATCTTTTTCTAAAATTTTAACAAACAAGGTTGGGTCAATTTGACCTTGTTTGAATTCTTTAGAGATTAGGTAATTGGATAATCTTTCATACCAGGCCCTGGGTGCTTGTTTTAGTCCATAAAGGGCTTTACTAAGTTTGTAGACATGATCGGGTTTTTCTAAATCCTCAAATCCTGGGGGTTGTCCTACATAAACTTCTTCCTTAATAAGCCCATTTAAGAAGGCCGACTTTACATCCATTTGGTATAATTTAAATCCTTTATAGGATGCAAAGGCTAGTAACATCCTAATCGACTCAAGTCTAGCTACAGGGGCAAAGGTTTCATCATAATCCAACCCTTCTACTTGGCTGAATCCCTTAGCTACTAAGCGGGCTTTATTTCGGACTATTTCACCTTGGTTGTTTAACTTATTCCTAAATACCCACTTAGTGTCAATTACGGATTTGCCCTTAGGTTTAGGTATTAATTCCCAGACTTGGTTTCTCTCAAATTGTGCTAACTCTTCTTGCATAGCTAAAATCCAGTCAGGATCAGGTAGGGCTTCCTCAATAGTCTTAGGTTCAATTTTTGAAATCATGGCTATTTGACTAAGATTTCTATAGGAGGCTCTAGTTCTGACTCCTAAGGTTGGATCACCTACAATTTGATCAGTTGGGTGACTAAGTCTGGGTTTCTTGGTTTGTCTAGTACTTGGCTCAGCTTCAGGTCCAGCTGGTCCAATAGGTTCAATTCTGGGTTCATTGGTTGGTTCAACTGATTCAGAATTTGGTTCAATTGTTAAGTCATTAAAGGGTTCAGTTAGGGTTTCAGAGTTATCTTCTTGATCAGTATTTGGTGAAGCTAAGTCAGAATTGTCAGATTTTGGGTTCGTTTCTTCATCAAATATTAAGTTGGTTGTTTCTTCAATTTTCTTAGTTATTTTGTTGTAGACTCTATAAGCTCTACTTGTTGTAGAGTACCCTAAAAAGATACCTGGGTTTGACTTGGATTGGAATTTTCCAAGATAGTCCTTGGTATTAAGAATATGGACTTTGCATCCAAAGACTCTAAGATAGTGTAGGTTTGGAAGTCTGTGGTAGTAAAGTTCATAGGGTGTTTTACTTAACCTTTTATTAAGCAGAGTCCTATTTTGGATATAGCAAGCTGTGCTAATTGCTTCTGCCCAATAGTGGTTGGGTAGGTCAAATTCATTAAGCATAGCCCTAGCAGCTTCCTGTAGGGTTCTATTCTTCCTTTCTACTATGCCATTTTGTTGGGGGGTTCTAGGACACGAAAATTCGTGTTTATATCCATTTACTTTGCAGAATTCTTCGAATCTTTGATTCTCGAATTCTCCCCCGTGGTCAGACCTAAGTCTTTTTATTTTGGTATCATTTTGATTTTCAATCAATTTGCAAAAGTTGTTAAATAGGTTCAGGGTTTCATCTTTGGTCTTTAGAAACCTAACCCAGGTGAACCTAGAGTAGTCATCAATTATCACTAAGCAGTACCGGTTTCCACTTAGTGACTTGGCTCCATGTGAATCAAAAAGGTCAAGGTGTAGGAGCTCAAGTGTGGTTTGAGTTTGATCAGATTGGATCAATTTGTGACTAGACTTGGTTTGTTTGCCTTGATTACAGGATTCACATATTAGGTTTTCATTACTCTTAATTTTAGGAACACCCTTTACTAAGCCAAGTTGGGTAATTTTTGAGATAGTTCTTAGATTGGTATGACCTAATCTCCTATGCCAGAGTTTTGATTGTTCTAACTGTGTTAACATGCATTTGGGTATAAGGGGAAGATTTATAGTATATACATTGTTTTTCCTAGTGCCCTTAAGCATGATTTCTGAGTCTTGTGCGTTTCTAATTAGGCAGTTAGAATTGTTGAACGTAACTAAATAACCAGAGTCACATAACTGACTTATGCTAAGTAAGTTAAAATTAAAGTTTTCTACTAATAGAACTTTCTTAATAATGAAATTGGATTTAAGTTCAATATTACCTGACCCAATTACCTTGAGTGTGGCATTGTTACCAAATGCTACTGAGCCCAGGTTTTTGAACTTGAGTTTGGTGAACTTCAATTTGTCCCCAGTCATATGTCTGGAGCACCCGCTATCTAACATCCATTGGTCCAAATCTTTATGTTCCTACACATAAAGAATTTTTGATGATTTGGATCCAATTTGAGTTAGGGATAGCTTAGATTGAGTTTCACTTCCTAGTCTGTCTCACCCCAGTCTAGGGTTTTCAATCACGTTAACCTTAAGGTTTTTGTGAGACAGGTTTGAAGGTAAAAATTAATTTTGAAAGGGAATTTTCATTTATTTTGAAAAGATATTTACTTTTGAAAAAAAATTTTGAAAACAGATTAAGTGTTTTTCAAAAAGATAATAAGTTTGAAAAATAGAGGTTTTGAAAAACAGTTTAGAATCTATAATTATTTGAAATTTGAGTTAGATTCGAATTTGACAAAAGTTAACTTGAATTTGAATTTCAGAAATTGGCTTCCAGGTCTTGGCGAGGCACTAGGCCTTCTTTGGCCGAAGCCTTATGGGATCATCCACCCTTTCCTTGACAAAGCCTTTTAATGAAATTTCATTTTCAAATTAAATTAGGTCATTTTCTGGTCTAACTAGCTTGGGTCTTGGATCGGTAGCTTCGGCTAGTTCCGCCAAATTGGCTTCCCTAACGTACTATCATCTCACCTCCTCCCAATACTATGTTTTCAATTTTCAAGTAATTTTAGTCCTTAAATCTAAGAATTCCTTAAATCTAAGCATGGCAATTTGCAAGAAATTAAATAAACACACAATCAATCAATTAAAAAAAACTATCTAATTATAAAAATTGTTTTGATTTTGGCTCCCCCTGGACTATAGCCTCTATATGGGTTAGGCAAGAGGTGAATCTTGTCCTTGGGGATCCAAAATTGATTTGAACCAGTTGGTTTAGTCAGGCACAGTTTTGGCACCCATGCCTGAACCTTAGGTCTTGACTGGTTCAGTACAGCAAAGTAAGATCTTTGCCGAGATTTGGTTCTATAGCCAAGTCCGGATCGGTTTAGAACAGACTTCTGTTTTCCCAGAATCATATCAAGATTCTTGGAACCAGAAGTGAATCGTTCTAAAGCTGTTCTTAAATCCTTGACTTGAGTTTTCAAGGAGAAATTCTCTGATTCAAGTTTCTCAACTTGATCAGGGGTTTCTTCCTGAATTTTCTCAGTTAAGGAATTAGAATCAGCTCCCTCTTTCAGGAGTTTTACTTCCTGTCGGAGGGACTCGATTCGGAGTTTGGCTTTCGCCAAATCTCGGGATAGATAGGAAATAAGAGAATTTAATTGCGATTTTGAAAAACCCGTTACCTTTATTTCGCCGTCTTCGGAGAATGTCAGCTTGCCGTCGTCCCGTTCCGAGTCTGAGTCAGTCTCGATTTGATCCGAAGCGGTCAGGGCTAGAAGATTGGACTGAGGTGCTTCTTCTTCTTCTTCTGAGGAAGACTCGTCCCAGGTTGCTTGGAGTGCCTTCTTCTTTCTGTTCTTTTTGGACTCCTTTAGACTTGGACATTCAGTCTTGTAGTGGCCCTTCTTCTTGCATTCGTAGCAGGTTACGTTGGGCTTTTGTTTGTCAGTTGCCGGTTCATCTTGTCCGTCCTTTCTTCGGCTTGTTCTCCGTGTGTTAGTTTGGTTCTTCAACTTTTTGTAGTAGCTTCGAGCTAGCCGGACCAGTTCTGATTGATCTTCTTCTTGATCTTCTATTTCTGAATCTGAGGTAGATTCAGGTTCAACTTGAATTTTCTTCTTGGTCATTTTCCCTGTTTTCCCTGCAAAAAAGGCTATACTTTTCTCGACCAAATTGGAGTTAGTCTGTTCATGCAGCTCAAGTTCAGAAAATAACTCATCTAGCTTAATTTTTGAAAGATCCCTAGAGACCTTGTATGCATCTACCATAGATGCCCACAAGGTGGTCCTAGGGAATGCGTTTAGGGCGTACCTTATCAGATCACGGTTTTGAACCTGGTGACCTATTGCGTGAAGACCATTCATCAGCTCCTGGATTCTGGCGTGGAGCTGGGCTGCTGTCTCGTTATCTGCCATTTTGATAGTGAAGAGCTTGTTCAGTAGCAAGTCTCGTTTGCTGATCCTTGTATCTGAAGTTCCTTCGTGGAGTTCAATCAATTTAGCCCATAGTTCCTTTGCACTTTTGAAGGGTCCTACGCGGTTCAGCTCTTCTTTCGTTAGTCCACATTGTAGAGTCTGGGTTGCTTTGGCGTCAGCTTCAATCTTTCGTTTAAGGGCAGTGTCCCATTCTGAGTAGTCTTGTGGTACACCTTCAGCATTGGTGGGAATCATCAGTCCAGACTGGATGATTATCCACATTTCCACCTGAGTTTTCAGGTGGACCTCCATTCGACTTTTCCAGTAGGGAAAGTCTTCTCCACTGAAAAGTGGAGGTCTGGCGGTGCTAAATCCTTCTTGGATAGACATTTGTTACTGAAATAAAAGTAAACAACAAAAATATTTCCAAGACTTGGTCTTGGATTAGTAGTGCGGGAAGAAATAATCAAACACAGATTTCAAGGGGTGTTGCACCAACCTTGAGATAAAAACTCGAACGAAGATTTTTTTTATTTTAAAAAAAATGAGAGAGAAAAAAAAAATCCGAAAAATATTCAAACTGGTGGTTGCACCAGGTTTGACTTCCCCGCTCTGATACCACTTGTTGGATCGAGAAATGCGAGAGAGGGGGGGGTGAATGTCGCAATTCGTTCGGATTTAAAAAGAGCGGGTGCGCAGCGGAAATAAAAGAGAACACAACAACGCAAACACAGCCGGTTTACTTGGTTCGGAGCCTGGGTCGACTCCTACTCCAAGGCCCACGGTCGTTGACCGTTTTCTGCGGGCAATTCTATAAGTTCGCAAAAGTTTACACACAAATAATAATAAAAATATTCTCGTAAACTTAAATACAACTCTTGTTACCGACGTCCGGTGAAGATTGAAGTTCTGGAGCAGCGGGACGTCGTCGGCTTGAGTTGGCAGCTTTCTGGAGCGTGTCGTGGAAGCAGAAGAGCGTAGAATTGTCGAAGGAATTGGTTGTTCAAGAATAGGGTCGAGGCCCTCTTTATATAGGGCAGGGGGCGCCCGACATGCTCGGGGCGCCCCCCACGTGGCTCTTGATCCGGCGAGCCCTCTGGTCAAGGCTGATCTCTTCATCTTCGGGATCAGCTTTGACCGGGGCGCTCGACGCGCGCGGGGCGCCCGGTTGACCGGTCAAAGCGTCATCTTCAGGGCTTCGCGAGAGTGAGCTGCAGCAGCCTTCAGTGGCGTGGCACAGTGGGCGCCCGAGACACGCGGGGCGCCCGACATGCGGGGCGCCCGACACACGCGGGGCGCCCCCAATTGCGCTGCTGTCGGGGCGTTTACCTCTCTGCTGACTTTGGGTTGACTCTGGGGCGCCCGACACATCCGGGGCGCCCTGCTCAGCTACGGCCTCACTCCTTTGAGGCTCTCTGAGCTGCAGAAACACAGTCCTTCGGTCCTGCATCCAGGGTTAGTCCAAAACAGCAAATAATAAGTTAGTTAAAACAGCCTTAGCTGTCTTGGTTCTGACTTTGGATCTCCAAAATGGAGCCCTAGGTCGAACCGACGCCTAATGTTCCCTCGAGGGGAACGCGTCCTCACCTACTCCTCTCGGGAGAGTTTTACCTGGTGCCAACCGGATCCTCCAGTTGGACTTTTGCCCAGCAGTCCTTCGCCAGGTCTTGAGTTACCAAGCTTCCCTTCGCTTGGTGCCTAGCAGCCCTTCGCTAGGTTTTTTCTTCTGGCAGCCCTTCGCCAGTGCCTAGCATTCCTTCGCTAGGGCTTGTCCTGTCTGGCAGTCCTTCGCCAGTGCCTAGCAGTCCTTTGCTAGGGCTTGTCCTGTCTGGCAGTCCTTCGCCAGTGCCTAGCATTCCTTCACTAGGGCTTTTCCTGTACACTCAAGAAACTCGTTAGACAACCATTAACCCTTAACTTTTGAACCTTTTTGCCAATATCAAAACACAGGTTTGACTTGGGTGCATACTGCACCAACAGAGTNAAACACAGATTTCAAGGGGGTGTTGCACCAACCTTGAGATAAAAACTCGAACGAAGATTTTTTTTTATTTTAAAAAAAATGAGAGAGAAAAAAGAAAAAAAAATCCGAAAAATATTCAAACTGGTGGTTGCACCAGGTTTGACTTCCCTGCTCTGATACCACTTGTTGGATCGAGAAATGCGAGAGAGGGGGGGTGAATGTCGCAATTCGTTCGGATTTAAAAAGAGCGGGTGCGCAGCGGAAATAAACGAGAACACAACAACGCAAACACAGCCGGTTTACTTGGTTCGGAGCCTGGGTCGACTCCTACTCCAAGGCCCACGGTCGTTGACCGTTTTCTGCGGGCAATTCTATAAGTTCGCAAAAGTTTACACACAAATAATAATAAAAATATTCTCGTAAACTTAAATACAACTCTTGTTACCGACGTCCGGTGAAGATTGAAGTTCTGGAGCAGCGGGACGTCGTCGGCTTGAGTTGGCAGCTTTCTGGAGCGTGTCGTGGAAGCAGAAGAGCGTAGAATTGTCGAAGGAATTGGTTGTTCAAGAATAGGGTCGAGGCCCTCTTTATATAGGGCAGGAGGCGCCCGACATGCTCGGGGCGCCCCCCACGTGGCTCTTGATCCGGCGAGCCCTCTGGTCAAGGCTGATCTCTTCATCTTCGGGATCAGCTTTGACCGGGGCGCTCGACGCGCGCGGGGCGCCCGGTTGACTGGTCAAGGCGTCATCTTCAGGGCTTCGCGAGAGTGAGCTGCAGCAGCCTTCAGTGGCGTGGCACAGTGGGCGCCCGAGACACGCGGGGCGCCCAACATGCGGGGCGCCCGACACACGCGGGGCGCCCCCAATTGCGCTGCTGTCGGGGCGTTTACCTCTCTGCTGACTTTGGGTTGACTCTGGGGCGCCCGACACATCCGGGGCGCCCTGCTCAGCTACGGCCTCACTCCTTTGAGGCTCTCTGAGCTGCAGAAACACAGTCCTTCGGTCCTGCATCCAGGGTTAGTCCAAAACAGCAAATAATAAGTTAGTTAAAACAGCCTTAGCTGTCTTGGTTCTGACTTTGGATCTCCAAAATGGAGCCCTAGGTCGAACCGACGCCTAATATTCCCTCGAGGGGAACGCGTCCTCACCTACTCCTCTCGGGAGAGTTTTACCTGGTGCCAACCGGATCCTCCAGTTGGACTTTTGCCCAGCAGTCCTTCGCCAGGTCTTGAGTTACCAAGCTTCCCTTCGCTTGGTGCCTAGCAGCCCTTCGCTAGGTTTTTTCTTCTGGCAGCCCTTCGCCAGTGCCTAGCATTCCTTCGCTAGGGCTTGTCCTGTCTGGTAGTCCTTCGCCAGTGCCTAGCAGTCCTTTGCTAGGGCTTGTCCTGTCTGGCAATCCTTCGCCAGTGCCTAGCATTCCTTCACTAGGGCTTTTCCTGTACACTCAAGAAACTCGTTAGACAACCATTAACCCTTAACTTTTGAACCTTTTTGCCAATATCAAAACACAGGTTTGACTTGGGTGCATACTGCACCAACAGAGTCCTCACTAACCCCGAGGCATCGGGCAAGCTAATAAAATGGATGATGGAGTTAAGCAAATACGGCATTGAGTATCAGCCTCAAGCCGCCATCAAAGCACAGGCCCTCTCTGACTTCATGCTGGAGACCGTGTCGGAAGTAGAGGCCGAAGGTATGTGTAAGGTCTATGTAGATGGATCCTTCAATAGCTAGCACAGCGGAGTAGGACTGCTATTGATTTCCCCTAGGGGAGACACGTTACATCTGTCCATCCGACTTCTCTTCAAAGCTACCAACAACGAGGCCGAGTATGAGGCGATCCTATCGGGATTACAAGCAGCCCGGCACCTGGGAGCTCGTCGAATCACGGTCTACTCGGACTCTCAATTGGTGGCTCATCGAATAGCGGGTAGCTTTGAAGTCAGGTGCGAGCGGCTGCAGAAGTATGTAGCCCTCTATGAGCAACTGAAAGCCACCTTCTCGGAGGTCATCCTGCAGAAGATCTCCCAGTCGGATAATGTGCGGGCCGACGAGTTGGCCAAGCTGGCCAGTTCCATATCCACCTGGCAGCTGGGGGAGCCTAGTGTGGCAGAAACAATGGTAGCCCAAGTTGGAGCAGAGGCCAGAACGAACAGACCCGCAGACTGGAGGGATCCCTACATTGCATTCCTCCGAGACGAATCCCTTCTGAGTGGGAGCCAAGAGAGTCGGCTGTTTCGTCGGCGGGTGGACAGGTTCACACTGGTCGGGGATCAGCTATATAGGAAGGCCTACGCCCGACCCCTCCTAAAATGCGTTGGGCCGGAGGAAGCTGGCTACGTAATAAGGGAGGTACATGAGGGCATCTGTGGGAGCCACATCGGAGGAAGGTCCCTGTCGCGAAAAATCCTTTTTGGCGGGATACTTTTGGCCCACCTTGCAAGCTAACTCGCTGAACTTTGTGGCCAGATGCAAGGCCTGTCAGAGGCATTAACACGTGTCTCACCGCCCGGCAGAGCCCTTGCGAGTTTCTACGGTATCATGCCCGTTCGATCAGTGGGGAATGAACATTGTGGGCCCCTTCCCCATCGGGCCCCAGTAGAAGAAATTCCTACTGGTCCTCGTTGATTACTTCTCCAAGTGGGTGGAAGCCAAACCCCTGATTAACATCACAAAGGGGGCGGTAATGAAAGTCCTATGGAGAGATATTGTCTGCAGATATGACATCCCTCATAAGCTGGTATCGGACAATGGGAGACAATTCTCCAAACGCAGACTAAAGGAGTGGTGTGAAGGATTGGGCATCCGGCAGGCCTTCACCTCCGTCGCATACCCACAAAGCAATGGACAGGCTGAAGTAGTCAATCGGGAAATTCTACGAGGGGTCAAGATAAAGTTAGACCATGTCGGAGGCAACTGGGTTAAAGAACTTCCTAGTATCCTGTGGTCCTACCGGACTACCCTGAAAGAAGGAACGGGCGAGAGCCCTTTCCAGTTGGTGTATGGCGCTGAAGTTGTCATCCCGATGGAAGTAGGGGAAGAGTCCACACGACAGTATCATTATCGTAAGGAAGATAACGACCAGGAGCATTTGATCGATCTGGACCTCATCTCGGAGGTACGGGATAAAGACACAACAAGGTTGGAGGCCTATCGGAGAAGGATGCAGCTAGCCTACAACCGCCGAGTGATCGCTTGCAGCTTCAAGGTAGGCGATCAAGTATGGAAGAGAATAAAACCGGTAGGTGACCCCGGGAAGTCGGAACCACAATGGGACGGCCCCTACAACGTCATCAAAAAACTCACAGGAGGCAGCTACTATTTAGAAGACAATAGAGGCAAAAGATAGGAAAGACCCTGGCATGCTAACCATCTTCGTCCCTACTGTACTCCGTGAGTTGCCGCGTAGGGCATTTTCATTGATGTATTTTTCACTTCTTCACTAATCAATAAAGGGTGAGAACGGCATATCAGTCAGAAAATTCTAAGTCTCCGTTTCTGATTAAACCCTACAGCCTCTCGGTGTGTAAGCTTGACTACGGAGCTGTACACGCCCGGCCAAGAGCTGATTAAACCGTACAGCCTCTCGGTGTGTAAGCTTGGCCTCGGAGCTGCACACGCCCGGCCAAGAGCTGATTAAATCCTACAGCCTCTCGGTGTGTAGGCTTGGCCTCGGAGTTGTACACGCCTGGCCAAGAGCTGATTAAACCCTACAGCCTCTCAGTGTGCAGGCTTGACCTCGGAGCTATACACGCCCGGCCAAGAGCTGATCAAAATCCTATAGCCTCCTATCGACCTCCTATGGCCCAGGTGTTCCTGGCAGCAAAAATTCTAAGGGTAATAAGAAATCGCTCTAAATATAAGAAGTTCAGCAATATTGACAATTAATGATAAAAGGACCACGCGTTGGTCCTACGAAAGAAAGAAGTAAAGGAAGGAGACGGAGTGGGCCAGGAACAATCAGGGAGTCTAGGCCTATGTCGGGGAGTAGCCTACAAATCCCACTCTGCCGGGGGCAGGTCGTCCCATACGCACTGGATGGTTATCTTGCGTAAATCCAAGCCGGGTTTCAACAGCTAGTCCTCCTCTAGCTAACGGATCGCACCATAGAAGCTCTGTTTGAGGCGCTTATATGCTTGCACAGCCACCACCTCGGCGTACTCCTCCGACTTCAAGAATTTGACCTTAAACTCAGCCTCGGTCTGGGCTAGTTGCCCTGCATGGTCACCCTGCTGACGTGTCCGGGCCTCGGCCTCTTCCTTGGCCGCCTTTAAAGTCGCCACCTCTCGTAGTAAGTTCGCCTGAGCCTCCTGCATCTCCTGGAGTTTTTGGGTGGCAACTGCAGCTTGGGCTTTAGCCTGGATCACCTGATCCTGGAGATCGGCCGCGTAAGAGCTTGACAACTCCAGGTCGTGGTCTCCCAAGGCCATAAGCTGCTTGCGTTCCACATCCCTGTCCTCTAAAACCTTCTTCGCGGATTCCAGGAGGGTAATTTGATCAGCCAAGTCCCCTGTGCAGGCCTGGAGGCGATCCCGCTCCCGTGAGAGCTCCTGTAGCTCCCCTTCAAGAGCCTGTTTCTTCTCAAAGTCGAGACGTTCGCAGAGTCTGTATCCATGTAGAGTATCCTCGGCCGATAAGAGGGAGGCCTGATAATGGTCAACTTTCTCACAAAGAGCTCGGCTGACCTCCACTTGTAGGAGTCCAGCCTCGCGAGCCCGGTCGGTCTCCACCTTGGGATCCGCCATCGCCCAGAGGAGGTCTTCAGTAACCCCTCTGGAGTACAACAAGCGGTTGGTGGTTGCGCAGTTAGTGTCCACCTACGAGGCAGTTACAGACAGTTAAGTAACAGACTTCGAAGTGGAATGAAAAGCACACCAAGAATGCTTACTGCTAGCAGGGACTGATGCAGCAGGCCCAGGTAGTGGGTTGACCCGGCTGCCCACCAGGGAAGGACGGGAGCAGGAAAAATCCCCTCGGTAGGAGACCCCGACTGACTGGGAACATTCCGAGGGTCTGGGACAGTGTCTTTTGAGCGAGAAGAGCTCGGCGACACCTTAGCAGTGACCCCCTTTATATGGATGGACTGGGAACTGGTGGCCACTTTCTTCTTCGCCAAGGGAGCCTTCCGGTGAGAGCGGGGCATCCCCGTGGACTTCTCCTTGCCGCGAGGAATGGCTGGAAGGTCGACCGGAGGGGGGTCGGGGCATCGATGACGGGAAGGGACGTAGCAGAGACGGGGGGAGGAGATCCTGCCCTGACGATGGGGGCTGGGAAACCACATCCTTGGAGGCGGCCGAGCGCAGGCCTTTCCTCAATTTTTTCAGAGGGCGATCCTGTTGGGTTCGCCGCTCTCGGCATTTCTTTTCGGGCACATGGATTGCGAAAGGTGCGGCAGGCGGAGAAAACGTCTCTTTTTCCTGGGAAGCCTCCGCAACAGTGGTAGGAGGCCCCCCTTTGAAGATCAGGGGTGACTCCAAGGCATCACTATCTTGGCGGACCTCTGGCTCTGCTGGGCCAGCCGACAGCTCTCCCTCCACTTCACCACCCTCGGAGGGGATTCCTATGGGGGTCAAAGATATCAACCCTGGGATTAACGCCGATTCGTTAGCTTGGTCCCACTTCAGGTGCTTATTCATTGCGAGAGAAAACATAATGGCGCCTGTAAGGTAAAAGGCGAGAGGGCATCAGGCAGCATTAATCGGGCACTGTACCAAGCGCAAAACAACTTACGAAGGTTGGAGCTGAGGGGTGTAATCTTCGGACTAATTTTAGCCCGATAAAGGAGCTCCTCGCACTGCACCAACTGGAGTCCATGGAATTCCATCCCAATCAGGATACTCTTAGCTCTTTGATATCCCGTATCCTGTTCGAAATCACCAAGGTCTGGGATAGGGGGCAAGCTCTCCGTCCAGTGGATGTCGCTGAAAGGACGCTCGGGAAGCCGGATGTAGAAAAATCTTTCCTTCCACCCCTTGTGGGAGGAAGGAAGACCCCCCAGAAATCTGTGACCAGCACGAGCGGTGAAGCCAAATGCCCCATGAGACCCAACAGGGGCGAAAAAGAAATGGAAGAATCGCGGGGTCAAAGGAATGTCGAACAGTTTGAAGAGAACGAGAGCCCCGCTCATCTGAGCGAAGGCGTTAGGGGCCAGTTGTTGAAGCGAGATGCGGAAGTAATGGGCAACATTCATGAAATAAGGGTGGATAGGAAAGCGAAGCCCTAGTTCTAGTTGTCCTAGGAAAAAGGTGTAAAAATCCTCACCGGGGGTTACCGGTGATTGACCTGCGGTGGGGACCCTTACATCCCAATCCGCCGAAATGCCATATTTTTGACAGGCAGCCTGGAGGGAATCCGACTTAACTTTGGAAGAGATGGTCTCATACCACTCGGGACGAAATCCTAATTCTCTCAAGGAGCACTCGTCGACTCCTGGAGACTTCTTTATCTTCTCCATCAGACCCAAGGGGAAAGGAGGAGGGAAAGATAGAACGAAGGAGGACTTACTCCCGTCAAAAAAGCACGACAGCAAGAAGGACAGGTAAGTAAGGAGGACTCTTGATAGCAACTAGGGTAAGGCTGCCGCAGGGCGCTGTTGCACCCCCTTTTATAGGGACACGACACATCCCCCAAGGCAATAGAAGGCCAGTAGGTTGACAACATTAACGGGCTATCTCGGGGATAGGTTAGCCTCCATCGCCGTAGCTTCGTATGGCTCGCCGCACGCCGCAAAGCTAGGAAAAAGGCACGTGGCGCTGTTCCATACATTGAGCAATTGCGTTGCCTTGGCTGCCGCAAAGCTCGCAGGGGTATGAGACATATTCAAAAAGGCAGCCAAAGTGGCAATGGACTCGCGGGATATGTCTGAAGGTCCGGTTGAAACTGGAGGAATGTGAGAGAGACCAGAGCGCAACTTCTCCGTCACCACTACAGTCCGATCAGTCAGTCACGTTTCCTTCGATCAGACTAAGAGGGAGGGATTTATGATAGGGTTGAATGAGCCCTGGCCAGGACGAGGAATGAAGAAGTTGCGCGACACAACAACGACGGGTTGAGACAACCCTCCTTCCTGTGTCCCGGGGCCCCCCGAGGGCGACGCGCCCGGGAAGGACAGTCAGGAGATCCCTCTCGGGAACACCCCTGGGGGTCAGACCCCGAAAGCACCCCCGAGAGCACCTCGAGAGTTGTGGCACCTGAAAATCCCGAGCTCACCTCGGGAGGCAGAGTCCTCGCAATAATCGACCTCAGATACTGGCCCCCTCCCTTTTAGTACAGATAAGCATCCCCGTTAGAAAAGGTCTCCGCGACCCTTAAATGGCGTAACGGGTAGTAGCGGAATAACGATGCGGACCGTTTCAAAGGATATCCCATAACCGTTGAAAGAGGGGGGGGACGTGGCTTAAGTACAGGAGACGTGGCGCTGACCAAGGGGCACGTTCAGCCTGTCGCCATTAGTAAAAGGTAGCCCAACCCTTGGGTAAGGGGGTTAGGCTCTCTCAACTCTAGACTTTTTCTTTACTTTCTGCAACCTTCCCTTCCCGGCAGATACTGACTTGAGCGTCGGAGTGGACTCTGCCAGACCCCTGCCGGCGTGTCCCCTAATGCTTGTGTTAACTTCGCAGACCTCAAGTTCCTCCCCACCTCAGCAACCACCACAGGGGCAAAGTTTCGGTGCCTAG
The DNA here is from genome assembly GCA_024364735.1 of Boesenbergia rotunda. Taxonomy (NCBI): domain Eukaryota; kingdom Viridiplantae; phylum Streptophyta; class Magnoliopsida; order Zingiberales; family Zingiberaceae; genus Boesenbergia; species Boesenbergia rotunda. The sequence continues at coordinate 367,311 of JAGFNQ010000475.1, forward strand.
CCATCGTCGACGACTCTTTTCGGAACACCTATGATTAGCTATTTGATTTTGGTGTGCAATTGAGCAACTGATTCTCCTTCTTCCATTCAAATGTTGCTGAGTTGATTATGAAGCACATCTTGTTTTGTCAGCTTTGTTTTAGAAGTACCTTCGTGAAGCTCCAAGAACTTTTCCTAAAGTTCCTTTGTTGTTTCGTAGGTTGCGATGCGGTTGACTTCTTGTCCCGGTAAAATGGTTACCAGATGAAACTTTGCTTTCCCGCTTGCCATAAAATATGCTTGCTCCTTCTTTGTCCACAGACTTTCATCTTTGTCTTTATCATCGACATCTTTGGGAACTTCAAAATTATTTTTCATTATTAATAATAATTCAAAGTCTATTTTAAAAAATACCGGCAATTTTCGCTTCCACATAGTGAACTCCCCCCTCGAACTTTGGTGAGTAGATAACTGGTGCGACCATTTTCATTACTTCAGATGACGATTTGTCATTCTGGAGCGTCCTGGATCCGATACCACTTGTCGGTAATCGTGCAGTCAGCAAGAGGGGGCGGGGTGAATTGCTCCAGCAAATAAAAACAATCTTTTGTTTTCCTTATCAATGATGGAAGTTAGTTTATAAGAAAAAATAACAACATGAAAACTAAATAATAAAATAGATAGAGGCACAATAGAATTACTTAGTTGCAACCAGTGTGGTTGCCAATCCAAGACAATGAAATAGCGTAATCTCTAGATGATCTTCTTGTGGGTGGAAAAACCTCTTTACCAAGTTAGTACTCAGAGAATAGAGGAAAACAAGAATAGAATTCATGTACGATTCAAATTGTTGAAAGTAACTGAGCACTGGGGTCTATCTATAGCCCTAGTAAAGTTTATTCGATTGCTGACATGGCTTTACACGGGCGCTTAAGTGCATTGATACGTGGCTCTAGGGTTATCCTCGTTGCAACAGCCGCGAATGGCTAGTTCTGGATGAAGTTTGACTTCTTGGGCGCCTATGTTGACTCAGGCGCCCAGGAACATGGGCGCTCGAGTCAATGAGGGCACCCCCATTCACGGGCGGCCGAGTTGACTTTGGTCAGCTCTTTGCTGACCAACCTTCCGGCGGGTCTTCTTGGGTGATCTTGGGTCTTCCAGAGTTGGGCTCACCCGAACCCTTCTCTGGCCTTCTCCTCGAGCGTGCTTCCTCCCTGCTTCTGATCTCTTGGACATTGTGCATGTCCTTCTCTCTCCACTGGCGTACTCTTTCATAAACCTCCGCATCTCTCTGAAGCCCCGAACTTGTCGGCTCCCTTCTAGTGTCATCCTTCTTGACTACTGCGTTTCCGCTCGACTTCCTGCGCTCCTGCACACTTAGACGCAGGGATTAAACACAACATGACCTAACTTGACACGGTTATCCATATCAAAACTCACATGGGGTACTTACAATCAGTCATACTATCAAGTACTAACCATACAAAATTAGGTATCAGACCACTTAAATTGAGTGCATTATTTAATTTATTGATAATCACTACACAACAACCACATATCTCATTTAATTATTCAATTAGAGAAGATAAAACATAAACACATTCATAAAATTGTAATTAGAAATTCAGAACCCAATTTTATTCAAACCAATAATATCGATAACACTAAAAAAATAGGAACAATTTAGCAAAACTAATTTATTTATTATTCATACCATAAAGTACAAAACATGAAAAATTAGACATCAAAGTGCTAAAATTGAGTATAATATTCTGTTTATTAATAATCAATATACAAAAATAACTTATCTCTTTCAATTCTTCAATTGAAGAAGATAAAACATAAGCACAATCATAAAGTTGCAATTCGAACACCAAAACTAATTTTATTTGAGCTAGCAGAATAGGCACCACCAAAAAATGGAATAATTTACCCATTCATATCCTAAAGTACAAATCCTCAAAACTTTAGGCATTAAAGTGCTTAAATTGGATACATTACTCAATTTATTAATAATCATTACAAAACACCTAGATATTTTATTCATTACTTGAATTGAAGAATATGTAATACAAACTCATTCATAAAATTACAATTCAAACACCGAAACCTAATTTTATTCAACCTAACAAAATCGACAACACCCATGAACTAAAGCTTCAATTTTTCGTACTATTTTACAGAAACATACACAGACAATAATCTTAATTTTATTCTACGAACAAGAATAACAAATAGGTTAAAATTTAGAACACAAAAACATAACTTACCATCTACTCGAATAAGTTTGTTTCTGCCTTCAAAATACAACGCAAATCACTTTTTCATGTTAGCTATCCTCTGGTTGTTCTAATTACCACATTTTTACTTCTTTAAACCCGACGTTCATCGATAATTTTGGGTTGAAGGTGAAAGGTTTTCACTGGTTTTCAAAAGTTCTACACTTCAAATAGAAGCTTTAATTTCTGCACTTGAAGGTGAAAGTCGGGTCGTGCCGCCTCTTCAATTTTTACCTTCAATGCCGCCGAAATTGGTTTGGGCAGTGGCCGATGGTTTAGGGCGAAGTCAGGGGAGAATTTTCAGAGTCAGGAGAGTATAAAATTCTTTGGAGGGCAATTAAGTAAATTCATAGATGAGGGAGTTAAAGCAAATAAACAGATTTGGTCAGGGAGTAAAAATAATTTTTCTCTGACCTAAGGACCGATGGCATAGTTTTGGTTATGTTTAGGGTTTTTAGTATAAGTTGCCCTTAATTAAATCTTAAACTTTTTTTTTTTTTTTGCATATCTTCTATTCTTCTCCCAAATCACGCACGGCTCAAGTCATGCGCCACTCCAGCTTTTTTTCACCTGATATTTTCTAGCATTATTTCCATCAAACAAGCTCAAGCTTAGGTAATCCTCATCTCCTTCTCTATCCTGTGTTCTGTAATGCACGACAGTAGTGATGTTCTGATCTCCCAATGGTGGACGTTCGCGCGACCTAATAGCATGCGAAGTCGACCTAATTGTGAGGTGGCTACCATCTTACCGCTGTCGCTGCCGCCGCCGCCTTGCCTCGGCCGTCTTGGCCACTGTCGTGGCTATTGTAGCCTTGAAAGCGCATAGCACTTCTGGTATGCAGCGTATTTGCGCGGCCTAATAGCATGTGACGCCGGCCTAATCATAATGTGGTTGCCGCCTTGCCGTTGCCACCTTGCCTCGGCCATCTTGGCCACTCCCGTGTCTATCGTAGCCATAGAAGCGCACCAAGCACTTTCCGTATGCAAGATTAAGGTTTACTTTTTTATATATATTTATTGTTTTATTAATACAATTATTTTTTCAACATATTATTATTGCAATGTTATAAGAAAGCTTGTGCGAATTTCTGAAATGATTTTCTTTCTAAGTTCATGTATCATATCAACAAGAAAGCTTGTGGGAATTTCTGAATTTAATGCATAGTTTGTGTGTGATACATCTAATTATTTTGTGTATTATAGATTAGAGAATGACATACAACTTCATTGGCAAATGAATGCTGCCATTCTTTGGCGGTGGTTCTTAGCTGCAATTATTACGCTAACATCATTGGAAACATTTTGTATGCTAGATTTAGTTGCATATGGATATTACTAATGATGCATTTTATATTCTGTCATTTTATATTCTTTAGATGCTGTCCTTTAGTTATATACGGATAAAGCATTCTAGGTTCTCGAAGATTTGAATATGGTTCTATTATTAATTTTATATGCTAACATCTCCCTAGACTCACATTTCAATAGCCATTGCTTGACATGGATAAAGCATTCCAGGTTTATACCATGTAGGTCTAGCATAAACTAATGATGTATCGATATTCAAATGGATTGGTAGGTGGCTTAAACTTACTTGAGTTTTCAATGAACCCTTCTGAATCTGCTACATCGGCAAAATGACTTCTAGAGTTTGTCAGGTCGTCATTTAAACTCTACATACTAACACTGTTGAGAAATTTGAAAAGTAGTTATACTTTTCAACTTGAAATGAATTTTTCCTTGTGAACATTGCAAAGATTTTTTTTTTTAGGTGCTAGAAGGACGGGCCAATGTTGATTCGATTTAGCCCTTATAGCAATTGTCTTTGTTATTTCCAACACATGCTTATTATGGTCACTCTTACTTAAATGATATTCTTTGTGAGTTCATGTATCACATCAGCTAGCAAGCTTGTGCGAATTAATGAATTAAATGCATAGTTTGTGTGAGATACATATAAGTATTGTGTGTCTGAAAGATTAGAGAATGACATGTAACTTTATTGGCAAATGGATGCTAACATCATTGGCATTAATTTTATATGCCAACTTCTCTCTAGACTAACATTTCAGTAGGCATTGCTTGACATAGTCCACATGGATAAAGCATTCCAGGTTTATACCATGTAGGTCTAGGATAAACTAATGATGCATCATTATTTGAAATGAGAGATACTCTTTGCATCATTATTTATTATTGAAATCATATTATGTATAAGGAAACAATTCAATTCAATTCAATTCATTTATGTATATAACCACTGAGAGAAGGGTAGTCCTCCTTTTCTAATGCATGTTTATTTTAATAATTTACACCTCTCATAAATTTATTAAATTTTTATATTTAAATATCAATTCTGGTATCTCATTTAGTTTGTTTTATAGTGGCATATATTATGTTTAGTTGTAGAAAATAGATTTGGGATGAGAAGTTGATGAAGTTTAGATTTTTGAAAGCAAAGTACAGGAGAGTTTGTGGACAATAAATCGGCTCGAGTAAGTGTAAGTCAACGTAATTAATTATTCATTAAATTTTTATTATCTTTTATTAATTTTTACTTATTTATTGTTATATTTGTTAAACTAAGATAAACTATTGTTATATTGACAGGAACAATATAAAGAGAAAAAAAATTTGATGATCACTCTATTTAGCCTTTATTCAATCTTGTGATAAAAGGTGAAACGTTCGCCCCCAGCGCCCTCGTCAGTCCGCCTGAGGACCAACACGGAGGAGGTAAATCATGGTAACTGAGAAGACAAGAGGTGGGAGGGGAGACTTTTTATACAGGATGAAGAAATTTACGCCCAAATAAATTGTCATGCCCCGAGGGCTGCATGTCCGACGAAAATATCGGACAGTACCTCCCCTGTACGGCAGACAATCTCAAACCAATACATACATAATATGACCTCCACGGCTTCCACACTTATATATGATCAAACTATAATATAAATAAAAGAATAAATAACTATCAATACTATCCATAAAAAAGTACCATAACAATAGGTGACACATCTACCAACATATATAAAATGATAAATACATCTCAACCATAACCAAAAGTAAATATGGACTAAATAAAGACACTACGATATCAACGGGACTGAGACTGACTACTGGGCTCTCCTGGCGATGTCATCCTGAAAAAGCAAAAACAAGTAAACGATTAAGTCCAGGGGGACTCCGTGGATATATAACCAGATAGATATGTATGGCGGTAAAAAAGTTATACAATAGCAGCATAGAAGCAAACAGATACAGTCTCAAAAGGAAAAACCAGAATATATGATCGGTACACTACATGCAAAATATACCCATATCAAATTCACTTGCGGGGTATGATGGTCACAAATCCCCGAACCTGAATGGTCGCCAGACCATAAACAAGCAAAAATCTCTTTTGTATGTGTATGTCATCTAAATGCAATAAGCATAGCCCAAAGAAGTGCAACAAACATAAACAATGCAAATTATGCAATCGTGCACATGATGCAATGGCATGGTCACCCCTAACATCAGTCAGCCACTGTCACCTGTCATGGGTAAGGTCGAGTGGGTAGGGCTATGACAACTGTACGCACTCTGCCGTCACTGCTCCTGAGTGACCGAGTGGACAGGATGTTGGCGAAGGTCACACCCGTCCTATCCCAAATCATATAAGGGAGCACCGTTCTCATCTCCTCGCCAGTTTACCCGAGGACCAACACGGAGGAGGTAAATCATGGTAACTGAGAAGGCAAGAGGTTGGGGTGAGAGATTTTTTATACAGGATGTAGAGATTTATACCCCACCTGCCTCGTGGCTCGAATACAAGATTTCTATTGACAATCTACCAATCCCTTACTATCTAAGCTATGCCCGCGGGGCCTTTATTCAATCTTAAATTATGGTGTGATGTAGCGGCGACTCATGTAAGGGAAGGGTGTAGGGATTTAGACGCAATCAACACTATATAAGATCATACAATGGATGTTCTAACGAAATATGATCCAATGAGAAGAAGAAAGAATTATCCCAAGAAATTGAGGACATGTGTGTTACAAGCTAGAGGATGGAGGAAGAAAGTTTTGAAAGCAAAAATAAATTGAAACTCGTTATTATAGGAAATGAATAGAGGGAAGAATAAGTTATTCAGGAAGGTAGGCAAAAAAAAAATCCAAGGGAGATGGTTCGTAAAATGATTCAAGAGGTAGTAGGAAATATAAATCATTTATATACAAGAGGTTTTGGTCCCCATGAGCGTCATGATAGATGAAATAAAGATTAAATTATTTTATCTTTGAATAATAGTTAAATGTATCATGTAAATATTTATTTCAATATTAATTATATAATAAACTTTTGTATTAAAAATTATTTGTTTTAAATATTTAAATTTGTTTGAAATATATGATTGCCTAAAAATAAAATTATATATAGATTTATAAATATATTAAAATAGTATTTGTTAAGTTATTTGAAACATATTAATGATGGATTTAAAATAAAAATTGAGGCTGAATTTATATATGAATTTATAAAAAGAATTATAGATGGATTTATAAGTAGATTAAAATTATATTTGATGTGTAATTTGAAGCTAACGATGGATTTAAAACAAAATTAGAAATGGAATTTATTTTGAAATTAATTTCATTTGATCAAATTATAAATAAATTCATAAATAATTTTTTAATCCGTTTTTGAAATTAGAGAATGAATATTTTCGTTACTAATTTATCCACGAGACTTTCACGATCGAATTTTTTAGATGGAATATTCGATCTCAAATATTCTTTAGAAATAAAATAATAACTTTCAGAGAAGGAATTTTTCATATCATAAGCCTTGTTTTCTTATAGTCTATTATCCAAGAGGGAAGTCTGAATCCTAGAGGAAAAATTTAATTGGCTTAAACCCACTATAACCTAACCACTAAATCTTAAATATATATAATATATCTCGTTAACATCTAAACTTTTATATCTAGAATACTATAACTCAAGAGAGAAGATTGAATCCTAGAGAAAAATTTTATTAACTTAAACTCATTATAAATTAATCTCTAAATTCTAAAATTTAAAATCTTAAATATATATAATATAACAAAAAAACTAATTTACTCTGCGCCTGAAAGAATCTAGGTGTTTGGATTCATTCCAGGCGCCCTGCATGAAATGGAACCAGGCATCTGGATCGATGTTGTAGACGAGCTCGTAATAGATCATCCGCAAAAAATATATATATATATATATTACGGAGAAATGACTCCTATTTATAATACTTTTGTCCCTATATTAATAAGGTATTGTGTTCGAAGGAAGGACCTGTCTAATCACTATATTTTGACAGTATTGACCAGTCTTATTAATCACAGGTGATCCTGTCACGAAGTGAGTTGGACGCTCCTACGGCTGAGTGGGTCTCCGGGAAGAACGAGGTCGTTGAGGTGGTCTACTGAGCTAGATCGCCTTTAGCCTGCAAGACAAAGACCGTTAGAAGCCGCCGGGAAAAGTCTCCGGCCAGGCACTCCGACGGTCAAGTTAGTACTCGGCGGTGGCAAAGGAAAGCAATAGAACAGTATGAACTTGCACTATCGCGCGTACCTGAGAAATGCGGAGTGAGGAGGCTTATATAGCCAGGGAAGCTGACAGCTCTTGCCCCGCCTGCCACCTGCTGTCATATAGCGAGGACAAGATAATGCATGCCCAGAGGTAGCATGATAAAGTGACACATACTGTATTAAGGAAAGGGGCACTGCCAACTTAAGGGTTGGCGTCGTTGGACGCCGCTCGGCCTGACATCAGGGCATGTGGTCGGGGTACGCGGGGGGGGGGGGGGGGGGGGCAGGATATGGCAGGAAGATAATACCTCGGCGAGATATCCATCACTTGAGACCAGGATGGCTTCAGTCCTGCGTCGACCCCGTACAGCTTTTGGTAGTCTGGTGTCAGGGAGTGGTTGTGCCGACTGGGGGCACTAAGAACCGAGGCCGACTGAGGGCCTATGAGGGTGCCGACTGGGGCACTAAGTAACGAGGCTGGATGAGGGCCTATGAGGGTGCCGACTGGGGCACTAAGTAACGAGGCCGGCTGAGGGTCTATGAGGGTGCCGACTGGGGTACTAAGTAAAGCCTCCGCCAGTTCGGGCATACCCCCGGAGCGTGGGCCGCCACGCGTCGGTGGGGCACCAAACTGGGAGGAGTGTTAGAGCATAAACACCCGGCAAACACCTGACTCAGGATCAAACTAATACTGAAGAGCGTGGGCCGCCACGCGTCAATTTAGGAGCCTAGGTCCGAGTGGCACTCATCCTGCGGGCCTTTACGGCCCACTAGCCGTCTTCCTTCTGATTAGGCGCTAGGCTGCCGGGCCAGGCTACACGCAAGCTGGCCCGGGATCATAAGCATCCCCCTCAAGTCTAGTCGAAGGAGGCACGTAGTCCGACTGACTGGACCCCGACTCTGGCTCGAGCCTAGCGCGCCCCTCGGAAATCGGGCGTATTTTCTCATTGATTGCCGCCCTAATGACACGAGATTCTCGCCCCTAAGTCGTCTGTGCTCGCGTACCAACGAATATGCCCTCGCCATCCTCGAGTGCTCTACCTACATTCGTGTTTTGCCCTCACGCACACCGCCCGAGCTTGATCAGACGGCTTTGACGAGGTCACACGCTTCTCCTGGTTCTTCATCGAACGACCAACATCCCTAGCCTATTCCCATAAGTATGCCCTTTCTCCGCCCCTGCTTCTTTGTGCATTCAAATCCCCCACCTCGTTCTCCACCGCTTCGCGTGTTGCTAGAGCCTCGCCAGCTACTCCTCCCCAACTTTCCTCCGGTGACTCCTTTCACTGGTTAGCCTCCCGTCTTCTTTTTATCCGATGGCCTCTTCCTCCTCGTCTCCATCCCTTTCTCGGCCCTAGTATTCCACCATGACAACTTCCCTTACTACTCACGACCTGGAGCAAATACGGTCAGATTTTTTTAATCCCCGTCGACCACCAGTTGCACCTGCCTGAATCGCATGAGCGACCGAATTCCGCCCCCTTGGGCTACATTGCTCTGTCTCGGGACCATCTGCAAGCCGGTCTCCGTTTCCCCATCCATCCTTTCCTTCCTGCCATCTGCGACTACTTCCAAATCCCTTTACCTCAGCTGGCTCCCAACGCCATACGTTTAATGTGCGGCTCGGTCGTCGTCTTTTCCTTACTCAAGATTCCCCTGGAGCCGGAGAATTTCCATTACCTCTTCTACCCCAAGCAGCAAGAAGCGGGCGACTTCTTCTTCTAAGCCCGAGCAAAAGCTTCTTTCCTCCTGAATCTTCCCACTTTTAACAAGGGATGGAAGGAGCATTACTTCTTCATTGGGCCCATCTCAGCCCCCGGCTGGCCCACAACTTGGATTGAGGGACTTCCTGTTTCCGAGTCCCTCCCCACACACTATCGCACTTCAGCCGCCTACTTAAAGGTCACATCCGAGCTGGAGGATAGGCATTTCCATGGCGGCCATCAGCTGAAGGAGGGGATTCTCTCCACCTTCGGTCTTAGCCCTAGTCTAGTTCCTTCACTGTCTACAGTCGGTAAGTCTTACTATGCTCTCCCCGCCTGTCTCTTACTCGCGCATGAGCCTACTTTTCTTCTCAGTTTCCATGCAGTTGTCCACGGCTCTGAAGGGAGGCTTTAGATTAGAGGAGGCCGAGCTGCGGACTCGGGTCGCTTCCGTATTGGCCGCCAGAGGAGGTGCTTCAGCTGGGACCGGGTGCATGTTGACATGGATACGGGTTCGTAATTTTAAAATTAATTACGTGCAGCGGAAGGTTTAGCATAAATAATTTCCCAAATTATTTAATCACACATCTAAGCATGCAACCTTATATTGTGTAGACATGATCATACATTTAAAATTTTGCAGAAAGTAAACTAATTTACTTGTTACCTCGCGTAACTCGAAGGAAGGGACGAGATCCAACTGTAAGCGTCCCATGGAAGTTCCGCCTCTATTCGCGTCCATGCCGAGTTTTCTTCGGGATGACTTCGGAAAGCCACGAGTTTCGTGCCGACAAGAACTACTAGATTCTCCAAAGGCACGACAAGAATACCAAGAGAGAGATGAGAAGATTAACCACCAAACGAAGAACGGAATCAAGATTCCGGGGAGGAAGGAGTTGCGCCCGCTTCTTCTTCTTCTCACGGCTGCTGCTTGGTGGATGAAGCTCACGGCAACAAAGGGGTCCTCTAGCAGCGGCACTAGAGGAGGGAGAGGGAGAGAAGGAGAGAGAGAGAGGGCTTATTCCTAGATCTCTTAGATTTATCTTCAAGCCTTATCTTGGTTCCTTTATATAGTAGCCTCTCAATCGCCAAGTCTCCTTTTTATGGAATAAATTTTCATAAGAAATTTATCATATAAATTTTTCTATGAATTATTCCATCATGCCAAGTTTTTATCATAATTTAATTTATGATAAAAACAACCATGTCTCCCTTTTCTTATGGAAAGAAATTTCTTTATATAAATTTCTTTATATAAATTTCTTTATCATGGTAAATCAATCCATTATTGATTTTATAAAATAAAATAAATCAATCCATGGTTCATTTTAATTTCCATGAAAAATAAATCTCTTTATATAAATTTCTTTATCCATAATTTTATAAAACAAACCACGCTCGGTTTCTTTTATAATTTGAACCAAACGATTTGGTTCTCCCCTTTTGTTGTGGCCGGCCAAACAAAGAGGGTGGGGACCCTCTTTGGTCGGCCAAACCCAAGCTAAAACCATACGAATTAAACTCATTTAATTCGTCCAATAAGTCTTCAAAAGACTTAGCCATTTTATGCTTCTGATGCGTCTCTGAAAAATTCAGATTCGACTTATCTCTCTTGATCGGAAAATCTAATTTTCAACTCGTTTTAAATCCCTCGGATTACTCGTAGTGCGTGTGACTAAATAGGCTTTCGATTTATGTTGGCCGTCTATAATTAACCAATTATAGAACGATCATGAGTGGCACCTAGTAGTACATCATGATCCCCAATTAATCGAAAGATCAACGGTTGACCTCAGAAATTATTCTGAAACCCTTCAGCAGCTCTAATGAATCGTGCCTCATTCCCTTCACCATCTTATACCCACTTGGTTCAGGACATGGTCTATGTGTGTCAGTCCCCACTAGGCTGATTACGTCACACCTAGCCCAAGTAATGTTTTCTCGTCCTACGGATTTTAGTTACTCATGTTTCTGAGAGATTCATACTCTGAACATGTGATGCTCTGGCCAGAGGCTTCGAGTAACAATCCGACGATAGACCTTGGGTATACATCTCCTCGCAAGGAGTGGTGAATCCTTTGTAGGCTGTTCAAACATCTTCGGGCACTTCGGCTTATACCCAACCATCCTGGGTCCACACCTCCTTAGAGATGTTTACTTAAGATGTCAAAGTATAAGTCTCCATGACCAAGATGACTTGAACACCGCAAGTCAAAGGAACATCGCACTTAAGCTACAGTAAGAATTTCATTGACATATCTATATGTAGATTACCATATGAAGTTTTAGAGTCAGTCACTCCAATGAACTAGTTCCCTTAACTAGCATTCATGTTTATCTCCTGGCATCCCAATGTCTCCAGCTAGTGAGAATCAGCTGATTAGAGAATAACTCATGCTAGTCTCAACAGAATTGATAGTGTCCGTATTTATCAATTCATCGACTAGGGACAATTTCAATACTTCACAATTACACATGTAGAGATAATCACTAGTTGTGAATTTATCACAAATTCTCTCATGCTGTGAATTGTATTGCGGACATTCAGTAAATGAGTTCAAGATTTCAATCAAATACACAAGCATGTATACTCAAATAGTGAATATTCATTTATTAAAATAAATTATTACAATCATAAAGCAATTGCCTTAGGACACTTCTCTCACAATACTAACAAACTCCCACTTGGCCTAATGCCAATCGCTACGGTATCCAATACCACAGGCTCTAACATGACCCTCAAACTTGCTTTGAGGCAAGACCTTAGTTAAAGGATCCGCAAAATTCCTTTCAGTGGGAATTTTCTCAATTTGTATATCATTCCTACTTATAATCTCTCTGATCAGATGATAGCGGCGAAGCACATGTTTGGATCGCTGATGAGACCTTGGTTCCTTTGCTTGTGCAATAGCTCCATTGTTGTTGCAGTAAACCGGCACTGCTTCATCAATGGTTGGAACCACACCAAGTTCTGAGACAAACTTCTTGATCCAGACTGCTTCCTTTGCTGCTTCCGAAGCTGCAATATATTCCGCTTCCGTGGTAGAATCCGCTACAGTGTCTTGTTTGGAACTTTTCCAACTTATTGTGCCTCCATTCAAGATAAATACGTATCCGGACTGAGATTTGGAGTCATCCTTATCTGTCTGGAAACTGGCATCTGTATACCCACGTATTACCATATCACCTTCTCCATATATTAGGAACACATCCTTAGTTCTTCTTAAGTACTTAAGGATTGTCTTGACAGCCGCTCAATGATCCATTCCTGGATCAGACTGGTATCTGCTTGTGACGCTCAGAGCATACGATACATCGGGCCTAGTACATAACATAGCATACATGATAGATCCTATCGCGGATGCATAAGGAATCTTATTCATGCAAATCTCTCGTCTTCTGTGCGCGGACACATAGACTTTGAAAGGTTGATCCCATGCCTGATGGGAAGGTAACCTTTCTTGGATTCCGACATGCTAAACCTTTTTAACACTCGGTCTATATATGTAGACTGCGAAAGACCAAGCAACCGTTTTGATCTATCTCTATAGATTCTAATCCCAAGGATATAGGTTGGTTCTCCCAGGTCTTTCATGGAGAAAGTTTTGGACAACCAAATTTTAACCGACTGTAAGACTGATATATCGTTTCCTATAAGTAATATGTCATCGACATATAATACTAGGAATACGACTGCATTCCCACTAACCTTCTTGTACACACAAGGTTCGTCAGGATTTTGTGAGAAATCAAACTCTTTGATTGTCTCATCAAAACGGATGTTCCATCTCCTGGATGCTTGCTTCAGTCCATATATGGATCGTCAAAGCTTGCATATTTTGGTTTTATCAACCGATGTGAAACCTTCAGGTTGTATCATGTATACATCCTCAAGCAGGTTTCCATTAAGGAAAGCTGTTTTCACATCCATTTATCATATCTCATAATCATAATGAGCTGCTATGGCCAGGAGCATCCGAATGGATTTAAGCATAGCTACTGGCGAATAGGTTTCGTCATAATCAATCCCTTGTTTCTGACGATATCCTTTTGCCACTAATCTAGCCTTAAAGGTAACAACATTACCTTCCATGTCGGTTTTCTTCTTGAAAACCCACTTGCACCCTATGGGCTTAATCCCTTCAGGTGGGTTAACCAAGTCCCATACTTGATTTTCGTACATGGAATCCATTTCCGACTTCATGGCTTCAAGCCATTTGTCCTTTTCTGAACTTTTCAGAACATCATCATAACTGATAGGTTCGTCATCGCTAATGAGTAACACGTCGTTCGATTCACTTACGAGAAATCCGTATCTCTCTGGAATATTGCGTGTCCTATAAGATCTACGAAGAAGTGGTGTTGTTTTAGGTTCAACTGATAGCTCATCATTATGAGTTATTGGTTGTGGGTCTAGACTAGGTGTCTCTGTAATGTCTATTGGAGTCTCTTGAACTTCTTCAAGTTCAATGCTACTCCCACTGATTTCTTGTAAAAGAAAATTTTTTTCCAGAAATACAACATGCCTTGAAACAAACATCTTTTGTTCCAAGGGATGATAGAATTGGTAACCCTTTGTTTCCTTAGGGTATCCAATAAATAGACATTTATCAGACTTAGCATCCAATTTGTCTGATACAGTCCGCTTCACATAAGTAGGACAACCCCATATCTTAAGGTGAGTTAAGTGAGGTTTCTTACTATTCCACGTCTCATATGGAGTAGTAGAGATTACCTTGGTCGGGACTCCGTTTAGCAAGTAAACAGCTGTCTTAAGCGCATAGCCCCAAAAGAATTTTGGAAGAGTTGCATGATTCATCATAGATCTAACCATGTCCATCAAGGTTCGGTTACGCCTCTCAGATACACCATTATGCTGTGGTGTATACGGCGGAGTCCATTGAGACAATATCCCATTGTCCCTAAGATAATCTTGAAAATCTTGACTTAAGTATTCACCATCCCGATCAGATCGAAGTATCTTAATACTTTTGTCAAGCTGTTTCTCTACTTCATTTCTGAACTCTTTGAATTTCTCAAAAGCTTCAGATTTGTGTTTCATCAAGAACACATACCCGAATCGTGAGTAATCATCAATAAAGGTAATGAAGTAGCTATAGCCTCCTTGTGCAAGAGTTGACATTGGTCCACATACATTAGTATGTATTAGACCAAGCAATTCTCCCACTGGTTTACCTTTTCTGGAAAAGGGTAATTTGGTCATCTTGCCTTTTAAGCATGATTCGCATGTATCAAATGAACCGGGTTCAAATGATTCCAGAATTTCACATCGGTGTAATTTAGTCATGCGTTTCTTACTTACATGGCCAAGACGACAATGCCACGTATAGGAGTCTATTTGATTATCTATTCGAGCACGTTTGTTGCTAACTTCGATATTGAAAACGTCACCGGATAAATCTAACGTGTAGATACCATTGCATAAAGTTCCAGTCCTATAAAGAACACCATTTAAAGTTATGTAACAACAATTGTTACTAAAAGTTAAATGGTAACCCTTTTCATTCAAGCATGAAATAGATACACTGTTCTTTATTAACGAAGGAACAAAATAACAATTATCCAATTCTAAGACAAGTCCAGTAGGGAGCTTTAGCAAATATGTTCCGATGGCAATAGCAGCAATCTTTGCTCCATTTCTAACTCGCAAATTCGCTTCTCCCATGACGAGTCTTCTTCTATTCCTTAGCCCCTGTATGTCATTACATATATGTGAGCTACACCCAGTATCAAGTACCCAGGTGTACGAGGAAATAGAGTGACATTCAATAACGAAGATGCCTGAAGAGGATGGGGCATCGGATGCCTTCTTCAAGGATTCAAGATAAACCTTGTAGTTTCTTCGCCAGTATCCCTCCTTGCCACAGTGATGGCAAGTGCCTTTTGGTGCCTTTTCAGTCCTTTTGGCCTTTTTCTTTCTTCCCTTATTTTGTTCTTTGGGCTTCCTCTTAGAACCTTTCTTTGAGGAACCAACTAACAGTATCGTCTTCTGATCCTGCTTTACAGAAGGCTCTACAGTCTTCAGCAGGTTGAGCAACTCAGGAAACTGGTTTAGAGTTGCATCTTCAGGAGGACGGTTGGGAAGTTGTTCTTCAAGGACATAAGCAAGCTTTTCTGCCTTGAGGACTAACCTCAGGTTTCTAAGTCAGTCCATGAAGTTTGGCCCAGTCAGCTTATTGGTGTCCAAAATGGAACGCAAATTCAGAGAAGACATGATCAGGTGATTATCCTAGAAATATAAATTGAGTTTATGTGATAAGAATGATAAAGAATGCATCAATATACATTCATTAAATCCTATTTATTTTTCGAATTGAATAACCCTTTTTATCAATTCGGGAGATCGTAGGAACATCTCCAAATAGGTTGATATCCAACCATAGATAAGAACAACCATGGCTGTGGCCATCAACTTATTCTTAGCTATGAAGGTAGGTAATTATACCGATTACATATCACATATATGTAACTATCACTTTATGCTATCAACTAATTGAATGTTTGCATAAATCATTGGGTTGTTAACTCGTTAACAAATATGCAACAATATACATAGCACCCAACTGCACCTCTCTTTACATCGACCTTGGCTGTGGCACAACAAATCGATGCTCCAAGCTTAAGGCTGACCAATTAATCAAGAAATAGTTTCAATATGGTTGGAGCTCATTCAACCGTTTAGTCAGGCTTGGATGTGTCCAACAACCAAAACTAAGGATTGACCTCTGACTCCAACTATATTAATCATAAACTAATTCCATGGTTTGAACATGTTGAGGTTCAAGCCGGGCATGAATGTGTCCATCAACCCAAACGAGAAACAAAACTCCGGTTCTAACCATATTAATGGAAGGTGTTGGCCTTAATATTTTGTAAGGGGTTTTGGGTCTCATCCTTTTCTTTCTAAGCACATTCATGATATATAATTATGTCATGTACTAACGATTTCCTTAATAAAGTATGTATGTGACTTAATTTATCAAGTCTCATTAATTGAATTAGGAACCGGATTTCCTAATTCTAATTTCATACTTTATTTAAGGAATTGTTTTGGGAAACAATTTCCTAAATTGTCATAATCAATTTCGGAAATAATATGTTTAAG
This sequence comes from Boesenbergia rotunda, assembly GCA_024364735.1. Classification (NCBI taxonomy): domain Eukaryota; kingdom Viridiplantae; phylum Streptophyta; class Magnoliopsida; order Zingiberales; family Zingiberaceae; genus Boesenbergia; species Boesenbergia rotunda. The sequence goes on from JAGFNQ010000475.1 coordinate 383,944, forward strand.
ACTTTGATTTCTCTAAATCAAATCTTATTAAATTAAGAGACAGATTCCCTTAATTCAACCACATATCATTTTCATGAAAATCTTATTTAAGGAAATGAACTCTATAGGAAACAATTTTCCTAATTAATTTTGGAGACAATAATATGTAAGAAATCAAATAAGAAAATTATCGTTTGAGAATCACCTCAAAAATTTCCAAGATTTGATCACATATTTTATTTATGGACTAATTAATTACAACAAATTATTTTCATTGGGTGGCTCCCCGAGGCTCAGATACCCAAAGAAAAGAAATTTGTTGTAAATCTAATTTGGCCCGCTCCCCGAGGCGTAGCCAAATTAAACTTGACAATTCTTGTTCAAAATAGGAAATTAAATTACAACATCTAACTTTAATTTGGGTGGCTCCCCGAGGCACTCCCCAAAGTAAAGAATTTTATTAATAATTTAAAAACCAATTCGAATTTAATTGTTAATTAATGTTCCATAAATTTGTCTAGACTTTCTTGAAAGAATGTGCCCAAAATTGTGAGCTTTCCATAATAGGTTTTCAGAATAATTGTAAGTTTATGTTACAAAGAAAACTTACATATTTCCAAAATTGGAAAATTTCCAAAATAGAAAATTTCCAAAATTGAAAAGTTTCCAAAAATGGGAAGTTTTCACAATTATCATAAAATTTTAGAAAATGGGATATTTCAAAAGTTTGCGAAATTTCATGAGGATTTCCAAACTTTGAAATTCCTAAATCTAAAATTTATCATAATTGGAAAGTTTCCATAATTAGAAATTTTTCCAAAATTGAGATCATGACAATGTTTTCCGCAAAACAATTATATGATTATGTCGAACACTAACCGGCTCTGATACCACTGTTGGGACCGGGTGCATGTTGACATGGATGCGGGTTCGTAATTTTAAAATTAATTACGTGCAACGGAAGGTTTAGCATAAATAATTTTCCAAATTATTTAATCACACATCTAAGCATGCAACCTTATATTATGTAGACATGATCATACATTTAAAATTTTGCAGAAAGTAAATTAATTTACTTGTTACCTCGCGTAACTCGAAGGAAGGGACGAGATCCAACCGTAAGCGTCCCTTGGAAGCTCCGCCTCTATTCGTGTCCATGCCGAGTTTTCTTCAAGATGACTTCGGAAAGCCACGAGTTTTGTGCCGACAAGAACTACTAGATTCTCCAAAGGCACGACAAGAATACCAAGAGAGAGATGGGAAGACTAACCACCAAACGAAGAACGGAATCAAGATTCCGGGGAGGAAGGAGTTGCGCCCGCTTCTTCTTCTTCTCACAGTAGCTGCTTGGTGGATGAAGCTCACGACAACAAAGGGGTCCTCTAGGGCCGGCGGCACTAGAGGAGGGAGAGGGAGAGAAGGAGAGAGAGAGAGGGCTTATTCCTAGATCTCTTAGATTTATCTTCAAGCCTTGCCTTGGTTCCTTTATATAGTAGCCTCTCAATCGCCAAGTCTCCTTTTTATGGAATAAATTTTCATAAGAAATTTATCATATAAATTTTTCTATGAATTATTCCATCATGCCAAGTTTTTATCATAATTTAATTTATGATAAAAACAACCATGTCTCCCTTTTCTTACGGAAAGAAATTTCTTTATATAAATTTCTTTATATAAATTTCTTTATCATGGTAAATCAATACATTTTTGATTTTATAAAATAAAATAAACCAATCCATGGTTCATTTTAATTTCCATGAAAAATAAATTTCTTTATATAAATTTCTTTATCCATAATTTTATAAAACAAACCACGCTCGGTTTCTATTATAATTTGAACCAAACGATTTGGTTCTCCCCTTTTGTTATGACCGGCCAAACAAAGAGGGTGGGGACCCTCTTTGGCCGGCCAAACCCAAGCTAAAACCATACGAATTAAACTCATTTAATTCGTCCAATAAGTCTTCAAAAGACAGTCATTTTATGCTTCTGATGCGTCTTTGAAAAATTCAGATTCGACTTATCTCTCTTGATCGGAAAATCTAATTTTCAACTCGTTTTAAATCCCTCGGATTACTCGTAGTACGTGTGACTAAATAGGCTTTCGATTTATGTTGGCCGTCTATAATTAACCAATTATAGAACGATCATGAGTGGCACCTAGTAGTACATCATGATCCCCAATTAATCGAAAGATCAACGGTTGACCATAGAAATTATTCTGAAATCCTTCAGTAGCTCTAATGAATCGTGCCTCATTCCCTTCACCATCTTATACCCACTTGGTTCAGGACATGGTCTATGTGTGTCAGTCCCCACTAGGCTGACTACGTCACACCTAGCCCAAGTAATGTTTTCTCGTCCTACGGATTTTAGTTACTCATGTTTCTGAGAGATTCATACTCTGAACATGTGATGCTCTGGCCAGAGGCTTCGAGTAACAATCCGACGATAGGCCTTGGGTATACATCTCCTCGCAAGGAGTGGTGAATCCTTTGTAGGCTGTTCAAACATCTTCGGGCACTTCGGCTTATACCCAACCATCCTGGGTCCACACCTCCTTAGAGATGTTTGCTTAAGATGTCAAAGTATAAGTCTCCATGACCAAGATGACTTGAACACCGCAAGTCAAAGAAACATCGCACATAAGCTGCAGTAAGAACTTCATTGACATATCTATATATAGATTACCATATGAAGTTTTACAGCCAGTCACTCCAATGAACTAGTTCCCTTAACTAGCATTCATGTTTATCTCCTGACATCTCAATGTCTCCAGCCAGTGAGAATCAGCTGATTAGAGAATAACCCATGCTAGTCTCAACAGAATTGATAGTGTCCGTATTTATCAATTCATCGACTAGGGACAATTTCAATACTTCACAATTGCACATGTAGAGATAATCACTAGTTGTGAATTGCTGTGAATTGTATTGCGGACATTTAGTAAATGAGTTCAAGATCTCAATCAAATACACAAGCATGTATACTCAAATAGTGAATATTCATTTATTAAAATAAATGATTACAATCATAAGGCGATTGCCTTAGGACACTTCTCTCACAATACTAACAGCTCTTAAGGGAGGCTTTAGATTAGAGGAGGCCGAGCTGCGGACTCGGGTCGCTTCCGTATTGGCCGCCAGAGGAGGTGCTTCAGCTGAGGACACTTCGACGGGCCCGACTCCGACTGTACCAGAGTCAGTACCCCCACTTTCGAGATAGCCCCACCTACAGCCGCCAAATCATGTACTCCCTCCAAACGCCGATGAGCGTTTTCCCCGCTAAAGGGCTCTTCTCACCCTTCCTCCAGCAAACAACTGGAGAAGAAGAAGAAAAAGAAAAGAGCGGCTCCCGAGCCAGAAGCCCTCTCTATTTCTACGGCCATCATTCCCTTCGTGGCTCCTGCTACTGATCCTCCTGCCGTCATACCGGTCAGCAGCCCCCTGTCAAAATGCCCGCGGTTACTCCTGCCGCCCACCCCTATTGTTAGGATCGATCCGTACGCTAGAGGGGGGGTGAATACCGATTTTTGGCTTGTTCTTCCTACGTTGTTAGTATGCGCAAGCGGAAACAATAATAATAAACACAAACAACAAAGAAAGCACTACTAACAAACCTATTTACTTGGTATCCACCCCGGACGGGTGACTAATCCAAGAATCCGTCGGTCGATCACTCCCCGGATAACTTCCGGCTAGCTCTCGTCGCTCCTTGTGGGTGGAGAAACCTCACCACAACACCTTGAGAACCTCTGAGCACAAAGACTTCTGTTTGGCCCTTAACCAAGACCAAACTCGTCAAAAAACCCAGCCCAAAACCGAGTTCTCTTTAAATAGAATTCGGGCTGAAAACCTCGCTACTAGTCGACTGCTCCAAGGGTAGTCGACTGGTGCCAGCCAAATTCGACCATTGCACCCCAACGTTGGAATTTTAGCCAACTCATTAGCCACCTATCAGTCGACTGCTCCAAGAGCAGTCGACTGGTCCCTAGCTGAATCCCTTCTCGAGTACATTCACACAGCACTCGATCCTCACGACTCGACTAACTCCTCATCCGCAGCCTCGACTATTGCCTTCGCGCCCTCTTCATCTTCGGCTCCCGTCCCTAGGATGCACGCAAGCCTCCAGCTTGCCTCCATGTCATCCTTCACGCATGCCTCGAAGTCCGTGCCCATCAGCTCATCGTCCCTGCTCACCAAGGTCCCTCGGATGCGCACGCAAGCCTCCAGCTTGCCTCCATGCCATCCTTCACTGTACCAAGACCGTCCAGTCAAGCCCATATGTGTAACCTGTACAACCTGCACATTCAACATACACATATAAGAATGCAAGGGAAAACCTAACTTAAACCCTTTGCCCAATCATCAAAACCTATGGTTACTCCGGACCATCTTAGGGCTGATTGCTCCAACAATCTCCCCCTTTTTGATGTTTGGCAATCCGTTTAAGTTAGAAAAAACAAAATAGTAGTCAATGACAAAAATAATGCATATGCAATGCAAAAATGGATCATATCCCAAGGCATCCCACACCTAACCCTCCAAGTTAGGATTTTTCCGAAATGGACTTTTTAAAATCTATCCCAAGGTTCCCCACACCCAACCCTCTAAGTTAGGATTTTCACCACCTAGCCCTCCAAGCTAGGACTTTTCACACACCTAACCCTCCAAGTTAGGAATTTCACCAAAACAGGTTTTTTAAAGCTTCTCCCAAGCTCCCCCTACATTGGACTTACAAAGGCTTTTTAAGAACCTTTCCCAGGTTCCCCTTACGCCAAGAATGGAGCAATCATGCTCCCCCTAAAACTAGGGTTTCTAGCAAAGGTATGTTTGGTTTTCCACTTAAACCCAATATCTCTCCCCCTTTGTCATACATCAAAAAGACCCCGATAATATCTCAATTATTGGTTCTTTCAATCCTTAATGATCCTAAATAATGTGTACTCAACCCCCATACACATGTTTCTTATCATTTGGATCCCAAACCAGCTGCTGATACCCAAATCAGCTCTGGTCAGTCGACTGCCAAAATGGCGAGTCGACTGATACTCTGAAAGTCTATTTTCTGGCCGAATTTCAGAAACGCGCCAGAAATTCCACAATTCTCCAAAAATTCTCAAATTTCGTGGAGAACATTATGGTACTCATACCTACTTGGGAAAAATACATTTCACCATGTATCTATCACCATTCCCAAGTTGGACACAAAACCCAAAATTTTCAATGAAAATTAAGGCAAACAAGGAGGCAACCTCCCCCTAAACCTATGCCTTCTCCCAATTTTCATTTTTCTTAGGTTAAGTTCTACCCAACTTAATCTCCTAACACCAAGTTAGGTTCTTCCCAACCTAACACCCGAGTTCTTCCTCCCTTGGACACTATTAAAGGCTTGCTCCCAAGCAACCTTACCCCTAGTGCTATAAAGAACTCAACAACACTTAGACACTCCTAAGGGTTTGCAAGCACACTTGCTAGGATATACTCTATCCTAGAAAAATATGATCTCATGAAAATGTCAAGTGTGCTTGACTTTTGGTACAATTCTCTAATTTCCTTAAAGATGGACACTTTGTATCAATTTTGACCTCAATTCATGATTCCTTGTGTCTTCCAACTCTAACCATTATCAATTTACACAAGGAATTGTCCTCAATTCTCCCTTTCGACCTCTAAATCCTAGATACTTAGGGAAACTTTATCAATCTTCCTTGATTTTTAAAATATCAATAAATCCTTATTAACCCATGAGATAACACTTCATTTAAGGAATATGAGATCATAATTAAGACTTTAAATCCACAGTCATATCCTATAATCCAAATTTATAATTTTGATTGTCCAATACACCTATTTTCATTCCAGCCTACAGACCAGTCGACTGCCCCTGTGGCAGTCGACTCCCAAAACTCACAGAATGTTTCTGGGCTCTTACCAGTCGACTGCCCCCAGGGCAGTCGACTGATACCTGATTTTCAGGTTTTTCAGCCCAATTTCAGTAATGCCCAGATAATTCTACAAATCTTCAAAAATTATGAAATTTCGTGGGGAGATTTATGGGGCCAGTGTCTACTTGGAAAAAATACGTTTCCAAACAAATATACTCTGAATCCCAAGATTGGCACGAAAATCAACCTCCTCTAAAATGTATCATTTAAACTCAACCCAAAAGTTCTAATTTTGACTTCTTCTTAATGTATCTTCCAATGCTTGATCACAATTCAATTCTATCAGTGAATTACATGATATTTTCCCATTAAACCTCAATTTTCTCGAATATAACCCTATTTTCATCATTCTCTCCCTAAAACTCCATCTAATGTGCCAAAATCTAGGGTTAAGACTTAGCCAAGTCTTCCAACACTTTTTGGCACAATTCACCTAATTTCCTAAGAGAGAAACTCTTGAGATCCATTTACCATGGACCCCAAAGGCTTCTAGAGCTCCCCCTTGAGCTCTTAGCCCTGGCCACCTCCCTAGGTGACTCAATCCACACTAAGCCACACCGGTGTGCCCTCGGTGACTCTTGGCCCACAAAGTGAACCTTCTTAACCTTGGACACCTTGTCCTTGGTTAAGTCACCCTTTCTACCCTTGGATGACATTCCCTTGTCATCCTTGGACTTACCCTCCTTACCATGATTGTATGCCTCCCCAGTATACTTCTTTTTGTTGGCCTTGGAGGTCTTAGACCGATATCCCAATCCCGATCTATCGTAGTTAGGTTTCAAACTACCCAACACCATGTCTAGGTCTTTAGATCCAACCGTGAACCTTTCTAAGGCCTTTTCTAATGTATCAAGCATTGCCCTCAAGGCTTGATTTTTCCTTTCCAAGTTTTTAACCTTTGAACTCATGTGTCCACCTTGGACATTCCTAGGCCTAACCTCCTTTCTAGGCACATTCCTTCCCTTCTTGGGATTAGTGTCATGATCCTTAAGTCCAGAGGTCTTGGATCTATCATTATGCATGCTTTTCCTAGGGTTGTGTTCTACCTTGTTAGCCCTAGTCCTATCATTGTATCTAAAGCCAGAATTATGTACCATTAAACATTTCTCATGAGTTCTAGCATGCATGAATGGATTCTTAACATTATTTTTAATATGCAAGGAGGAACTTGAAATTGAATTGCATTCTACCCTAGGGTTAGGAATTACCTCCCTTACCCTTGTAGTCCCTCCTCGTTGTGGTCTTTGCTTCTTCCTTTATTCTTTTTCACATCTCCTCAAGTGTCTCATTTTCTTGAGCTCTTTCTTCTTTGGACACTTGGTGTGGTAGTGCCCCAGTTCACCACATGTGAAGCATCGAATTCTCCTCTTCTTCTCTTGAGATTCTCCATTCCTACACTTCATGTTAGAATTAAAGGAATTTGAAATGAGTGTAGATTTTACCTCCTTTTTACCTTGTGGGCACTTATCCTTATAGTGCCCCTTTTTGTTGCAACCAAAGCATATAATATGCTTCATTCTCTTGGCTTTGGTGGAGGTGGAGACTAGGTTGACTTCCTCTTCAACCTTGGATGAAGAAGATGCTTCCTCTTGTTCTTGTGTAGACGAGGGTCTCTCCTCCCCCTCAATCCTTGAGGTGGTGACCTCCTCCCCTTCTCTAGAGGAGGTGGATGACCTCTCACTTTCTTCTTCCACTTCTTGAACCAATGGGTTGATTTCTTCGGGCTCTTGAACTTGTGTAGGGTTCTTGTGACACTTTTTCAACTTATCCCATAATTCATGATCATTCTCATATTTACCTACATCATTCAAAATATCGTTAGGCAAAATATTTAACAAGATATCAATTACCTTCTTATTTGCCCGAAATTGTTCTTGTTGCTCTTTGTCCCAATATCTAGGACGAAGCTTCTTCCCGTGCTTGTACTTTGGAACATCGAAGGGCTCTTCTATGACTATCCTACGTGGCCAATCCATGCTAAGCCAAGTCTCCATCTTTGCCCATCAATATTCGAAGTCTTCATGATCGTAGGGCGGTGGGATGTAGATATCGTCCCCAAATTTGTCTTCCATCATTCTTCCTCTAGCGTTCTTGCTCCCTCGGCGATTAGTCCGATCAAGAGCGGTCCTTCGCTCTGATACCAATTGTTAGGATCGATCCGTACGCTAGAGGGGGGTGAATAGCGATTTTTGGCTCGTTCTTCCTATGTTGTTAGTGTGCCAAGCGGAAACAATAATAATAAACACAAACAACAAAGAAAGCACTACTAACAAACCTATTTACTTGGTATCCACCCCGGACGGGTGACTAATCCAAGAATCCGTCGGTGGATCACTCCCCGGATAACCTCCGGCTAGCTCTCGTCGCTCCTTGTGGGTGGAGAAATCTCACCACAACACCTTGAGAACCTCTGAGCACAAAGACTTCTGTTTGGCCCTTAACCAAGACCAAACTCGTCAAAAAACCCAGCCCAAAACCGAGTTCTTTTTAAATAGAACTCAGGCTGAAAACCTCGCTACCAGTCGACTGCTCCAAGGGCAGTCGACTGGTGCCAACCAAATTCGACCGTTGCACCCCAACGTTGGAATTTTAGCCAACTCATCAGCCACCTACCAGTCGACTGCTCCAAGAGCAGTCGACTGGTCCCCAGCTAAATCCCTTCCCGAGTACATTCACACAGCACTCGATCCTCACGACTCGACTGACTCCTTATCCGCAGCCTCGACTATTGCCTTCGCGCCCTCTTCATCTTCGGCTCCCGTCCCTCGGATGCACGCAAGCCTCCAACTTGCCTCCATGCCATCCTTCATGCATGCCTCGAAGTCCGCGCTCATCAGCTCATCGTCCCTGCTCACCAAGGTCCATCGGATGCGCACGCAAGCCTCCAGCTTGCCTCCATGCCATCCTTCATCGTACCGAGACCGTCCAGTCAAGCCCATATGTGTAACCTGTACAACCTGCACATTCAACATACACATATAAGAATGCAAGGGAAAACCTAACTTAAACCCTTTGCCCAAACATCAAAACTTATGGTTACTCCGGACCATCTTAGGGCTGATTGCTCCAACAACCCCGACATTGGTGTGGCGGCCGATCCTCCTATCATTACATCATCTGCCGACCCTTCCGCATCCTCCAATGCTTCTGATGCGTTGATGCCCGATAGATCGGGAACTCCATCTGCCAAGGATCTGGCTGAGGATCCGACGATGCACCTTTTGGTGCCCACTCGGGCTGACTGCCACTTGAAGATACCCCCGGGCGATATACCCGATCGGCATCAGGATCTGCGCCTGTATGGGTCGGTGGCTGACCGCTATGCTCATGGGCTCGAGGAGTCTTATTTCCGGGGCCCTCGTAACAGAGCTGATTCCTTTTTTCTTAAGGCCACTCAGGTATGTCCGGCCGAACCGGGTCTTCTATCGAACACTCTGTTTCGTATCCCTAAGACCAGTATTCATTTTGCAGTTCATAGGAGATTGCCACAACTTTTCTATGTCTTTTCTGGCCTAGAGCTTGGCTCGGGCTAAGGCCGAAAGGGAAGTGGAGCGCCTGAAGACCCAACTGGCGCACTCTCAGCTAGTCGCCGACGAACCCACTTTGAACCACCTGCGAGCTGAGGTTCGAGCTTTGCAAGATCAATTGGCTCACTCTGAAGAACAACTGGAAGCGGCACGCGGCCAAATTGTGACGGTCCGTCAGGCCGCGTCCCAAACAAATATCCGGCTCTCCACCCTGAAGCATACCGAGCGGAAGGCACGGGCTCTTCAGGCAAAGGCTCAGGGCGAGTTGGCCCAGGCGAAGTCTAAACTTCAGGAAATGTCCGCTGTCAATGACTCCCTTCGGGCCCAGCTAGAGACCAGAGACGTTGAGGCTCTGGCTCAACCACAAAGGATAACTGAATTGTCCGCGGAGCTCTCTTCCAAGGACCAATTGTTACAAGGTCAGAAGGAGGAGCTTGAGCAGCTGCTGAAGGAGAAGTCCGAGTGGGAGGCGGCCGGATCAAAGCTGACGGAGCTTCGATCCTACAGGGAAACTGAACCCTCCAGATTGGAAGAGCATAGGCTCGAGTGCATTAACGCCCCAGCCCATATGACCGAAATTTCCCAACGGTTCATGGACGTAATGATGCCACAAGGAGTTAACATCGTCCGTCGACTCAAGCTTGGTGGATATCTACTTCCCAATCTGCCTCCCACAGCAGTGTGGCTTCAGGATATGTGTAAAGACCTGCCTAACGTAATCGAAGAGTCGTTCAAGTGAAGGCCAGGCCTCCTATCTTTTTGTCTTTCTACCTTTTGCCCTGATAAGGGCGCTTGACTCCCGGTTATGTAACATCTTTGTCTGCCGAATGAAACGTTTCCATTACCACTCGGGCTTCTTGGGCTTGCTTTTATTGTCGAGCGATGACAATCCAAATGCTCATCAGTTGGAGCGCTCGGCTCGGGATACCCCTCTGCCGGGTAAGCCCTTGGACCAAGGGACTTGCGGGAGCTGGCCCGTTTGTGAAGGTTCGGCCTCTTGGTTGAGTCGGAGCCCGGGGAGCGTGGGACGCCACGCGTCCGACCGGGACCTAAACCAAGGGATTGATGGGAGCTGGCCCGTCTATGAAGGTTTGACCACTTGGTTGAGTCGGAGCCCGGGCAGCGTGGGTCACCACGCATCCGACCAGGTCCTGAACCAATGGATTTACAGGAGCTGGCCCGTTTGTGAAGGTTTGGCCGCCTGGTTGAGTCGGAGCCCAAGGAGCGTGGGTCGTCACGCATCCGACCGGGTCCTGAACCAAGGGATTTACGGGAGCTGGCCCGTTTGTTTCTCTGCGTTTGTCCCATCGAGGCGATTCGTATCTCAATTTCTGACAGCTGCCTTAATGAGCGATTGAACGTATTAATGGTGAAATGACACATCAGCAGCGAAACGTCCATCATCGGTCATAAGTACCTCGGGCGACGAGTAGTTTCACCTTGCCCGCTTACTTCTGCATTATTGCTTCTCAGTATTCTTCCGCAACGCCTCCGAGCACGACCGTTCGATCCCACGATTTACCGAGGCCTTCTACGAACGACCAAGATTGTTCACCTTCTCCTATATATAGGCGGTGAATACCAGGGTCATTTTCAACCCAAGCATCAGCGAAACTGAAATCCCCTTCTGCTCTCCAGCCAATCTTTCAATATGTCCACCAACTCATCCGAGGAATTGTTCTCTTTACAAAGGCCTTATACTTTCTCGGATGACTCTTACTTCTCCTCCTCGAAAGATATAGATTGGGAGCATCTTGACAGTATGCGCCCCCCGGACTCCCCTCAAATAACGAGGGTCTTCACGACCACCACTTCCCCTTATAAGCCTACATCATATAAGGGGAGAGAACCGGCTAAGGCAAGGCCAGCTTTCCCTATGGAGGTCTCCGATATGGAGGGCCTGCCCTTGAAGACCCAACATCAGCTGCTTCGGTCGGCTAATTTTTCATGTTCACCTGGGACGGCCACTCCCTCTCGCCGAGCGAAGCGAGCCAAGGCGTCGGCTTCTGCAAAACCTGCTGCAGCGGCTCCTTCTTTTTCCTGTGTGACCTCCCCTCTGGCGCTCACCCATTCTCCGCCCGGCCATGAGGTATCTCTCCCTCCGCCGACTCGCGAGGTTGCCCTTCCTCAGTTGGGGGCTTTTCCTCTGGTGTCTTCTTTTGCTAAGGGAGTTAATGTCTACCCTCCTCTGTCAAGGGCAGTCTCCCCGAGCGTTATAACTCGTGGGGCTCCCTCTTCTTCTACTTCGTCGAGGAGGGTTTGGATGTTCGCGCCAGCGGGGCATCCGAAGGGATGTGTCCATACTATTCCTTGCCATACGACCCAAGGTGGTTCTGTACGCCGACCAGCTGGCAATACTAGCTCGACTAATGTTGGAGGGGTTACTATCAGATAGCCCCTGTCTTTGCCAATGCCAGTCCGGGGAAGCTCTTTGAGGGCATTCTCACCAACCTCTCCTAGAATATGGGCCTCCGTTGGTGACGATGCTGCCATTAGCTCTCCTGGGCCAGTGTCTCCGAATGCCGCCCCCCACGGGGCACTAGCTAATGACCCGTGTTTGAGGAGCAGTCTGGACAGAGAGTCTGAAGCCCCGCCCAGGGGAGAGCCTGGAAACTCTGCTCGGGCGAAAGCCCAGGAACTAGGCTCAGGCAAGAGCGCATAGGCCAACCCAAGAAACCTCAGTCCATGAAAGATGTTGCTTTTGTTTCTCTTTTCTTTGATTCTGACTCTTGCCGTCCTTCATCGATAGGCGGCGCGGTCAGTTTGGAATTCTGAGGAATTGGTTATGCTCAAGACACAACTTTTCGAGGCAAACCGCGTCATCTCCACTCTACGAGCCGACCTGAAGGCCAAAGAGGAAGAGCGGACTGTCTGTGCTACGGAGCTTGGCAGGCTTCAACAAAGACATGAAGTCCAAGCATCCGTATTGAAGGCAATTCAGCAGCACATACAACGCCTCAAAGGATATGCCAACTCTCTACTCCAGGGCAAGTTCTAGGAGAGGACCAGCCAAGCTCCATGAACTAGGAGCAATTGCTATCAAGAAGGTTCCTTTTATTTTCCTTCGCTAGAGAGTAGCTAAGCCTAGATTTTGTAATAGCCTTTTGACAATAAGAATGTCGACCCTTTTATATTCCTTGTCTTTGCGGTGTTTAAGTGTTAAGAATCTGAGCGGCGTGGTTAATCTGAGTGAGGACTCCCCCGCTCCAGCCCACTTCAATGAATATGTATGCGAGCCGCGCGAGTATAACGCCTCCCACTCGTGTCGGCCACTCGGGTGGGGCTAATCCTTTGCGATTGTAAACGCGAAACACGCTGAGGGTCGTAGCAACTTAAGCGAAGTCGAACAATTCGTTACTTGGCGAGCTTATAAGAGCCACTCGGATGAAATCGTCGACTCGGACAATTCTTGGTCCTGTCACCAAATTATGAGCCTCGTAAAGGCTTGTCATGATGCTTTCGTTTGAGTTCCGTTTAGGGAGTGACCTTGTTAAGGAGATGTTCAAGAGGTGCTCTTGCTTTAGGACTTCAGGAATCTTGCGCACACAGTCGGGCAATACTCAGGGAGCGTGAGACTCCACGCGTCCTACTAAGCAGCCGAGCCGTGAGATAAATAGCACACACGGTCGGACAGGACTCAGGGAGCGTGGGACGCCACACGTCTTACTGAGCAGCCGAGCTGCGAGATAAATAGCACACACGGTTGGGCAGGACTCAGGGAGCATGGGATGTCACGCGTCTTACTGAGCAGCCGAGCCACGGGATAATGGCGCACACAGTCGGGCGAGACTCAGGGAGCGTGGGACACCACACGTCTTACTGAGCAGCCGAGTCGCGAGATAAATAGCACACACGGTTGGGCAGGACTCAGAGAGCGTGGGACACCACGCGTCTTACTGAGCAGTTGCGCCGTGGGATAATGACGCACACAGTTGGGCGGGACTCAGGGAGAGTGGGACGCAACGCGTCTTACTGAGCAGCCGAGCTACGGGATAAATAACATACACGGTCGGGCATGACTCAGGGAGTGTGGGACGCCACGCGTCTTACTGAGCAGCCGAGGCAGGATAATGGCGCACACAGTCGGGTGAGACTCAGGGAGCATGGGACGCCACGCGTCTTATGTTGGTGCAAGTTGCATCAATGATGTTCTCCTCTAAGTGTTTTAATGTTTGACAATAGACTTAAGTCAGTGATACATTGAACAGACAAAGGGGAGCAAAGGAGGAGTAACCTAAGTGGAAGAAAAGTCCTAGTTAACCTAGGCACTAAGACCTGGTGAGTGAAGCTAGGCACTAAGACCTGCTCGGAAGGTGGGCACTAAGTCCAAATCGAGGATTGGGCACTAAGTCCTGGCAAAGGGCTGGGCACCGAAGACCTGCTCGGAAGGTGGGCACTAAGTCCTGATCGAGGATTGGGCACTAAGTCCTGGCAAAGGGCTGGGCACCGAAGACCTGCTCGGAAGGTAGGCACTAAGTCCTGGTCGACGACTGGGCAAGAAGACCTGGCCGAGGGTTGGGCACCGAAGTCCTGGTTCGGGGAATTGGGCACGAAGACCTGGCCGAGGGTTGGGCACCTAAGTCCTGGACCTAGGATTTGGGCACGAAGTCTTGGTCTGAGGGACTGAGCAACTTAGCTGAGCGATGACTAAGGACAGAAGTAGAGATGGGTCAGGGTTCGGGCGTCTCGAGGTCCGGAAGTATCGGAAGCTAAGCAAAAGTCCACCCGAAGGACTGGGTGGCAACCGTTTCTTGAAAGGAGTAGGTGAAAGGCGCGTTCTCGGGGGTGGGAACTTGCGTCGGTTCGACCTAGGGTTTCATGGAAATCTGAAGTCCGAACCAAGTCCTTAAGGCTAATATTGTATGTATATTTGCTTTGTGTTTGTGTATCTTGCAGGTACCAAGAACAGAAGACAAAGCAGGCAAGAGGTTGAAAAATAGCCAACCCGGGCACCCCCACTGATGGGGGCGCCCAGATCAGTGTGTAAAACCCAGTAATGGGTTAAAAGGCATGATGGGGGCACCCAAAATGGGCAGGGCGCCCAAGACAAAGAAGAGAAGTGCAGTTTCGAGTGATAAGCAGAATAGGCTCCTATGAGGGCGCCCGGAAGGTCCGGGGTGCCCAAGTTGAAAGCTGTATTTGCTGTTTCGAGTTCGAAACACAGATAAGCCTTCACGAGGGTGCCCGGGAGGTCCGGGGCGCCCTGGTCAAAGATTTTATCAGCTGCGGCGAGGTCAGCGCAGGGATAAGGTTTGACCGAGTTTTTAGGGGCGCCCCGACGACCAGGGCGCCCCCAGGAGTGCTATAAAAGGGGCTTCGACCCCTCTGCTTCAAACACAACTGCTAAGTGCTATTCTGATCATTCTGACCGACGACAATGCACTAAAGACGAGGCTCTACGACCGGGAGGCTCCAGGAGGAAGTGCGCGGCACTTCGGAGGTCCAGATCGGCCGAGTTTCAGATTTTTGTTCGGTTTGCTTTTATTTGTTCCGTACTTAACTTTCAATATTGTTGCTTGTAAATAGACACTGTAAGACGGGTTTTCTCCGCCTCCGGAAATTCCGGAAAGGAGACCAATAGTGGACTCCCGCCGAGTACATAGGCCTTGGACGTACTGACCCTGGGGGGTTGGGAACCAAGTAAATAAATCCCGCTGTGTCCTTGTGTATTGTTTTTCTTTTTCTATTTTACTTTTCCGCTGTGCTACTATCTCTAATCTTAGAACGTTTGAAAGATTTACGAAGTTTACCGAAAGATTTTCATGGTCGATATTCACCCCCCCCCCCCTCTAGCGATGGCACCGATCCTACATCTTACTGAGCAGCCGAGCTGCGGGATAAATAGCACACACGGACGGGCAGAACTCAGGGAGAGTGGGACGTCACGCGTCTTACTGAGCATCCGAGCCGCGGGATAATGGCGCACATAGTCGGGCGAGACTCAGGGAGCGTGGGATGCCACGCGTTTTACTGAGCAACGAGCTACGGGATAAATAGCACACATGGTCGGGCAGGACTCAGGGAGCATGGGACGCCACGCGTCTTACGGAGCAGCCGAGCCGCGGGATAATGGCGCACACAGTCGGGCGGGACTCAGGGAGCGAGGGATGCCACGCGTCTTACTGAGCAGCCGAGCTGCGGGATAAATAGCACACACGGTCGGGCAGGACTCAGGGAGCGTGGGACATCACGCGTCTTACTGAGCAGCCGAGCCGCGGGATAATGGCGCACACAGTCAGGCGAGACTCAGGGAGCGTGGGACGCCACGCGTCTTACTGAGCAGCTGAGGATACCGTACTTTACGCACCACTCTTGTATCCTTCAGCCCTGGAACTGCCTTCCATTGTCCGAGACAAGCTTGTGTGGGATTCCATACCGACATAGTATGTCCCGCCGCAAGAACTTCATCACCGCCTGCTCCATAATACGGGACAAAGCCTCAGCTTCTATCCACTTGGAGAAGTAGTCGACGGCCACCAGCAAATATTTCTTCTGTGCGGCGGCAGTCGGGAATGACCCCACTATGTCCATGCCCCACTGTTCAAAAGGGCAGGATACTGCCGAGGCCTTCATGGCTTCTGCGGGTCGATGTGGCAGGCACTGATGCTTTTGGCAAGACAGGCAAGTGGCGACCAGCTCGTTGGCATCCTTCTACAGTGTCGGCCAATAATAGCCTGACATTATTGCCTTCCGAGCTGTAGCACGAGCCCTGGCGTGGTGTCCACAGATCCCCAAATGAATTTCCCTCAGTACATAGTCCGCATCCTCTTCGCTTAGGCATTTGAGGAGAGGTCGGGAGAATGATCTCTTATACAGGACGTCATCGACCATGGTATACCTGGACACATGCTTTTTGAGCCACCGAGCTTCCTCCCAGTTGACCAGCAAGACTCCCCTTGTGAGGTAGGTGATGATTGGGGTTCGCCAGTCGGACTCCAACTCCAAATCGGCCTGTCTTTCTATCTGCATAATTAGCAACACCGGGCCACCCGCCTGGGGAAGCACCCAAGAGCCAACTGAACTGGCTAGCTTAGCCAATTCGTCTGCCTTAAAATTCTCTTCTCGTGGGATCTTCCTTACTTGCACTTCTTTGAATTCATCCTTCAGCTTTTCATAAGCCTCGATGAAGGCCTGCAGCCGATCACTGTTGACCTCGAATCGCCCGACCACTTACTGTGTAACCAGTTGGGAATCTGAGTAAAATACCACCCGGGCTGCCCCTACATGCTTGGCAGCCTGCAGTCCAGATATGAGGGCCTCATACTCGACCTCATAATTCGTGGCCCTATATTCCAGTCGGACAGATAAGTGCATTTATTCTCCGCTCGGGGAGATCATCAGGATACGAATTCCACTTCCCGATCGAGCTGCCAAACCATCCACATATATTTGCCAGGCTTCTTCAATCTCCTCCGAATGCAACTCGCTTAAAAAATCAGCTAGGGCCTAAGCCTTGATAGCTGGTCGAGGCTGGTACTGAATGTCATATTTGCTCAGCTCGGTGGTCCACTTAATCAGTCACCCAGATGCTTTAGGATTGAAGGCCACTCTGCCTAGGTTGTTGTTCGTCAACACCACGATAGGGTGTGCCAAGAAATAAGGTCGAAGCCTCCGAGCACCCAACAATAACACATACATCAACCTTTCGAGTGTCGTATAGCGACACTCGGCTCCTTTTAATAGATGAGCGAAGAAGTACACCGGGTGCTGCTCGGCTTCCTCTTGCTTAACCAGGACCATACTGACCGAGTCAGCTGATGCAGCCAAATAAACGTACAAGATTTCCCCGACCTCTGGTTTCGCCAGCACGGGCAACTCAGCAAGATAGGCCTTCAACTCTTCGAACGCCTTGTCACAATCGGCATCCCACTGGAATTTGGTAGCCTTGCGGAGGGTTTTGAAGAAAGGCAACCCTCGTTTGTCCAATCGAGAGATAAATCGAGACAGGGTTATGATTTGTCTCGCGAGCCGCTGGGCCTCTCGGAGATTTCTGGGTGGGGGCATATCCAGTAAAGCCTTGACCTTGCTAGGGTTGCCCTCAATGCCCCGCTTGGTCACAATGTACCCCAAGAATTTTCCCCTCCGGGCACCACAAAGACATTTGGTCGGGTTCAGCTTGAGCCCGTACCTCCGCAACGTCTTACAGGTCTCCTCGACATCTGCTACCAAGTCCTCGGCTCGGGCGGACTTGATCAGGATGTCGTCCACATATACTTCCACATTTCTTCCGATCTGGGACCAGAAGACCTTATTCATCATGCGCTGGTAGGTGGCTCCAGCGTTCTTCAATCCGAACGACATAATGGTGTAACAGTAGGTACCGTCTACCGTGATGAAGCTGACCTTCTCTTGATCTTCGGTGGCCAGGGGTACTTGGTGATACCCCTGGTAAGCATCCAGCATGGAGATGAACTCACTGCCAACTGTTGAGTCCACCATCTGATCAATCTGGGGCAAGGGATAGCAAGTCTTCGAGCAAGCCCGGTTGAGGTCCTGAAAGTCGATGTAAATTCGCCACTTATTGTCTGGCTTGGGCACTAGCACCACATTGGCCAGCCAAGCCGGGAATTGCACCTCCCTGATGTGCCCGGTCTCCATCAGCCTCTCGATTTCGGCTCGGATCGCCTTGTTCTGCTCGGTGCTAAAGTCTCGCTTCCTCTGCTTTACGGGCCGAGCATGTGGATATACATGGAGGCGGTGTTCCGCCACCTCCGTTCGGACGCCTCTCAGCTCCTTGACTGACCAGGTGAAGACATCTTGTTTCCGAGCCAAGCATTCCAGTAGGAGCTCCTTTAGCTCCTCAGACAATCCTACTGCGATCTTGACTCGGGACTCCTCCCGATCGGGGATGAGCTGCACCTCCTCTCTATCCTCATGCAATTCGGACCAAGGGGAAGCTTGGACCATGTTGCAATCAGAGAAGGGGCGCGGAGCCTTGCGGCTCTCTACTTGGACGTCACCCACGTAGCATCTCCGGGCCACCTTTTGATCACCCTTGACTTCTCCTACCTTGTCCCCGACTGGGAACTTAACCTTCAGGTGAAAGGTGGAGGCGACGGCCTGGAACTCGTTGAGGGCTGGTCAGCCCAAAATGGCGTTGTAGGATGACGGAGCATCCACCACCAAGAAGGTGGACCACCGAGTCCTCTTCAGCGACTCCTCGCCCAGAGATATGGCCAGTCGGATCTGACCAATAGGCTGTACCTGGTTCCTCGTGAAGCCGAACAATGGGGTCGCCACCAGGTCCAGCTGGGACCTCTCAATCTGCAGTTGGTCAAACGCTCTCTTGTAGAGTATATTGACCGAGTTGCTAGTGTCCATTATGGTGCGGTGGACTTGATAGTTGGCGATGACGGCGGTGATAACTAGCGCGTCATCGTGCGGGACCTCTAGCCCCTGCAGATCATGAGACCCAAAACTAATCTGAGGCCCCTCTACCTGGGTCAGGCTGTTGCCGACTTGATGAATCTCCAGTCGGCGCACTTGTGCCTTTCGGGCACGATTGGAGTCTCCTCCCGTCGGTCCACCCGAGATGACATGTACGCCTCCTCGGATGACATTCTGCTGATTGGCCCGCTCCACATTTGTTTTCTCTTCCCCCGCCTGGTTCCCCTGGGGGAATAGATTACGGGCAGCCAGAGGGTTCCCTCGCAACTCCTTGGCCACGGGGTCGACATTCGGGCCGCCCCGACTTGCGCCCTGTCCGGGAGGTGTTTGCCGCCCTCGTCCTCTGGGGGCAGGGGCTCGGCCCCGACCAGCTTGACGGCATTCCTCGGTAGCATGGTCGTGGCTTTGGTGGAAGGTGCAGTATGGCCGCCATCGGGCGAGGAAACACCCTTGGGCCACCTGCTGCACATGGCGTCGTTCCATACTTGCATGCTCGACAGGCCCGCGTGGGCTACGAATAGGTCCTCCTGGGGGCCTAGCACCCTGAATGGGGTGGGGAGGTGCCGGGGTGGCCGACTCCTTCCTGTGAGCGGCCTGCGCCTCCTCTAAGTTGATATATTTGACAGCCTTGCCAAGAAGGCTGTCAAAGTCCTCCGGGGGCTTCATGATCAGCAAGCGAAAAAACTCCCCGTCATGTAATCCCTGGGAAAAAACGCTGACCATGACCTCCTGGGTGGCAGTTGGCACGTCCAACACCACATCATTGAACCTCTTGATGTAGGCCTTGAGGGTCACCTTTGGACCTTGCTTCAGGGCGAACAAATTAAGGCTCGTCCTGTGGTGCCGTCAAGTGCTAGCAAAGTGCTGCAAGAACACTCTTTTGAGCTCCTCGAAGCTCATAATCGACCCCTCGGGGAGCCGGTCGAACCACCTCTGGGCTGCACCAGAGAGGGTTGTCAGGAAGGCTCGGCACTTGACGCCTTCCGGATATTGATGAAGCATAGCCGCGTTATCGAATTTCATCAAGTGCTCCTCTGGATCCGTGGTCCCCGCATACTCGGGGATAGTAAAGAAACGGAGATGGCGAGGCACGGGGTCCTCCAAGATCCAGGGAGCGAAAGGACTGCGCGCCAGCGTGATTGAAGCAGGGTCAGCCGAAGCCTTCCCCTTGTCCGGTTGCCTCCCATGCACCGGGTTAGAAACTGAGGCCTCTTCTGACATCGAATGGGCCTCACCACCTTGGTCCCGGGGGACAACCATAGGGGGAGGTGCAGAGCCACCCTTAGGCCTGACAGGCCTGCCTTGTCCTCCCGAAGGCCGGC
The DNA here is from genome assembly GCA_024364735.1 of Boesenbergia rotunda. Taxonomy (NCBI): domain Eukaryota; kingdom Viridiplantae; phylum Streptophyta; class Magnoliopsida; order Zingiberales; family Zingiberaceae; genus Boesenbergia; species Boesenbergia rotunda. The sequence continues at coordinate 404,106 of JAGFNQ010000475.1, forward strand.
GCGTAGCTGGCTCCGGACCCTGAGGCCCCTGGCTAGTGGCTTGTGAGGGCCTTTGAGAAGCCCTCTGAGCTCGCGTAACCATTAACACCTCGTATTCCTCGCGAGAGACATTCACATTCACCTGGTTGTGGTCAGCCATCTCCACTTCCGATCAGGCTACTGGTGTCCCTTCTTCTAGTGCCAAATTTAATCCTGTCGCGAAGTGAGTTGGACGCCCCTACGGCTGAGTGGGTTTCCGGGAAGAACGAGGTCGCTGAGGTGGTCTACCGAGCTGGATCGCCTTTAGCCTGCAAGACAAAGACCGTTAGATTCCGTCGGAAAAAGTCCCCGGCCAGGCACTCCGACGGTCAAGTCAGTACTCGGCGGTGGCAAAGGAAAGCAATAGAACAGTATGAACTTGCACTATCACGCGTACCTGAGAAATGCGGAGTGAGGAGGCTTATATAGCCGGGGAAGCTGACAGCTCCTGTCTCGCCTGCCACCTACTGTCATATAGCGAGGACAAGGTAATGCATGCCCAGAGATGGCAGGATAAAGTGACACATACTGTATTAAGGAAAGGGGCACTGTCAACTTAAGGGTTGGCGTCGTTGGACGCCGCTCGACCTGACATCAGGGCATGTGGTCGGGGTACGGGGGGACAGGATATGGCAGGAAGATCAATACCTCGGTGAGATATCCATCACTTGAGACCAGGATGGCTTCAGTCCTATATCGACCCCGTACAGCTTCTGGTAGTCTGGTGTCAGGGAGTGGTTGTGCTGACTGGGGGCACTAAGAACCGAGGCCGACTGAGGGCCTATGAGGGTGCCGACTGGGGCACTAAGTAACGAGGCCGGCTGAGGGCCTATGAGGGTGCCGACTGAGGCACTAAGTAAAGCCTCCGCCAGTTCGGGCTTACCCCCGGAGCGTAGGCCGCCACGCGTCGGCGGGGCGCCAAACTGGGAGGAGTGTTAGAGCATAAACACCCGGCAAACACCCGACTCAGGATCAAACTAATACTGAAGAGCGTGGGCCGCCACGCGTCAGTTTAGGAGCCTGGTTCCGAGTGGCACTCATCCTGTGGGCCTTTACGGCCCACTAGCCGTCTTCCTTCTGATTAGGCGCTAGGCTGCCGGGCCAGGCTACACGCAAGCTGGCCCGGGATCAACAGGTGTAATGATACTTGTATATCTACAACATATTCACGCAAATATACAATAGTATGTGGTTCTAACATCCTTGTTATGAGCCTTCTTCTCACGATGGGCTCATGGATCAATAACTTTAATAGACCCAGAAGTAGGGGCATTGGGCTTCAAAAGATGGTAGATTAGGCTACTGGCTCAATCAGCAGGCCTCGAATAGACAAGAGGTTTTTGTTGATGCAGTCTGGCCCTAATTGTTGTTTTGGTGTTGACATCGATTTTAGTTTAGGTTGATTATGATTATGATTAAGTCCTGGTCAGGGATCAGGCATGGTATGGAAAATCCTAGTCTGGAGGGCTAGGTGTTGGAAAATCCTAATCTGGAGGGTTAGGTGTTGAAAATCCTAGCTTGGAGGGCTAGGTGTATGAAAAGTCCTAATTCGGAAGAGGTGGGTGAAAAGTCCTAGCTTGGAGGGCTAGGTGAAAAGTCCTAACTTGGAGGGTTAGGTGCAAATTCCCATCTTGGAGGATTAGGTGAAAAAGTCCTGGCTTGGAGGGTCAGGTGCCTAGCTTGGAGGGCTAGGTTGGATGATGTTCTAACTCGGAAGGGTTGGGTGAAAAGTCCTAGCTTGGAGGGCTAGGTGAAAAGTCCTAGCTTGGAGGGCTAGGTGAAAAGTCCTAACTTGGAGGGTTAGGTGCAAATTCTCAACTTGGAGAGTTAGATGGAAAAATCCTTAGCTTGGAGGGCTAAGGTGAATGAAACCCTAGCTTGGAGGGCTAGGTTTGAGTCCCTGGATCGGTCTGGTGACCGATCAGGGACATTGGCACGCTGCTCCTTCGTGGATCGGTCTGGTGACCGATCCAGTGATGTCTGATCGGACTGGTGACCGATCAGGGAGCGCACAGTGAGGTTGGGAACCTACTGTGTGGCTCCTGATCGGTCGGGTGACCGATCAGGGAGCAGGCTGCTTCCTCACTGCCTTGCTCCTGATCGGTCTGGTGACCGATCAGGGAGCGGGAAGTGAGTGAGTTCCCTTGCTGATCTAGTCCTGAACGGTTCGGTGACCGATCAGGGACTTAGGATCTGATTAAAAAATCACTGTTCATCTGTCCTGATCGGTCTGAGTGACCGATCAGGCTTCACTCTGATCGGTCTGGTGACCGATCAGGCTTCACTCTGATCGGTCGGGTGACCGATCAAGCGTGTATAGCCGCGAGAGCTGGGAATCCCAGCGAAGCAGTGGATCGGTCCGGTGACCAACCCACAAGCCCTGGATCGGTCCGGTGACCGATCACTTTAATTCAAATTGCACTGTCAGACGCGGTCAGAGCGTCTGATCGTATCCGATTCGCTGCTGTTTACTTCTGATATTTGATTTACTGTGTGATTTGCTGCTCTAACAATCTGATTAAGCTACAAGTGACAGGGGAGGATTCAAACACTCAAGGAGAGGTCAATGGAGGCTTTCCTTGGAGCAGGTTTGTCCGATTCTCCATTTCAGGTTGCAACGGCCGAGCTGCAGACTGGAGCCGAGACTGGGGCTTAGCTGAGGGGATCTCAGGAAGACCAGAGAGGGCTCAGTGGTAGCTGGCGTTGGCAGTGTGGTAGCTGGAGGCTACGGAGGATGCTGTCACTTGGTGCTGTGTGGAGAATCAAAAGGGCGGAAGTTGGCTTCGTGGAAGAAGAGTTTGAAAACTTGTGTTCTTGCCGCGCCTTATGTTCTCCACAACTTGCTTGCTGTGTTCTTGAAGTTTTCATCAATTTGAGCAAGCGATCGAGAAGCAATCATCCATTACTTGAGCGCTTGAAGGAGAGAACAAGGAGCTTGGAGTCCGACAGTGGGAAGACACGAAGAGGGGTTCTTGCGTGAGATCGCCACTGGATGGAGCTCAGGGAAGCTTGTTGTGTTCTTGTCCTTGCTAAGTGTTTGAGTAAGATCCTTCTTGCTGTTTCTTTGTGCTTAATCTTTATCTATGATTGAAACGCTGTGGAGAGGTTTCTCCACCGAGAAGGAGGTTGCGTTATATCCGGTGAAAACCGGGGCTTGATCTGCCGACGATCAAGGGAGCGCCCACCTAAAGGGCACGCCAAGGAGTAGGGGTAGTTGTCTCTGTTTGCTTTCATTTCCGTTTTTTCGTTTACTGCACTGCTTCCTTTTATTTTGTATCTTCCGCTGTGCTACTGATAAGTTGAGTGCAGAAAACTTACTAAGTGCCAAGAAAAAGTGATTGGCTATATTCACCCCCCCTCTCTAGCCATCCCGTTTCCAACAGTTTTAAGGGCTTTTGAACTCATGAGAGGTTTGATTGACCTTATTTGATTGGGGCACGGAGAACTAGTTGGCAGAGCAGGCTCAAGCCTATTTAAGACCCTAGGCGAAAAAATAGATTATTAACATTGTTTAAAAAAAATTCTACTCCTTTTTCATTCGGACTTGCAACTGTCAACTGACTTGGACGAAAACAAATATATTCAGAATTGTTTGAAAACTAAAAAAGATAAAAAAAAATATGTCTAATTACTCAAATGAAAGACGAAAATAACAACCCTTACAAAAAAAGAATAAATGAAATGGGACAATTTATAATAGAAAAAATCGTGTTTCCATTCTCAACTCATCATCACCGCAAACCAAAATAAATAAATAATATATATACAAAATGACATAACTCAATATAATCCTTAGAAAATGAAAATCATAACGAGATCAAACCAGCCATTATCATTTATTAAGAACTAAATAAGTCATTTTAGGCACAGAACAAAATCAAATATAAATTATATTTTTTATCACCTAAACCAAAATAATTATAAATGATAGAATACAAATGAAAGGAAAACCAAAAAATTTATTTCTGTAACTATATATAAATAAAAACTAAACTTAATGTCTATATGGAAGCGAAATGGTAAAGATATTTAACTCACTATTGCTAAAAAATAATAAAATTTTCTATTTCGATCGAACACAATATGGATGAATCCCTCAATATTTGAACTTAATCAAGCAAGGAGCATAGTAGTACCAACCGGATCAACGTGACAGGTTAGGTGTAATTTCTCTTTCCCAATATCAACGAGCGAGAGAAGTACAAAGAGGGGGAGCTAGTCAAGGGAAGAGGGGGAATTCGAAAAAAACTAATGTTTTTATTTTGCATTGTATGGATAATTTTTTTTTAATTCATGTTTTTACCAATCAGAAGAGAAAACGTTACTAACAAAAACTAAATGTAACAAGAGAAGGTTAGGGTTAAGATATTGAAGATGAATACATTATATCTTATAATATAATATACATAATAAAAATTAAATTTAAAATATTAAAAAGAGAGTCCTTATGACTCTATTCATTGGAACAATAATAAGATTTTTATAAAATCTATAGTTTTGATTAAAAAATGAGATACGTACCCTATTCTTTTCTATTCTCTTAAAATATATAATAAAAATATATTTAATATATCAAAAATAATGTGCCCTAATAAAAATTGAGACCCTAGACATAGGCCTTAATGGCCTATGCCTAAAGACGACCCTGCTAATTGGGCTCCTATCAAGCTAATCAAATCAAAGCTCCTCTACTCGGCTTCATGCTGTTGCGCTTTAATGGAGTGATGCATTGCTAGTGTCCGATTGGACTTTGCGACTCAGAGATTTCTTTATTGATGTTTGATCGACAAATTCAATCCGACCTGGAAGAGGCGCCACGTGGAACCATCATCTCAGTTGATCGCCTATGACCTTGACTGTCACGTCAGCTTACGGTATTGACTTTCTCTTCCATCCTAGGGGACCCACCATATTCTTTGTATCAATGAATATTGTTTACAAAGAGTAATGAATGGATCATGTATATACGTTCAAACTTATTTATTTAATTTAATAAGTTATTTGAATTTATTTATTTAGTTAATTTAATATATATTAAATAAATATAAATAAATTCTTATTAAATCAAATACCAATATTATTCAATATCTGAACCTGAATGTAGTTCATTTAAAGTGCCATTCACTTGCTACTACAACTAGCATTTACTACAAAATCAATATAAGATATAACCACGATTAATATTAAATAATTACCATTAAAAGTGTTCTGAATAATTCTGAAAAAATAATTAATTATTCCTAAACAAATTTAATGTTCAGTTAATTTATTTTCACTCAATAATAAAATAATAACATAAATAATTTCTAATATTACTAAATTTGGTTTCTTAATTTATGAATAAATTTATTTATTCATTTGTATAAATTTTAATTATATTTTTTAAATTTTATTTAAATATTTAAAAATATAGTATTTTAATTAATTTTTATAATTTAAATTATTCATAATATATTAAAAATAATATAAATTATATGTATCAGATAAATATTCAATCTAATTTATAAAGATAAGAATAGTGTTAATTGAACTCAATAAAAATCTTAAACTCATCTTGAACTTAATAAAATTTTTAATAAATAAATTTGATAAGTAAATAAATAATTTTAAACACAATTAAATTCGGCTTGACTCATTTACACGATGATCATAGTAAAAATTTAATATTTTTTGAAGTTAATAAAGATTAATTTTTGCAAATAACCAGTTTTATTTTAGCTTTTCTATAAATTTTGATATGATATCTGTTAATTTATAATTTTCCCGATTTATCGATCCAATAAATTTGGAGTACAACTTATTTATAATTAAAGATTTATTTCTAAAAGATTTATTTCTATTTAAATTCTTGATATTTTATTTGTTTTCTTAAATTCTTTATCACTGTATGACATTAAAGATCATCTCCATAAATGTTTGATAAAGGTCTATATTTTTATTGGATTCCTTTTAAGGACTCGGAGTTTCCTTAAATATATAAATTTTATATATTTATTTAAATTCTATATAAAGGTATACATATCGATATATATATATATTTGATTTTCTTCTATTTTTAAAAATATTATCGAATTAGGGATGTCTCGTAGCTTCCAATGAATTTATCAATTTTGTCTCGTGAAGTGTCTTCAGACGAGATTATTGCACCAACTGTAACATCGACGAGCAACTAACTCCGCACAGATGCCGCCACGTACCCATTCATGCGACCTCTGGTTTACATGATCCGTTGGATTCGGACACTCTTCCTCCATCCACCGTCCACCAGTTTAGCCTGCGTTCTCGGTTCTTCGAATTCCTTCCAGAGTCTTCCGCGGACCGACGCCGACCTTGTTCGTCCCCAATAAAACCCTCACCTTATCCCTTCCCCTCCCTCGTCCAACGTCGAGTTCTCTCCGCTAATCTGCACTCCGGCAGCTCTCTCCCTTCGGATTAGGGTTTTGCTTGTTGATTTCGAGTTCTAATTCGACGACTATGGCGACCTCGTGTGCGCAAATCCACGTACTTGGCTCCTCCGGCGTTTTCCCCTCTTCTAGGCTGCCGTCCTCCCGTTTTCCTGCTTCCAATTCCCTCTTTTTTGGCCTCCGCCGGCCGAGTGTAGTTCGTCTGTCAGGGCGACGGGGCCATGGGTCAGGCTACAGGCCTTTGCGGGTGGCGTGCGAAAAGGTGGTCGGGATCGATCTCGGCACCACTAATTCGGCCGTCGCCGCGATGGAGGGTGGGAAGCCAACCATCGTGACCAACGCCGAGGGCCAGCGGACTACGCCGTCGGTCGTGGCCTACACGAAGAACGGGGACAGGTTGGTCGGACAGATTGCCAAGCGTCAGGCAGTGGTCAACCCCGAGAATACATTCTTTTCGGTGAAGAGGTTCATTGGACGGAAGATGTCTGAAGTGGACGAGGAGTTAAAGCAAGTTTCCTATAGGGTTCTGAGAGATGAGAATGGCAATGTTAAGCTTGATTGCCCTGCCATCGGTAGACAGTTTGCTGCTGAAGAGATCTCAGCTCAGGTAATTTATATGGTCCTTGTTTTGAGTAGTTTACTAACTTGAATGGTTGAATTTCTTTCTAGTCATTATATACTGGCTGAAATTGACTTACATGCACAAGTTGTTTTCCTGTTATATCAAGAGATTAATCTGTGCCTTTTCCCGTGCTAAGGTCTTAGGATCATATGATTCACCGTCATTTGAGTTTTAAAAAATAATTTTTCCTACTTTGTAATCATGGGTTGCAAAGAATGCTTGTTACTTTCAAGCTATTGTGCCCCTTAAAATGAATTTTACAATTGTTGCAAATATTTGTTGTTAATTTAATGCTTTTGTTAAGAATAGCTTATGATTTTAGTATTCTGATTGGTAAATCTTAGACTAAATTGAATTTTCTATTTTGGCCTTAATTGTTGAGATCTCTCTTTTCCACCGTGTTCAGGTTTTAAGAAAGCTGGTTGATGATGCGTCCAAGTTTTTGAATGATAAGGTTACGAAAGCTGTGGTTACTGTTCCTGCCTACTTCAATGATTCTCAAAGAACAGCTACAAAGGATGCTGGTCGAATTGCTGGTTTAGAAGTCCTTCGTATCATTAACGAGCCAACAGCTGCCTCATTAGCTTATGGATTTGAAAAGAAGAATAATGAAACAATTTTGGTATTTGATTTGGGAGGTGGAACTTTTGATGTTTCAGGTAATAGGACTTATATGCACATTTCTTGCTAGTTTTGTGTCACTGCTTACTGCACCAGCTTTTGGCACTAAACTTGATCAGACATCTATTATTTGAACAGTCTGGAATTTTTTTAACATTGTATGGATATGTAAAATCTCTATATTACACCTTTATAGGATATGAATTTGGTATCTGTGTTATAGGTAGCAAATTAGCAATATTAGCCTTTTGGATTGTAGTTCTAAGTTCGGCTTCATTGTTTTTGTTTTTTTTTTTGTAACTGTACTGGATTTTACCTAATTGATGTAATCATAGTGGTTATGATAACTGGAAATTTGGTTGTTAATGTATAAATTAGTAGGACACATGACATAATATATGCATCATTTGGGTTACTATTCAGAATATCTTCCTTGTTGACAATACAATATGCATAGTTGTATTACTTAAGATGAATAGGATCAGATTAGATGGTCATGAGTATGTTTAACTAATTGGTTTGGAATATTGAATAGGGCATGAAGTGGTATTCATTTCTAGCATATGAAAAAATTTATCATAGAACCAGTGTCTTTCATACAGAAGCTCAATTTCATATGATCAAGACATCATGCTAGTCCCAAACAGCTTTTTCTTTTGCTTAAATATAGAGAGAGATCGGACAAGTCAAACAACTGGTGCTTATGGACTTCCGTCAATATTTTAAAGCGTTGAAATTTATTTTGGTCCATTTTTTTCTCTCTTCACTACGTATTTCCACATTCATTTCAGAAACTAGAAATTCCGACTTCCATTACTCTGTATACCTTTTTTCTTTGTTTTGTAATGTATATGGTTGTTCCTGTTCATGCGATTCATGCACTTCTCAGCATATAATAACTTCAGTTATCCAATTATATGGCAGTTCTTGAGGTTGGAGATGGTGTTTTTGAGGTACTCTCAACATCTGGAGACACACATCTTGGTGGTGATGACTTTGACAAGGTTGGTTTTTCCATATGTTTAACTCTACATCATTTCTTATATATTTGTAATTCAATGCTGAATTTGGCTTCCCGCCATTTGCTTCTGCTCTGCAGTTAGTTTGTTATCATTGTGCCTATAAATGCTATTGGTAATGAAAATTGTTGCAGTTAAGACATTTTGTTACTTCCTAACCATTTTGTCCAATTGTTTAAGGTGTTAAATGCAAGTGATTCGTCCAATACAATTCTTAAATATCTTATATTTCTGTTTACACTGTTTGTCAGCCAACTGATTGAGTTGTCTAATTATAATTATTTATTACTGTGGTTAGGTTGCCTTGTAGACTGACTAAATTAAGTACTCATGTTGCTTGGGTTGTGGCCACCGCATCTCATTTCTCTTAAACACCCTCTGCTTTATGGAAACCTAAATTCATCCATTTCAGTAACTTGAACTGCTTATAGGGATACGTTCTGGATTGTGCTTTTTAAGATCAATGAATAAGATGTTCATGCAGTAGCTCTTGAAAGATGTGATCTAGACAGTATGCATTGCCATCAGAATCTTTCACTGATGCAGCTAATAAACACTTGCTAACTGACTTGCTGGACTTCTGGATTACATGTATATAACATATCCCAATTCGAATCATGTTTTATGTTAATTCATTTATTTTAATAGTATGTACCATACTCCTACTTTAGTGCTAATGTAACTTATGTTGATCAGAGAATTGTTGACTGGCTTGCTGCTGATTTCAAGAGAAATGAAGGAATTGAGCTTTTGAAAGACAAGCAAGCCCTTCAAAGATTAACTGAAACTGCAGAAAAAGCTAAGATGGAATTGTCTTCCTTGACTCAAACAAACATTAGGTTAGTTTCTGTTCCATGTTTACCTAACCGTGACTGACTATAATACCTTGCTAATATGATTGTGTATTTCTTCTTTCTCCAGTTTACCCTTTATCACAGCCACTGCTGATGGCCCCAAGCACATAGAGACAACACTTACAAGGGCCAAGTTTGAGGAACTATGTTCTGACCTTCTTGATAGGTATGCCAGAACCTTGTTACTTGGTGTACTATAGTCAGGGATATGAGACTAAGGCAGTTTAAAGACATTGTAGGATTGTTTTTGTTTGAGCGATTTATGATGTAGAAAGTCAAACGACTCAAGATTCATCTGATGTTTTACATTCGGTTGTACTTATGCATGATTTCTTTTGGGTTTTTTTGTTAGGCACTCACTATTTTTTTTTCAATTTTTTCTTATATCAGGCTTAAAACCCCTGTTGATAGTGCCTTGAAAGATGCAAAGCTTTCTTTTAAGGACTTAGATGAGGTAATTCTTGTTGGTGGGTCAACTCGTATCCCAGCAGTCCAAGAGCTTGTGAAGAAGCTGACTGGGAAGGAGCCCAATGTGACTGTCAATCCAGATGAGGTTGTTGCTCTTGGTGCTGCAGTGCAGGTTTGTCCTTGTTTTTTACACTTTTATACTTACTACTAAAATTTCTAGTGGATGTTGAACTAAAGGTCAAATCAGGGCTTGGAATCCTAGTCCTTGAAACTTGTGAATGCATGAGTAATGACAACTATCCTAGCAATGATGCAAAGCTTTAGATTGTGTGATTATTATGAATGTACCAATTTAACGACCCACATGTTTAGGTGGAACTATCATTGCTTTCCCTTGTATGCACGTGAGTTCCGCTGTTTTAAAAGTCTGTTTATGTATGCACTCAAATTCACACATGAAATGCTTTCCCACATATTCCCCTTTTATCTATAATGTACTAACATATTAATTTAGTTTTCAATCGACATTTTTAACCAACTATTTTACTAGTTCTACAGTCATGGACTGAATTAGATGGGCTATGTGTAGAGGACTGATTATTTAATGGTCTGATACAAAAGGAGTTTGTGTTAAGTTTAATAACAAGATGTTCATGAGCTAATTGATTTTCTCAAACAAACAAGTTCAAGAATCATTCATTTTACATACACTGGATACTGTGCTGATTATGACAAATTGAATGATGATTATGCTTATTTACCAATTCCATTCACCAATTTTTAATGACATTTTTTTTGTATTGGCACTACTTGTCTTGCCTGCTGTTTTGTTAACTTGTGTTCTCATTTTATTGTCTCTTGCATACATGTAGGCTGGAGTTTTATCCGGCGATGTTAGCGACATTGTGCTTCTTGATGTCACCCCACTGTCGTTGGGTTTGGAAACACTGGGCGGAGTAATGACGAAGATCATTCCAAGGAACACCACATTGCCAACATCCAAATCGGAAGTCTTCTCTACAGCAGCTGATGGTCAGACTAGCGTTGAGATAAATGTTCTTCAGGGGGAAAGAGAGTTTGTGAGAGACAACAAGTCACTTGGCAGTTTCCGACTTGATGGAATACCTCCAGCACCACGAGGTGTTCCCCAGATTGAAGTAAAGTTTGACATTGATGCCAATGGAATTCTGTCCGTCACTGCTGTGGACAAGGGCACCGGAAAGAAACAAGACATCACCATCACTGGAGCTAGTACATTGCCTACTGATGAGGTAAGATCTTCCAGTCCATTTAACTGATTTTCATAAATCTAAAGAAACTTTCAGCCTCATTTCTAGTCTTCACTGCCTTGCTCGAGTTTAATTCATACTACAATATATATGGATATGTGCAGGTGGAAAGAATGGTGAAGGAGGCTGAGAAGTTTGCGAAAGAAGACAAGGAAAAGAGGGATGCCATTGACACGAAGAACCAGTCGGAGTCTGTGATTTACCAGACACAGAAGCAACTCCAAGAACTGGGAGATAAGGTACCTGCAGCTGTCAAGGAGAAGGTCGAAGCAAAACTCAAGGATCTCAAAGATGCTGTTGCAAGTGAATCTTCTCAGGGCATGAAGGATGCGATGGCTGCCCTGAACCAGGAAGTGATGCAGCTGGGGCAGTCACTCTATAATCAACCAGGTGCAGCTGGCACTGGTCCTGCTCCTGGAGCTGATAGTGACTCTGCAACATCATCTTCCAAGGGGTCCGATAATGGCGATGTAATTGATGCCGACTTCACCGATAGCCAGTAAAAATGGCTGGGAAGAATCACAAGCAGTGGAATGAAGTTTAGTAGGATTCAAAATTTTCACAATCCATGTGGTTTTATATGTGTGGGAGTGCAACGCTAGGAACACTCATGGGGGAAACACATGGGATGTTTGCCAACCAAACCTGTTTGTTTGAGCACTTGATATGCCACTGGAAAAGTCGAATTGAGGATTTTCTTAGCTTTGATAGGAAAGTTGCATGTAATTGCACTCTCTTTTGCACGTTGGAAATATCATATTTAGTAATGTTTTGGAAGCGAGATGATCTTTTGTGGTGATACATTGTATATGCCTCCTACTTGACTGTGCTCAAAACTGCATGGATCTTTTAGCAAATCTAGCAGCCAGCTTCCTATGTCACATAATGCCATGGAATTAAGTAGTTTTTGTTAATAGGGATTGTGGATTTTGGGGCTACTAACCGCAATGCCACAGATGAGAGGAATAATATGCAAGATCTCTGTTTGATTGAGCGAGAAAGACTGGAGTGTTGCTTCTGATTGCATTGTGCAATTAAGTTCCAAGGCAATGTACTATGAACATGTTTACCTGTGAAGGTTTGGGAGGAGGAGAAAGAAGAGTAATGATATCGAGGCTTCTCCCTCATTTAACTAATATTCAATGTTGTGTCTTGTTATTTGGCTGCATATGTGACATTAGTAATTGCTTATGCTCACTCGTATTATTAACATTTGTTTGTTAAAATAATAATAATAATAATAATAATTAACGAATTTTTTTTTAATTTCGAACGATCGGTCTGGTTCCATGGAAGTTTCCTATCAACCGTTAGGGTAAATTGGGAAGTGCTCGGGCAGGCAGTCCAGAAGTCTAGCGTCCTTGGGTTTGCGGAGAAAAAATTTCTATAAAATACGTCGTAGCTGGGGGTCAAACCTCGGATATCTAGGATGACAACTAGTCGTTCTTCCATTGCACCATAGTCCCAAACGGGATTCTCTATCCTGAAATGGTCTCTGTCCTCGTGTCCCAACTCGTCGGTGATGGCCGACGAGTTGTCCGATTGTTGATCGAACACCACCAACGACCTTCGATCGCCGTCCCGAATCAAACGATACCCTGGGGGAATAGTGAATCGGTTAGGATCGTCATAATTGCTATCTCGTCGGATTCGATGGTGAATCTGACGAGATTGCAATTGCAGCGAACTACGACGGGTTCACCGTACCCCCAGGGTATAGTTTGGTTTAGAATGGCAGCCAGAGGCCGCCAGTGGCGTTTGATCGGTGATCAGACAACTCGTCGGCCATCATCGACGAATTAGGTTACGGGGACAGGGGCCATTTTAGAACAGAAGATTCATTCTCCCAAAGTCCCGGGGATGTCTGTGTTTGTACAATAATAACACAATGAAGGTGGGTGTGTCATGAATCATTATTTTGTGATAATTTATGGTTCGAGTATAATTCGATTACGTTCGTGAGGGCGTAGCTGAATCATTATCGTTGCTATAATTAGTATACAAGTTCAGTTACTCCAACTAAAATTATAAGAGCAATGGTCGACTTTCGAGGAATCCATTTCATTTGCGGACATTTAATGGATATTTTTTTCTCATTAGTAGTAGTAGGGAGACATACTTTTGATTAGACTTTGACATGACACTACCTATATATTATAGACAAGTATGAATTAACAAGAGATAAGGATGGAGATTTCATCGAAATGAATAGGTTGACTGAGAAGCCAAATAAGTGCATGACCCATGAAAAAGCAACATATGTTTTGATATACACCCCAAGGTTCGTAGAATCGCGATCCTACACAGGATCGATTTGGGGTCAGGATCGGATCGGTCAGGATTGGATCGTAAAATCGTACGATCCTATCAAAAACCCTTAAAATGAAAAAATATATAATTTTTATTAACACTATAATGAAAATAATCACGTTTAACTTCAAAAATATTCTATTTATTACAAGATGATCCAATTTAATTGTCAACCTATTAGATAATAGACATCTAAAGACTCATCATTTTAGAAAAAAGATATAACATAATATTATTAATCAAAAACTAACTAAAAAATAATTAAATAGATATTTAAATAATCTTAAAACCCTAACACTAACGATGTAAAAGATAAAAAAAATAATAAAAAAGATTAATAATCTTCTGGGCCTCTGAAAAGGCTTTAAACAATATTTTTTGGGATTCAATCTTAAAACTAACTTGTAGATCTTTGAACGAGTTTCAATTTGATATATTATAGGTCACGTGGTTCAATCCGAGTCAAAAGTTATGACCTCTTAAAGCTTTCATCGATCCTGTTCCGATCCTGTTCCGATCCTGTCCGATCCTATACGATCCTGTCCGATCCTGTCCGATCCTACCGATCCTGCTGCGATCCTGCTATAAAAAACGATTCTGCGCGATTCTGGATCGTTTTGTGATCCAGGATCGTAGGATCGTACGATCCTACGATCCAGGATCGCGATTTTACAAACTATGATACACCCTCCCACGTGATCGAAGTAAAGAACAATCTCGGGATCCTTGGGTGGTAACGCGATTGATAATGATTTATTTGAATAATTTTTTATTTATCGGGTTTGATTTTTTTTTTTATAGAACGTGCAGTATGTTGAAGAAAGAAATCGTCATATGTTATTGTGTGATTGAGCCATCGAGTACCGATATCATCAGTGATGAAGTCGTCATGTATCTCCGTCCTACGATTTATCTTCGTTGACCGGTGGGGATTCTCGTTGAAGGCTGTGGGACAGAGCCGGTCAGTCAAGTAAATTAGTCGGGCGTAAGCCTGGATACCCCTTGTAAATAAAAAAATAGTAAAGAACAATCTCGGGATAATAGGGGAGCGTAAATATTTTCATAATTTTTTAAATATTTAAAAATTAAATGTTAATCTGATGAACGAATAGGTGAATTTTTTTTAATAAATGATTGATTTTAAAATATTAGACGATTGATAGATCACCCACTATAATCATTTTTTGATTTATTTTGATGGCTGATAAAAACTTATGATCGAATAGATGAATTTTTTTTAATAAACGATTGATTTTAAAATATTAGACGATTGATAGATCGTCCATTATAATCATTTTTTAATTTATTTTGATGACTGATAAAAACTTTTCATGAGATTGAATTGGTCATTCTCGGATTAAACAGTATAAATTGGATAATTTGTAGCAACTAAAATAAGAAATAAAGGATAAAAAATAGATTATATATTATCTTTGTTCGATCTTCAATTGGAAAAAAAAGGTTAGAAAAAAGTGGCCATGGACCGAAGTATCCATGAGCAGGAAAAATCCACGAGTTTGCTTTCAAGAGCGTATTCAAGAGCATAGTATTGATTTGGCATTAGACGATCTTATAGAAATGACAAAAACTACAGAATCAACTACAGATGACTGATACTGTGCTTCTATGATTTACCTTTGAGGATTGATGATAAATTTCTATGGGATCGGATCAGTCGGGCAAATGATAAGAATTGGACAGTGGTAAAAATAAAAGAAAAAAAAATCATCATTTACAATTATGGTGATTATATCAAAAGCAATTGTCGTCAGCTATGCTTCAATGTCATTAAGGAGAAATCGCTTAGCTCTCATGGCAATAGGGCAACTTGTGCATGAATCATGAGGAAGAGTCTAGCACTAGCTAAGAGGGAGGACCCATCAAAATCAATAATAAAGTAAACTCTCTCATTATAGATGAATTATTTGGTGATATATTTTAACTCAATAAAAATGATAATTCATGATCTACGTGATGGTTGAATGCTTTATTACTTGTATAATCACAATGCTGGAATGAAATACTTTGTAATGATACTTGTATATTTATTCATTTATCACATGTTAGTAGTTTTTATGCATGGTGAAGGTGGAGAAATATCAAAGTTTAAGTCAGTAAACCTTCTTCAATCAAAAAACAAAGGATCATCTTAAAGGTAGCTCAGCTTAAGGGTGATTTGCTTGGATATAGGGCCGGGGTTTAGGTTGAGGAAAGGATTCCTTGCTTCTTGTTGAACTTAACAACATTGTTCTGATGTGTTAACAATAAGGTTTAAGTTAGTTATTTTGGATTAATATATGTATCAAGTGTGTAGGTAGTCATGTCAATTCGACTTGGAGATTGCAGTTAGAGCTCAATGAGATAAGTGGACTCAAGGATTAGAGGCTTGAGATAGAGTTTAGGAGGAGCTTAGTGGACTTGAGGGTAGGACAATCTGGATTTAGTGAATCTCAAGGGGAGCTCGGTGGCTAGAGCTTGGGAAGAGCTCGATGGACTCAAGAGTTGGAGAGCTATATCGAGTGGACATAAATCTTGCGAGGAACTCGGTGGAGTAGAGGGCATGGAGCCTCAAAGACTCAAGAGTAGGGAACCTAAATCAAGGTAGAGTTGAAGTCCTGATGACATGTACGTGTAATATTAATTAGATTTGTTATTAGGCATGCATGGTAATGATATTTTAACAAAATATAGTTGTGTGTGAGCTACCAAGGGCTTCATTTTTGAAGCCTTCAACTTTGGGTGTTCCCATGTTGTATTTTTCAATTCGCTCAAGTCTTTACGTTCATTTTGCAATTGACTTGATAGTCGATTGGACTCTTGGCAAAGAGTCATTAGAATCATTAATGATCACTTTTGAGTCATCTAAACAACTCGAATGCAAGTGTCTAGTATGTGAATGATAAAACTAAAAGTATATAAGCTCTTAAAGAGGGTTTAGGCATTCAACACTCCTTGTTCCAAATTATTTTTGCTTAAGTGATCAAATGCCCAAAGGATTCTAAGAGCTTGGATAACGATTGAGAGGTTTCCATGGGATAGACTGATTGTTAGTGCTGGGTGTGCCATCTTGAATTCTGGAGATAAAAATTTGATAAAGTCAGTGTGTCCACCCTCCCTATGCGCTAGTCACAACATCCGGGCTAGTAGTCCCTGTGATTTACCTCCTTCGTGTTGATTCTGGGATAGGTTGACGAGAGCACTGGGGACGAGTGAATCGCCTTTTGCCATCTTAGATAAGGATTGCGAGGCTTCAACTCTCAAGCTCTTGATAATTTAGTCATCTACCTTGTCCTTTCCTTTACATCTTAGACAGAGGTGAAAATATTGTTGTGAATGAAATACGGATGAGTATCAAGTTTGTTAAGTTAGCAAAATCACAATGATTAGATTGAGGTTGCATCCTCATATTGTAAAAGATAACCGCATTGTCTCTTGAAAAGGATTAGTAATAATGAAACTATTCAAGGGTGATGCATTAGCCGGGGCAGAGCTAGAAATTTTATAACCCTTGGGTTGATCCAAAAAAAATATCCTTGATATACCTTCCTCTCTTTTTCACACATTCATCCTGGGCTACCTTCTTCTCTTTCTCACATTCTTCCTTTCTCCCATCGCAAACCCGAGTTGCACTTGATAATAATTGTTTGTCGTACTTTTGTTACAATTCAAATTTACCGAACTCCTTTACACTAGCATAGTATAAGGAATGATTCAAATCATCTCTTAAGGAATATAACAACGAATGATAATCTTAAGATCAGTGTTATTGACAAATGGAGTTTGAGTTTTTGATGTTGTAAATGGGGGTTTTGTGTTGGATTTGAGTGCTAAGATTAATAAATGAAAAACATTCTAATCTAATCTAATCTAGATAGAGTACGATTGCAAGAAATTAAATGAAACATAAAGTAAAGCATCCTAATCCAACCTAACCTACTTGCATCCAAATGAAGAACAAAAACTTAAAAGTATTCAACGAAACAAACATTGTAGAAACTAAATGAATTGAAATGCATTGACTGAAGTAAACAAAGTGTAAAAGGAATTAATCTAACACATTGCAAGCAAAAATAAAAGGAAACTAAGTGCTACAAATGATGGAGCCTTCCCCGATCGGAATGAATGTTTGAAGATGGTATTTGTGGATGAGTTTCGGGACCCTAAAGCTCATGAATGAAATGGGTTGCGGATGATGGACTTGCAGAAGCTAAGAAGGTGGAAGACCTCCACACCTTCTTCTCCTCCCCAAGTGTGTGTTCCCTTACGCGAAAACCTTCCCAACTAGGGTGAGGATGGAGATGCTTCCCTTGTTCCCCTTCCTTGAGGTGTCGGTGAGATAGAGATGGCAGGAGATGGAGGCATAGATGGTAACGCCCCTCCCAACTTCATGGATGGAGGAGGAAGATTCAAAAGGCGGAGCGCCCCCGCCAGCCCGCCCCAGGACTAACACGGAAGAGATAAATCACGGTTATCACCGGTGTGGTGAGGCGCCTGGGGTCAAAGGAATTTAATGCCAGCAGACCAGGATTTTATTCCTGTGCGCAACTGGCGACCCTCGACCCTGAGACCAGCCCGTGGGGACAAAAATTTAAATGGATGGAGGAGGAAGAGCTCCACGTGGAGATGGAGGCCTGAATCCTAATGGTTGCCTCGATATTTGATTCCCGTGCATGGGTAGGCCGTTTTGGACTATGTGGAGTGCTCCAGTTGAGCTCTAGGATGGAACACATCCAGATCGTGTTCCCTATTGTGGTGAGCTTCAGCTCCTCTTTTGATTATGGTTGGCACTTTCTTTTGATTCCCTTCAAGACCACATTCATATTTTAAACAATAATGTCATAAATATAAAAAATTTGCAGTGAAATTCTAAATTAACCCTTGCTCGTAAAGTATGATATAAATAACCATTTAAGCATACGAGCTAGGATTAAAAACAACATTCGAAGTGGTGTATCAACATTTAGATTCTTTTAATAAGTGACTTAGAAAATACACTAACTGTTGTATATTGCTTTCTTATCTAATTAACATTGATCCAACTGCTCCTTCAATAATAGATTAAAAAAGGTGGATCCACCACCTCAGTGGCCCCCCGGTCCCTACCCCGCAGGTGTCCAGAGGGATGAAATCACATATTTACTGGCCGGGGGGGAGGGGGGTAAGGCGTCTGGGGCCGAGAGAATTTAAGTCAGCAGACCAGGTTTTTACCCCGTGTGCAATTGGCGACTCTCGAACCTGAGACCTCCGTTTCAAGCGGCAGACGCCTTACCTACCGAGCCATCCCGTGGGGGCTAAGCTCCTTCAATAATAGATGAATATAGTTAGAGTTGTTCTCTTGTAAATGGTTTAGAGAGAAGTGGTAGACTCCCAGGTATTCTTTAAGCTCGACAAAGTCTTTATCATAACTTTCATCCCACTAGAATTTTGTGGATTGATGAAGTATCTTGGCAAAGGGGAGGCTTTGATCGGATGATCGGGAGATAAATTTGGAGAGAGTTGTGATCCAACTAACCAATCTTTGTGCCTACTTCTGAGATTTTGAGGTGGAGCTATGTCTCTAAATGCTTGGACTTTCTCTGGGTTGACTTCAATTCTTGGCTCAGTCACTTATAGCCTAGAAAATGACAACTTTCAACTCCAAAGAGATATTTGCTCGGGTTCAATTTGAGCATGTACTGACTTAGCATGTTGTAAGTTTCTTCAACATCTAGAATTAAGTCTCCCGCTTGGGAGGACTTGATTAGAATAGCATCGACATAGACCTTAATTTTCCTCTCGATTTGTTGTTTGAAGACTTTATCCATGAATCGTTGGTAAGTATCTCCTGCATTTTTAGTCCATATGACATAAGATTGTAGCAAAAAGTACTGTTGAAGGTAACAGAATTAACCTTTTCTTAGTCCTTAAGAGAGAGGGGAATTTGATGAAAGCCTTGATAGGCGCCCAACATATAGAAACTTGCTCCCCGAGGTAGAATCAACTAGTTAGTCAATGTAGGGGTGGGGATAACAATCTTTTAGACAAACTTTATTAAGATCCCTAAAGTTGACGTAGACTCGCCATTTGTTCCATAGCTTAGCTACCAACACTACATTGACAACTCAGGTCGAGAAATGTATCTCCGAAATATGCCCTGCCCTCAACAACTTATTGATCTTTGTTTGGATGATTTGATTTTATTCATATATGAAATCTCTTTTCTTCTGTTTCACCGGTCGGGCATTTGGAAATATATGGTGTTGATGCTCTATCATAGTTGGATAAATGCTAGTTATTTCTTGTGGCAACCAAGCAAATATATCTCAATTGTGTGACAAACACGCAATCAAGCTTTCCTTAAGCTTAGGGGAAGATATGCTACGACTCGCGTAGTCCCCTCCGGCTGATAAGTGCCTCCTTAATAGCTTGCACCTATGTTTGTTGAGTTTGGTGAACCTTACGTGTGTCAGTCTTAATTATGTCAACATAATATTTCTGAGCCATCACTTGGTTTACTTTTACTTCCTCGACTTGATTTTCCATTGGAAATTTAATTTTCTGGTAGAAAGTAGACGCCACCACCCGTAATTTGGGAGCGCAAGCCTCCCCAGGATGACATTGTAAGCGAAAGATGCATCCACCATGATGAAGGTAGTTTGTCGGATTCTCATCGGAGGCTCTTCTCCCAAAGTGGTGGCTAGTTGGATCTAGCCAGTGGCTGCACTTCATATCTAGTGAATCCATACAAAACTGTCATCATGAGCTGAAGCTCTCCTTGATCGATCTACAGCCAATCAAATACCTTTTTAAAGATGATGTTTATTGAACTTCCTATATCCATGAAAACCATATATACATTGTAGTTAACAATAACGGCTTTGATTACCAAGGCATCAACATCATTAATTACTAAGGCATCATCATCAGGAGCTTTACTCCCTCAAGATCTTGAGGCCGAAAGATGATCTAGGGGTTCTCTATTTGTATCTAATAGGAGCTAACCCTGAGGGTTTCCAGTTAATGGTCGTGGCCCTTCTACACTCTGTGAGAATCTCCATCTGTGAGCCTCTGAAGATAATCCCAATATTTTCCCCAATGGCATTGCCACTATTCCCTTCTTTAATATTGGGCATGTTGGGTCTGAAATGGGCATGTTGGGCTTGAAATGGAAACATTTCAGGCCCAATGACCCTAAAAGGTCTAATGTGTCAAAATCCACTGATTGACCTAGAGAGCTCCGATTGTAAAAATTTCAGTTCCTGTGGATTTCTGAGGTTACAAGGAGTTCAAATTTGCTATCCATTATTTATTTGGACTTCTCCGAGGTGTTAAAATGTAATAATGAAGAACCGAGAAGAAATCACACATTAGGACTTTTAGGGTCATTGGGCCTGAAATGGTTGGACACCTATTGCATTGGTGATATCTAATATATAGATGTTTGGACACCTAAAACATCATCTCCTACCTCTGACCTCTCTATTCATATGGAATTTTCAGAAATCAAGATATGGGAGGTCCATCAGTGGATTTTGGTCAAAACTCACTGATATTTCTAAACTACTCCTATTTGATTGGTGATATCTAATATATAGATGTTTGGACACCTAAAACATCATCACCTACCTCTACCCTCTCTATTCATATGGAGTTTTCAGAAATCCAGATATGGGAGGTCCATCAGTGAGTTTTGACCAAAACTCATTGATATTTCTAAACTACTCCTATTTGATTGGTGATATCAATATATAGATGGTTGGACACCTAAAACATCATCTCCTACCTCTAACCTCTCTATTCATATGGAGTTTTCAAAAATCCAGATATGGTAGGTCCATCAGTGGGTTTTGGTCAAAACTCACTGATATTTCTAGACTACACCTATTTGATTGGTGATATCTAATATATAAATGTTTGGGCACCTAAAATATCATCTCCTACCTCTAACCTCTCTATTCATATGGAGTTTTCAAAAATCCAGATATGGTAGGTCCATCAGTGGGTTTTGGTCAAAACTCACTGATATTTCTAGACTACACCTATTTGATTGGTGATATCTAATATATAAATGTTTGGGCACCTAAAATATCATCTCCTACCTCTACCCTCTCTATTTATATGGAGTTTTCAGAAATCCAGATATGGGAGGTCTATCAGTGAGTTTTGACCAAAACTCACTGATATTTCTAAACTACTCCTATTTGATTGGTGATATCTAATATATAGATGGTTGGACACCTAAAACATCATCTCCTACCTCTAACCTCTCTATTCATATGGAGTTTTCAGAAATCCAGATATGGTAGGTCCATCGGTGGGTTTTGGTCAAAACCCACTGATATTTCTAAACTACTCCTATTTGATTGGTGATATCTAATATATAGATGTTTGGACACCTAAAACATCATCTCCTACCTCTAACCTCTCTATTCATATGGAATTTTCAGAAATCCAGATATGGGAGGTCCATCAGTGAGTTTTGACCAAAACTCACTGATATTTCTAAACTACTCCTATTTGATTGGTGATATCTAATATATAGATGTTTGGACACCTAAAACATCATCTCCTACCTCTACCCTCTCTATTCATATGGAGTTTTCAGAAATCTAGATATGGGAGGTCCATCAGTGAGTTTTGACCAAAACTCATTGATATTTCTAAACTACTCCTATTTGACTGGTGATATCTAATATATAGATGTTTGGACACCTAAAACATCATCTTCTACCTCTAACCTCTCTATTCATATGGAATTTTCAGAAATCCAGATATGGGAGGTCCATCAGTGAGTTTTGACCAAAACCCACTGATATTTCTAAACTACTCCTATTTGATTGGTGATATCTAATATATAGATGTTTGGACACCTAAAACATCATCTCCTACCTCTACCCTTTCTATTCATATGGAGTTTTCAGAAATCCAGATATGGGAGGTCCATCAGTGAGTTTTGGTTAAAACTCACTGATGGACCTCCCATATCTGGATTTCTGAAAACTCCATATGAATAGAAAGGGTAGAGGTAGGAGATGATGTTTTAGGTGTCCAAACATCTATATATTAGATATCACCAATCAAATAGGAGTAGTTTAGAAATATCAGTGGGTTTTGGTCAAAACTCACTGATGGACCTCCCATATCTGGATTTCTGAAAATTCCATATGAATAGAGAGGTTAGAGGTAGGAGATGATGTTTTAGGTGTCCAAACATCTATATATTAGATATCACCAATCAAATAGGAGTAGTTTAGAAATATCAATGAGTTTTGGTCAAAACTCACTGATGGATCTCCCATATCTGGATTTCTGAAAACTCCATATGAATAGAGAGGGTAGAGGTAGGAGATGATGTTTTAGGTGCCCAAACATCTATATATTAGATATCACCAATCAAATAGGAGTAGTTTAGAAATATCAGTGAGTTTTGACCAAAACCCACTGATGGCAAAACCCACTGATGGACCTACCATATCTGGATTTTTGAAAACTCTATATGAATAGAGAGGTTAGAGGTAGGAGATGATATTTTAGGTGTCCAACCATCTATATATTGATATCACCAATCAAATAGGAGTAGTTTAGAAATATCAGTGAGTTTTGGTCAAAACTCACTGATGGACCTCCCATATCTGGATTTCTGAAAACTCCATATGAATAGAGAGGGTAGAGGTAGGAGATGATGTTTTAGGTGTCCAAACATCTATATATTAGATATCACCAATCAAATAGGAGTAGTTTAGAAATATCAGTGAGTTTTGACCAAAACCCACTGATGGACCTCCCATATCTTGATTTCTGAAAATTCCATATGAATAGAGAGGTCAGAGGTAGGAGATGATGTTTTAGGTGTCCAAACATCTATATATTAGATATCACCAATGCAATAGGTGTCCAACCATTTCAGGCCTAATGACCCTAAAAGCTTAATGTGTGATTTCTTCTCGGTTCTTCATTATTACATTTTAACACCTCGGAAAAGTCCAAATAAATAATGGATAGCAAATTTGAACTCCTTGTAACCTCAGAAATCCACAGGAACTGAAATTTTTACAATCGGAGCTCTCTAGGTCAATCAGTGGATTTTGACACATTAGGCCTTTTAGGGTCATTGGGCCTGAAATGTTTCCATTTCAGGCCCAACGTGACCCTGAAATGTTTCCATTTCAGGCCCAACATGCCCATTTCAGGCCCAACATGCCCAATATTAAAGGTGTTTTCTCGGTTCTTCATTATTGCATTTTAACACCTCGGAGAAGTCCAAATAAACAATGGATAGCAAATTTGTACTCCTTGTAACCTCAGAAATCCACAGGAACTGAAATTTTTACAATCGGAGCTCTCTAGGTCAATCAGTGGGTTTTGATACAAGTGGCGTTTTAGGGTCATTAGGCCTGAAATGGAAACATTTCAGGCCCAACGTGGGCCTGAAATGGTTCCATTTCAGGCCCAATGACTCTAAAAGGCCACAGATTAACCTAGAGAGCTCCGATTGTAAAAATTTCAGTTCCTGTGGATTTCTGAGATTACAAGGAGTTCAAATTTGCTACCCATTATTTATTTGGACTTCTCCGAGGTGTTAAAATGTAATAATAAAGAATCGAGAAATGACCCTTAATATTGGGCACGTTGGGCCTGAAATAGAAACATTTCAGCCCCACGTTGGGCCTGAAATGGAACCATTTCAGGCCCAACGCGGGTGGCTGAAATGTTCTTTTAGTTTTAATTTAATAAAAATATTTTAATTAATTTCAATATTTTTTTGTTTTGAGAAAGGTTCCATAATATAAAAATCAAAATATAAAGGAATATCTCTTTAAGGTCCGTCTCGAAATTCGTTACTGACAAAGAGAAAGAGAAAGAGAAATGTATGCAGTACTTGACGGTAGGGATATAAGAGGAAGTTTACTAAAATATGTGCGCCCTTTGGTAACATTGAAACCATGGTACGCCTTTTGGTAAATACCAATTCTTAGATACGCCCTTTGGTAAATTGCCTTTGAAGATTCTGAGCCCTTATCAGATGGAGAGTGGGTTTAATGATCTTGTTGTTGTTGAGTACCATGTTGCCGGTCGTTTTGAGAAGAAGATATTCCTATGGGAACAAGAGCTGGAGATTCGTTCAATTGGTCAGTGACTTGGGGAGGATGATGTAGGATTGAGAAAAGTGCTAGAGGATGGGGTTGCGCTCGTGGCTTTTTCATATTTTTTGTAAAACACTTGAGAGTTAAAGCAGTGAAAACATAAAAGAAATTAAGTAATGCTGACACGGTTTGTTTTTTATTTGGTTTGGAGCCTGTGATGACTTTTACTCCAAGTCTTGTGATTGTTAATCACTTACTATGGACAATCACTATCAATCCGAACAATTACAAAGATATGGAATATGAAGTACAATTAACAACTACAATACTGACAAAGTAAAGTCGAAACTTGAGCGTAGACATCGGTGCGGCGTTGCGGCGTTGTAGAACAGTTTTCAGACCAGCACTTGAGCATGTAGATCATAGAGATACATGTCCACAGTCATAGTCGCACCGACCTGGCTAGGCTTTGACCAACTAGTTAGCAAAATGATTGACTACCAAATCCTACGTGGAGGCTTCACAATATCATCTGTATAAGTTAGTTTGAGATGCTACATTAATTCAAATTTTTAATAAACGTTGCTTTAATGTAATTTATAGGGAGAGTTTGATTGAACTGAATAATGTTGTTAAGGCAAAGAACTTAACCTAGGGGTATCCTTGTTTAATTCTACAAAGATGATGCACAAGGAAGATCAAATTGCTTATCCGAATCTTAGGAGATCAAATATAAATTCATGATCGTTTATACGAATCTTGGGAGATCAAATAGTAAATTCATGTTCAAGCAAGCAAATTGAATATGATCTAGATGGTTGTGTTGTAACTTCTATATGTTTTTTGATTCTTGTTCATTTAGATACATCATAGATGTTCTACATTACCTCAGTTTGGATGTTCAGCTGATTTATGATGGATATAGATAAGTTGCCAATATTCTGAGAGGCCAGTTTACACAAAATACTCAATAAAATTAATGATAACCTAACATGCCATGTTATTTACTAGTGAACTATATATTTCCATCATCTATGCAGAGAGGTTATTGTGACTATTCTTCTCTGTACCTCAGATTCTAGTTTTCAATAAGCAATCATTGATTCTCAATGAAAATTAGTACATAAAAGGAATAAAGAGTTTGAAGCTGCAGTAATCTTTGGAAACATCTAGGTATAGTAATCTTTGAAGCAATGCAGGCGACTGTTGGGATAAAATGCTTAATTACTATCTGTGACAATTTGATACTTCAGAAAACCGTGATATTCTTTGACTGTTTTTTTTGGTGTCATTCTTCAGAAAGAAGGCGTGGAGAGGGAAATGGAGATTGAGCGACAGAGAAGAAAAAAAAAATGATGAGGTAATAGTCGAATCTGAGATGATCGATTCAGTCTCATAGAAATTTTTTATCGGTTGTTAAAGTAAATCGGAAAACGCACAAGGTAGACAGTCCAGAAACTCAGCATCCTATGGTTGCACACCCTATTTGAAGAAAAAATTTATGTAAAATGTACTGTAACTAAAGATCGAATACCTGAATGATAATTTGACATTTTTTCATGCACCATATCTCCGAAGGCAGGCTACTTAGAGAAGAGCTTGCTCAAGTAGGAGGGAGAGAGAGGTTCTCCAACTTTCATGTGCTTAGCTTTGATTTCTGCAATTGACAGATGTTCTTCATGGATATTGATACCCTCAGAGGAAGTGCTATAAAAGTAGTTGTTTAAGATGCTCAATCATATTGTGAGTATCTATGTTCTCATGTTATTTCTGAAGCTCAGAGTTTATGGGGCAAGGATTAGACATGATACATCTAGTGTATCATTTGATGCTTCTTGTAAGCTTTTTTTTTTTCGTTCGAGTAGCGGTAGTGACGGGTGCTTCAAGAAGGAGTTGCTCTAGGACGTACAATTTTCGTTCTTGCTTGAAAATGATTCTCAAATTTCTATACTAGTCCAGGAATTTGCTCTATTGAGCTTGTCCTTCTCAAGGACATATCGCAGAGAGAGAGAGAGTATTTGACATAATTGACGACATGGTAATCTACAACATTTAAAATGCAGAAATTAGTATCATATCTAAATTATTTAATTACGTCTTTAATTAAATGATGCTCTCACTGAATCATAGAGCTTTGGTAGGGGCAAGTCATGGATGTGGGCAACTGTAATTTACCTATACTACTTGGTCCAAAACCAACAACAGTAAGATTAATGTGAGACAAGATCCACATTATACCTCATCTTGAGTTAATTTTGGCTAATCGCCCAAGACTTAGTATAAGTAGGCAATGTTTACCAATTACATCTTATGTAACTCTTGTGAACAAAACTATTTGTTCTTTTGCCCAACTTTTGGGTATATTTTTAAGTTCTCAATCCAATTAAGGTAACTTAGTTAAGTCTGACCCAAAGTTTAATAGTCGGATATCATAATTGTCCAGTCGCACTCTACTAAGATAAAATGAGTCGCTTTGCTTTGAAAAACCCAACTACAAATGAACAAGGTAGTAGTGAGTGTTGGTGCCCCGGTAAGTTTTGATGTGATCAACTAGGTTAAGTTAGGTCCTGGTATGTTTAATCCCTCTGCTAAGTGTGCAGCAGCTTAGGTACGGAGGAAGTCGAGCGTAAGACGTAGCAGACGAGAAGGATTGTGCGGAAAAGTGAGCCGACGGGCTCGATACAATCCGAGGGACGCGGAAGCTGCGGGAAGAGTACGCCGGTGGAGCGAGAAGGGCTCGCGCGGTGTCCAAGGGATGAGAATCCGGGAGAAAGGATGCTCGAGGGGCGAAAGGCCAGAGTCGGGTTCGGGTGAGCCTAACTCCGGTTGGCCGGAAATCACGCAGAAGACGAAGAACCAAAAGGCTAGTCGCCCGAAAAAGAAAGATTAAATTGTTGCTAAGAGGAATTGAACCCATGACCTCAAGCAGAGGCGGCCAAGCTTACCAGTTGGGATACAGGTCGGAGACAGTTTGTTCTTGCCGATATTATTACTTGGAGATTACAATAGCAATATCGAGAAGAAGATAAAAATTCCTTTATCTCATAAAGGATAAAGTCTTATCCTTTAATCAGATCCAATGGATGCAGGTTAATCCCATCCAAGATCAACCATCCAGATTACATCCATGGATCAACGACCAAGAGAAAATTCCTCAACAATCAACAATCTATATTTATTCTCTTAGGCTATAAATGGGCTTAGAGTTTTAACCTTTTTAATTCAATCGATTTAATTGTAACCTCTCTAAGTCTTCAGTGCTACAACTATAAAGGCTTCTCCGCCTGAAGGAGTTCTGCTTGAGCGTTAACCGCCTTGGAAGCAACGTTCCAGTTGCAACCAAGTTTTTTTTAGACGAGTGCTATCTCCATTATTTTTCATAACCGTCTATTCACCCTCCCTCTAGCCGGTCCACCCCATCCAACAAGTGGTATCAGAGCCTAGTTCGCCGCAGAAGGACTAATCGCCAACTGCAGCACCATCAACCAAAATGGTCGGACCCGTCATCTACCCGCCAAAATTCGAGGGGGAGTTCGCCGAATGGAAGTGCAAGATGGAGGTATTCTTCACTACAGAATTCAAATTGTTTATAATAATGCAATCTGGTTTTGCAGCTCCCGGAGAAAAGGATTTAACCAAATGGAGCAAGAAGGAACAAGCTGATTTTGTGGCAAATGGAAAAGCAGTTTACCACCTTCTTTCTGTACTCCCAGTACAAGAAGTCAACCGAATCGACACATACACATCCACGAAAGAACTCTGGGAAAAATTCCTAGAGTTACACGAAGGGACTTCCGAAGCCAAGCTCGCCAAAAGTGACATTCTCCGGAACTAGCTGACCAACCTCCGCATGGAAGAAGGTCAAACAGTAGCGCATTTGCACTCAAAAATAAAAGGTTTGTTAACGGAACTGACGAATCTCGGGGAAGAGGTAAGTAACCGAGATTCACTGAGGTACACGCTTAATTCGTTTCCGAGAAATTTTGATAGGACGTCTTTTGTTGATTCTTTTTTTATTACTAAAGATCTCGAGACAACTTCGCTCGAGAATTTATTTTCAACATTTGAACTTCACGAATCGAGAATTGCCGGAAATCGAAAGACGAATGGTGTAGCCTTGAACGCGAAAACAACAGTACCAGGATCGGTATCCTCGGACGATGAAGAAGAAGAAAAAGGATACTTGGTAAGGAAATTTAAAAAGTTTGTTAAATCTAATCAATTTTCAAAGTTTCATGGAAAGAAGAAATCTCCGAAGAGACGAACGGTAAAGTGCTACAATTGTGACGAAGAGGGTCACATTAAAGACAACTGTCCTAAATTAAGGAACAAGAAGAAGGAAAATCAGCTGAAGAAAAAGAAAGCGCTGAAAGCGACATGGGATGACACGTCTTCTGACGAGTCAAAAATCGAGGAGTATGCTGGACTTGCCCTGATGGCGAGTAATCAAGAGGAGGACGACGAAGAGAGCTCATCGGAGATAAGTATCAATGAAGGGGGAGAGTCGTCTGACGAAAGCAGCAGCGACGAGGAACCACTAAGCAACAAATACGACGACATGGTAAGTGAGGTATGTAAATTACATCTCGACAAACTTTTTTCGATTTTAAAATCTGTTTTGAATAGTTTATGCAAAAAGAGGAGAAAGATATTGAGGTTGAAAAAGGAGTTATCTACATCATGCCCATTAAGTATGTTCGATAACTTAAAAAGTAAAAATGAAAATCTAGAAAATTTAGTTAAGAAATTGGAATTTGATATTACATGCCTGCGACAGAAAAAGAATCATTATCCTGAGGGGCTGAACTGGTTTCTTAAGAATCACAAGGACCAACTTAGGAAAATA
Source organism: Boesenbergia rotunda (assembly GCA_024364735.1). Lineage (NCBI taxonomy): Eukaryota > Viridiplantae > Streptophyta > Magnoliopsida > Zingiberales > Zingiberaceae > Boesenbergia > Boesenbergia rotunda. Next base: position 433,560 of record JAGFNQ010000475.1, read on the forward strand.
CTAAGAAATTATGTGCCCCCTAAATTTTTAACTAACCCGGTTGATAGTAACCTATTTTGGATTCCTAAATCTATCTTAAATTAATTTTTGTTGCAGATATTGACTAACAATTTTTATTGTGTTATTTTTTTTAATTCAGTACAATTTTTTATTACTTAAGGAAAGTTGACTATACACTTGAAACTTTTTGAAATTTTTCGAACACTCTTCGAATTTTTATGATTTTTTAGATGAAACCATATTTTTAAATTTTAAGAATTCGAAGGAAAAAGAGTTTGACTAGATCCGATTTTTTTTGGATCTATAAATCAAATGTTGACTTTGTCAAAATTATTTCCAAATTTTTTAAGTCCATTTAGAATTTAAAAAAAATTAATGAAATTATATTTTCTTTAATTTGAAAAATTCTTGAAAATGCTATTTTTGAAAACTAATTTTTTTTTAATCTTTTAAGCTTTAGTTAAACACTTCAATTTTTTCAATATGCTAACTTTTTTCGTCCCCGATTTATTAGTCCCCAGTTTTTGCTGTGATCAAAGGGGGAGAGTAGGCTAGTGTACAGGGGGAGATTGTAGATTTGCATTGAAACATCTTTTTCATGTTCAACCTATTTATTTAATTTCACTATTTTTTACTTATTTGGTTTAACCCTAACTGAACCTGGGTTGATACACATCAAAAAGGGGGAGATTGTTGGTGCCCCGGTAAGTTTTGATGTGATCAACTAGGTTAAGTTAGGTCTTGGTATGTTTAATCCCTTTGCTAAGTGTGCAGGAGCTTAGGTACAGAGGAAGTCGAGTGTAAGACGTAGCGGACGAGAAGGATTGTGCGGGAAAGTGAGTCGACGGGCTCGGTACAATCCGAGGGACGCGGAAGCTGCGGAAGAGTACTCCGGTGGAGTGAGAAGGACTCGCGCGGTGCCCAAGGGATGAGAAGTCGGAAGGAAGGACGCTTGAAGGGCGAAAGGCCGGAGTCGGGTTCGCGTGAGCCTAACTCCGGTTGGTCGGAAATCACCCAGAAGACGAAGAACCAAAAGGCTAGTCGCCTGAAAAAGAAAGATTAAATTGTTGCTAAGAGAAATTGAACCCAAGACCTCGAGAGCAGAGGCGGCCAAGCTTACTAGTTGGGATAAAGGTCGAAGACAGTTTGTTCTTGCCGATATTATTACTTGGAGATTACAATAGCAATCTCGAGAAGAAGATAAAAATTCCTTTATCTCATAAAGGATAAAGCCTTATCCTTCAATCAGATCCAATGGATGCAGGTTAATCTCATCCAAGATCAACCATCCAGATTACATCCATGGATCAACAGCCAAGAGAAAATTCCTCAACAATCCAGATTTATTCTCTTAGGCTTTAAATAGGCTTAGAGTTTTAACATTTTTAATTCAATTGATTTAATTGTAACCTCTCTAAGTCTTCAGTGCTACAACTGTAAAGGCTTCTCCGCCTGAAGGAGTTCTGCTTGAGCGTTAACCGCCTTGGAAGCAACGTTCCAGTTGCAACCAAGTTTTTTTTAGACGAGTGTTATCTCCATTATTTTTCATAACCGTCTATTCACCCCCCTCTAGCCAGTCCACCCCATCCAACAGTGAGTATCAACTATTGGTAGACATATCAAGTTGACTTAATTTAGATAAAATTATTAACTAAACATGCATCATAAACAATCATGACATATATCAACATATAAGCATAAATGTGACATAGTTATGACCCATCTACTACGATCTACTCAAGCCAATGAGAAGATCAAAAGTTCAACCAAGGGATATCATCTTTTCCAAGTGCCTCCTTTGGTCATCAAGTATCGTCAGCATCCTTCTTGTAACTTCATCATCTAGTAGATTAATGCTCTTTTAGTTTGTGTTGGATCGAGAGATGCGAGAGAGGGGGGGGGGGTGAATGTCGCAAATCGTTCGGATTTAAAAAGAGTAAGTGCGCAGCGGAAATAAGACACAAGAGAAATGCTAACACGGTCGTTTTACTTGGTTCGGAGCCTGTGTCGACTCCTACTCCAAGGCCCACGGTCGTTGACCGTTTTCTGCGGGCAATTCTATACGTTCGAGAAAGTTTACAATCACAAGTATTACAGAATTAGCTTCGTAAACTTAAATGAATATTTCGTTACCGACGTCCGGTGTAGATCGGAGTATTGGAGCAGCAGGACGTCGTCAGAGCTCGAGATGGAAGATTTCTGGAGCGTGTCGTGGAAGCAGAAGAGCGTATGAAAGTCGCAGTGATTGATACTTGAAGAAGAGGGTCGAGGGTCCTTTATATAGGGCTGGGGGCGCCCGGGATGCTCGGGGCGCCCCCCACGTGGCTTTCGATCCGGCGAGCCCTCTGGTCAAGGCTGATCTCTGCTTCTTCGGGATCACCTTTGACTGGGGCGCCCGACGCGCGCGGGGCGCCCGGGTTGACCGGTCAAGGCTTCATCTTCTTCACGAGGGTGAGCTGCTGCAGCTGCCAGTGGCGTGGCACAGTGGGCGCCCGCGACACGCGGGGCGCCCGACGCGCGCGGGGCGCCCGAAACATTCGGGGCGCCCCCAAATGTGTTGCTGTCGGGGCGTTTACTTGCTCTGCTGACTTTGGGTTGACTCTGGGGCGCCCGAAACATCTGGGGTGCCCTGCTCAGCTACTGCCTCACTCCTTTGAGGCTCTCTGAGCTGCAGAAACACAGTCCTTCGGTCCTGCATCCAGGGTTAGTCCAAAACAGCAATTAATAAGTTAATTTTACACAGCCTTGGCTGTCTTGGTTCTGACTTTGGGTCTCCAAAATGGAGCCCTAGGTCGAACCGACGCCTAATGTTCCCTCAAGGGGAACGCGTCCTCACCTACTCCTCTCGAGAGAATTTACCTGGTGCCAACCGGATTCTCCAGTTGGACTTTTGCCCGGCAGCCCTTCGCCAGGTCTTGGTTTTCGCCTAGTAGCCCTTCGCCAGGACTTGGTTTTCGCCTAGCAACCCTTCGCCAGGACTTGGTTTTCGCCTAGCAGCCCTTCGCCAGGACTTGGTTTTCGCATAGCAGCCCTTCGCCAGGACTTGGTTTTTGCCCAGCAACCCTTCGCCAGGACTTGGTTTCCTGACAGCCCATCGTCAGGTGCCTAGCATCCCTTCGCTAGGACTTGGTTTCCTGACAGCCCATCGTCAGGTGCCTAGCATCCCTTCGCTAGGACTTGGTTTTCGCCTAGCAGCCCTTCGCTAGGACTTGGTTTCCTGCACACTCAAGCAGCATTGTTAGATACAAAACAGCCCTTAACTTTGAATCCTTTGCCAATATCAAAACAAGGTTCGATCTGGTGCTTCCTGCACCAACAATCTCCCCCTTTTTGATTATGGCAACACAATTCAAAGTTAAGGAAACACTTATAACAGTTTAAGCACAAAAGGTTAAGCAATGAATTATAACTATTTATGAATAGAATAAATGTAGAGTTGAAAAAAAAAATTTATTTTTCATACTCCCCCTAAAACCCTGAATACTTGTATTTACAACTCTTAACTTTGACCTTTCCTCCCCCTTTGACATATATCAAAAACAGGCATGGGTGAACAAGGTATCTAACAGGGATTTATGAGTTTTTCTAAGTGCTTCATGTTTTTGACAAAGTATTTCAAAAACAGAGTAAAAATATTTTCAAAACTTTTTACACTTAGATAATTTTCAAGTATAAAGCAAGTATTTTTGAGAAGTTTGAAAAATTAAGTGTCAGGTACTTGGTTTAAAAATAGTTAAGTACTAAACTCATTTAAATACTTGAAATAAATTTTTGAAAGGAATTGTTAAGTACTTAGAAATAATTTTTGAGAAAGACTTAGAAATAATTTTTGAAAGAAATAGTTAAGTAATTGGAAAAAAATGTTAAGTACTTAAGTTGTATTTAAAAAAAAAAATTAAGTAAAAAATCAAGTACTTAAATTGATTTTGAAAAAATTAAGTACTTCGGATGTTTTTGAAATTCAAATTTGAAAAAATTTGATTCCCTCTTTTCTTTCCTATCTCTCCCCCTTAATGTTAAATTCTTCTCCTTAGACCATTTTTAAGTTCAATTAAGAATAATATTTTGAAGGAAGTGATAAGGAGAATGTTTGTGTATCAGAGCCTATGAATTTTGAAAGCAAAAAGATACTTAGAATAATTTTGAAGGCAAAAAAAACTTAAATTTCTAGATTAAATCTATTTTAAAAGATGTATTTGTAGGCAAATCTTTAAAAGCTTCATGCACTTAGAACACTTTTGCCTTGAAAAATATTTGTACTTTTGGAAACATTATATTTTGAAAAATAGCAGTACTTTTTGAAGGATATTATGCATTTTTGAAGACATAAGTACTTTTGAAATAAATTATGATTTGAAACACATAAGTACTTTTAGAAAAATATTAGACTTTGAAAGATATAAGTAATTTTTGAAAAGAATTATGCATTTTGAACACAAAATATTTTACTTGACTAGGTTTCTTTTTCAGTCTGACACAATCCTAGGAAACCTTGTTGACTACAAGGACATTTTCCTAAGTGTCCTGGAAAATTTTCTCCAACCCAAGTAAATACTATCTCCAAAAGCAATTTCATAGGCCACAATAATAATAATATTTTGAACGAAAAATTATTTATGTTTTCAAAAGGATTTTAAACTTGCAGTGCATAAAAACATATATTTTGAAAAATTTTCAACAATTCTTTTAATTTGATCTCCCCCTAAACTTGACCCAGTCCTAGGAAGCTTGTTGACTACAAGTGATCTTCCTCTGAGTTTTAGGGTTTGATTTAAATTATAAGAATTATCTAATAACTTTAAAATAATTACCAAAAAAAATTTTAAAAATTCTTCTTTTGAATCAAACTCCCCCTAAATTTGACACTTCCTAGGAGTCCTAGTGGATCATGAAATGGACCTTCCTCTGTGTCTTTAGGGTTTATTAAAATCAAAAGAGTATAGTTTTGAGTATAGTAATTTTCAAGAAGATAATTTTAGAAAATTCAATCTGGAAAGAAGATAATTTTGAGTATAGTAATTTTCAACACAATTTGGAATGATAACACAGTTTTCGAAGAATATTTTGAAATGATAATAATTTTTCAAATAGATAGTAATATACGAAGGCTTTTGAATCAACTTTTGAAAGCCTTATTTTTGAGATGAAAATAAGTTTTAAAGCATAAGGATTTTGAGAAATCTAAAAATATTAAGAAGAACTCCCCCTGTATCCGACATAGACTGACTTTATCTTAGACCTTAGTGTTGACTAGGTTTGACCATGTTTGACTCAGTTGACTAAGGTTTGACTATGTTAATCATGGTTTGACTATGTTGGAATTATCCTCTGAATTAAAACACAACATAAAAGAAATTTTAATTTGAACTTAATTTTCCTGTCTCACCCAATCTAGGGTTTTCAAACAGTTAGCCTTAAAAGTTCTTGTGAGACAGGTTTGAAGGTAAAAATTAATTTTGAAAAAGAATTTTCATTTATTTTGAAAAAAGTTATTTAATTTTGAAAACAGATTTAAAAAATAAGTGTAGAAAGCAGAAATTTTGAACACTGATTAAGTGATTTTTGAAACAGAATAAGTTTGAAAAATAGAAATTTTGAAAACATATTAGAATCTATAATTATTTAAAATTTGTGTTAGATTCGAATTTGACAAAAGATAATTTGAATTTGAATTTCAGAAATTGGCTTCCAGGTCTTGGCGAGGCACTAGGCCTTCTTTGGCCGTAGCTTTATGGGATCATCCACCCTTTCCTTGACAAAGCCTTTTAATGAAATTTCATTTTCAAATTAAATTAGGTCATTTTCTGGTCTAACTAGCTTGGGTCTTGGATCGGTAGCTTCGGCTGGTTTCACCAGTCTAAAGAGACCAAGTAGACTTGATCTTATTAGAGTTGGTTTCCCCAACGTACTATCATCTCACCTCCTCCCAATACTATGTTTTCAAATTTCAAGTAATTGGTTAAGTCCTTAAGCTATCTAGTCCTATGAATAGCCAAAACAAAACTTCAGATAATGTCATAGTGAGGAGAAATTTCTGGATTTTCTAAGTTTGCAAAATTATTAATCAGTTTTTCTTGTATATCAATTTTAATTTTCAAAGTCTCATTTTCTTGTCTTAACATTTTGAATTTTGACTTTGCTAATATACATGATTTCATTAAGTTATCTAAGCATGCATCCATATCTAAATTTGACCAAGGGAGATTAATTAATCTATCAGTATTCAAGGTAAAGAGTTGATTTGGATGTAAATTACAGTTACCCATTTTGGTTGGTTTCCCTGGATCTTTGTAACGTTTATCTGTGCATTCCTCTTTGTAATGCCCAAACTCCTAACACTTGAAGCATTGAATGCGACTCTTGTTCTTTCGTGCTTTTGGAGCTCGTTTCTTTGTTGCCGTCGGTGGTATCGTTTGAATCTTATGGGTAGGACACTTAGTTTGGTAGTGCCCTCTCTCCCTGCATATGTAACAAATTATATGATTTTTAAAATTCAAATTTGTAATTTTACCTTTTGATTCCTTATTAGGAATCTCCCCCTTAATTGTTGCTGTCTCGGATCTAAATTCATCTTCTAATTCCGTGTCTGAGTCGGACTTGGGTACCGGTTGAAGCTCCTTCTTTGATGGTTCTCTTGGAGTTTTCCCTGCAAAAGTTATACCTTCCTCGACCATTGCAGTATCAGCTTGATTATTTAATTCTAATTTAGAAAAGAATTTGAAATTGGTTACCATCTCAGTCAGTTCGTTGTCTGATTCTGCTGGTTCGATTTCGACTCTGGGTTCAGGTTCAGACTCTGACTCGGCTATCTGTGCTTGGACCGAGAGTGCGAGATAACTTACCTGATCTTCTTCTTCATCTGAGATTTCTTGATGAAGATTGATCAATTTCTCCCACATTTCTCTAGCACATCCAAATGAACCGACTAGCTTGAGTTGTTCGTTGGTTAGACCGCATTGAAGAATTGCAGTTGCTCTTGCATCAGTCTCAATTTGGTTGAGGGTGGGTTCATCCAGTTTGTCCCATGCAACTGATAGTCCATCTTCTGTAGGGAGGTGGAACCCTGTTTGAATGATCATTCATATGTCCATATGGGTCTTCAGATGGAACTCCATTTGACTTCTCCAAGAATTGAAGTTTTCACCGGAGAAGAGAGGTGGACGAACGCTGTTCCATTCTTGATTGGCCATTTAAAAAACCCTTGCACACAGAGGGAAAAAGTAGAAATGTACCAAGACTTGGTCTTGGATTAGTAGTGTGGGAGAGAGAGAAAAATTAGCCTAATAAAAACTATTGCACGGATTTTGAGGCAGACTGATATAAAAAATTTATGTCAAAATTTTGAAAATGTTACTTTACCAATTTTGATGACAAAAAGTAAGACTTTAATGTTTGGAAAAAAATTTGCTCAGATTAAGGTAGCACGATTTTCGAGAAAAAATAATATTAAAATAATAATAAAAAAAAGTTTATGACAAATTTTCAAAGGTTGATTATTTTGACAATTCTGACTTATGGTAAAAAAGTGAGAATTCAAAATTGAAAAAGGCGTAAGGATTTTTTAAATCCACCTACAGATATTTTTTATTTTTAAAATAAAAGGCGAAAAGATGTAGTGGTGTTGATTAAAAAAAAAAGAAAAGAAATAAGATAAGAAATTTCGTAAATCCGAAAAACTTTCAAACTGGTGGTTGCACCAAGTTTGAACTACCCCGCTCTGATACCACTTGTTGGATCGAGAGATGCGAGAGAGGGGGGGGTGAATGTCGCAAATCGTTCGGATTTAAAAAGAGTAAGTGCGCAGCGGAAATAAGACACAAGAGAAATGCTAACACGGTCGTTTTACTTGGTTCGGAGCCTGTGTCGACTCCTACTCCAAGGCCCACGGTCGTTGACCGTTTTCTGCGGGCAATTCTATACGTTCGAGAAAGTTTACAATCACAAGTATTACAGAATTAGCTTCGTAAACTTAAATGAATATTTCGTTACCGACGTCCGGTGTAGATCGGAGTATTGGAGCAGCAGGACGTCGTCAGAGCTCGAGATGGAAGATTTCTGGAGCGTGTCGTGGAAGCAGAAGAGCGTATGAAAGTCGCAGTGATTGATACTTGAAGAAGAGGGTCGAGGGTCCTTTATATAGGGCTGGGGGCGCCCGGGATGCTCGGGGCGCCCCCCACGTGGCTTTCGATCCGGCGAGCCCTCTGGTCAAGGCTGATCTCTGCTTCTTCGGGATCACCTTTGACTGGGGCGCCCGACGCGCGCGGGGCGCCCGGGTTGACCGGTCAAGGCTTCATCTTCTTCGCGAGGGTGAGCTGCTGCAGCTGCCAGTGGCGTGGCACAGTGGGCGCCCGCGACACGCGGGGCGCCCGACGCGCGCGGGGCGCCCGAAACATCCGGGGCGCCCCCAAATGTGCTGCTGTCGGGGCGTTTACTTGCTCTGCTGACTTTGGGTTGACTCTGGGACGCCCGAAACATCCGGGGCGCCCTGCTCAGCTACTGCCTCACTCCTTTGAGGCTCTCTGAGCTGCAGAAACACAGTCCTTCGGTCCTGCATCCAGGGTTAGTCCAAAACAGCAATTAATAAGTTAATTTTACACAGCCTTGGCTGTCTTGGTTCTGACTTTGGGTCTCCAAAATGGAGCCCTAGGTCGAACCGACGCCTAATGTTCCCTCAAGGGGAACGCGTCCTCACCTACTCCTCTCGGGAGAATTTACCTGGTGCCAACCGGATTCTCCAGTTGGACTTTTGCCCGGCAGCCCTTCGCCAGGTCTTGGTTTTCGCCTAGCAGCCCTTCTCCAGGACTTGGTTTTCGCCTAGCAACCCTTCGCCAGGACTTGGTTTTCGCCTAGCAGCCCTTCGCCAGGACTTGGTTTTCGCATAGTAGCCCTTCGCCAGGACTTGGTTTTTGCCCAGCAACCCTTCGCCAGGACTTGGTTTCCTGACAGCCCATCGTCAGGTGCCTAGCATCCCTTCGCTAGGACTTGGTTTCCTGACAGCCCATCGTCAGGTGCCTAGCATCCCTTCGCTAGGACTTGGTTTTCGCCTAGCAGCCCTTCGCTAGGACTTGGTTTCCTGCACACTCAAGCAGCATTGTTAGATACAAAACAGCCCTTAACTTTGAATCCTTTGCCAATATCAAAACAAGGTTCGATCTGGTGCTTCCTGCACCAACAGTTTGTACATTACAATTTAAAGAATACTCGAGTTATATTCGAATCAAATCTAATTTTATAACTAGAAAATGTAGAGATGACGACATGACACCCAGGCCGTATTATGAATTACAACATGCACATACACAAATCCAATCACATTGGGGTTCAAGAGCTATAACCATGCACCATGTCATTCAACATGCACAAATAGATCTACGACCATTTATTACTATGATTGCAAAAATTAATTTTGTGGACTCATTGAATAAGTCGTTGCACTTAGTCCATCAAGATGAACCCAAGACATTCTGAATTTGTTGATGCATCCTTGCAATAAAATTGTATAATCCGTTCACAACAAATTGATGCAACCGCATCAGCAAGAACACCATAAGTTATGCAAATTTATCGAATACAATCGGACTATAACACACTTTCATATTGTGAATGATGATGTTATAGCCTTTTAGTTTGATCGACACAAACTTTTGTACCTCAACAGAATATGCTCAAACAACTCATAGTAAAACACATGTCGTATGTCTATATCACATATAAAACCACTAAACTTCATACAATCTTTCACAAGTGGCTCTGATATCACTGTAGGGATCTCTATACGACATCTTAAAATCATAGCAGAAAACAAGATTCCTTGAGCGATTCATGCGAAAAATTCGTATGAAGTTTGATCTATCTCATAGATATACCTTTTGTGTGTCCTTCGCTTATCCCTCAAGCCCTTGGTGTTGGTGTAAAAAGCATCCGACATGAATAGTCAACCTCTAGTGTTTTAATGTTTAATAATATACCAAGGTCTGGTCAATCTAACCAAGGGTTAAGCCAAACAGGACTTGATGTTTGGTAGGGTAAACCCAAGTTTGATCAGTTTGACCAAAGAGTTAGCTAAACAATACCTGATGTTTGGCAAAGTGATTAGCACTCAGGGTTGGTCAGTTTGACAAAGAGTAAGCCAAATATGACTTGATGTTTGGTAGAGTGATCAAATCTAGATATGATATGTTTGACAATATACCAAGGTTTGGTCAATTAGAACAAGGGTTAGCCAAACATGATCTGATGTTTGGCAGAGAAGCCAGGGTTGGTCAGTTTAACGAAGGGATAAGCCAAATATGACTTGATGTTTGGTGGAGAGACTAAACCTATCTGGTCGGTTAGACCAAAGACTAAGCCAAATAGGACTTGATGTTTGACAAAAAGAAGTCTAGTCAAAATCAGATGACTAGCAAAGAAGTCCTTGTCAAAGCACCGAAGACCTGACCGAGGGTTAAGCACGAAGACCTGGCCGAGAGTTGGGCACAATGTCTTGGTTCGGGGAATTGGACATAAAGACCTAGCCAAGGGTTGGGCACGAAGTCCTCATTCGGAGAATTGGGTACGAAGACCTGGCCGAAGGTTGGGCACCGAAGTCCTGGTCGATGAATTGGGCATGAAAACCTGGCCGAGGGTTAGGCACCGAAATCCTAGTTTGAGGAATTGAGCATGAAGTCCTGGTCGAGGATCAGGCACAAAATCCTAGTGAGTGAAGTTTGGTAAAAGTCCTGGTGAGTGAAGCTAGGCAAGGTAAAGTCCTAGTGAGTGAGTCTAGGCATTGGGAAACCCTAAGGAGTTGACCTTAGGTAGTAAAGTCTTGAAGAGTTGACTCCAAGAAAAGCCTAGTAGGTCAGGTAGACTTACAGAACTAAGGCTTAGGATTGTTTATTTATCTTGTGTATATTTGTCTTGTAGGAACCTAGAGTTGGAGGCAAAATGGGAGAGCAAACGCAAGAAAAAGAACTGGGTCAGGGGCTTCTGGCGCCCCTATTGAACTCGGGCGCCCAAGTAACCAGGCGCCCTCAAGGCACCCAGGCGCTCCCATGATCCGACTGCCCTCAAGGTCATGGGAGCGCTCTCAAGCTAGCTTTTATCCCTGAGCCGATTTCTCCGATATGGATTAGATTGGATCACATTGAGGGTGCCCTTATAGGCATACGGGCGCCCGAGTGACCTATAGGGATTTGAGCAGAGGATTCAAGACATCACTTCCATCATTCTATAACTCATTCTTTGCGAAGCAAAATGCTAAGACAAAGCTCTACCACCAAGGAGGCTCCATGAAGAAGTGCACGACGCTTCGGACTTCCAGAGTTGGCCGAGACCTTCACTTTTGGTTGATTTATTATAAGTTGTACTGTTCTTATTTTATAACTTTAATTGTACTCAAAACTGTAAGACAGGTTTCTCCGCCTCTAGAAAGTTTCCGGAAAGGAGACCACTAGTGGACGGGTGCTTCCTGTGATTAAGCCTTAGACGTACTGACCCTGGGAGGTTGAGAACCAAGTAAAATCCCACGTGTTTACTGTGTTTGTTATTTTTATTTATTATTCCGCTGTGTACTAACATCTCTGATAAAAAGAAAGAACAAATGAACGACAAGATTCTGACAAAAAGCGAGAGTCGATATTCATCCCCCTACTCTATCGACGCCATCGATCTCACAATTGGTATCAGAGTGGGTGGCTCTGATCGGACTCACCGCCGAAGGAGCAAGAAGGTCAAGAATTGAGAGGGAGTCAAGAGTGAAAAAGATATATTTTATTATGTCAAATTTCAAAGTTCATATAATTTGTTTCAAGTGCAAGGAGAGAGAGCACTATAAAATAAGTATCCTACTTGTAAGATTCGAACACCACCGGCAACAACGGAAGTACCAGTGCCAGGAGTCCGGAGAGACAAGAGTAACATCAGGTGTTTCAAGTGCCAGATGCATGGACACTATAAGAACCAATGTCTAAAATGAAGGAAGAACAAATCGGTAATACCAGAAAATGCGAGGATGGTACAAAATTTTAATTCTTACAGAAATATTCCTGTTAGCTTAGATTCAAATTTACATGATAATTTTCTTTCCAAAAAACCCTTACGCATGAGAACGTATCCTCTAATTATTCGGATAAATTAGATGTTCAGTATAGTAAACTAAATGTATTGCTTGATAAATTAGTTAATAATAGACCCAAATCAAACATTGATAATATTAAAATATTGAATATAAATTCCTTAATCATTAATATTAATACTGTAATTTTGGAAATTAATTATAACTTTTTAAATAATTTTTTAAATAATCCGAAAGATAATTATGAAACCTTAATTAATAATTATCCTAATAATTTACAAGATAAGAATAAAATTCTGGTTAATAAAGATAAAATTTTAATTAATAATTTAAATAATATTAAGCAATTAATTAATATTTTTGAAGATAATGCTCAACTTATAATTAATACTCAATATTTAATTAATAATCATGAAAATAATTCTGATAATTCTAAAGATAATAATGATAATAATGAAACATTAACTAATAATTCTGAAAATAATTTTAATAATCTTGAAGTTAATTCTAAAATTAATAATGTACATAACTCTAAACCTTTAACTAATAATTCTGAATAAAATTTGAAGATAAAGATGAAGATGATTCTGAATATGTAATTGATATGTTCGATTTAATCCAACTTGAAACTTTAATTAAAAAATCTTACAAGTATGCAAACAGAGCAGAAATATTAAATATAATTGAAAATATAAAATCAAAAGAATCGGATCAGAATTTTTTGAATTACTTGAAAAGATTCAATTGAACCCAAAATAATAATTTAATTCTTAAAATTTAAATCTTAATTAATAATCTAAATTTCAAATTCTAATAATTTAATTCTTAAAATTCAAATCTTAATTAATAATGTAAATCTCAAATTTTAATAATAATTATTTCTTAAAATTTAATATAAATCTCAAATTATAATAATAATTTAATTCTTATAATTCAAATCTCAATTAAGAATCTACATCTTAAATTCTAATAATAATTTAATTCTTAAAATTTAATCTAAATCTCAAATTCTAATAATAAGGAAATTCTTAAAAATTCAAATCTAATTGAGTAAATCTTAAATTTTAATTAACAATTCAACTTTAATTAGAAATTCAATCCTTAATTCAAAATTCAAAATTTGTTAATACAAAATCCTCGAACTAAATTCAAATTAATTACCTTTAATTATAAAACTAAATAAAATTCTATCTAACTAGAATAATCAACTTAATAATAACAAATGTGTCAAAATGGTTGACGCATTCGCGGGTTCACACGATCAATATCAAATCGAGAATTTGATATTTTTAGAAATAAACTTAAAATGCTTTGACTTGATTGACACATGCATAACTGTCATGCTATGCATCTGCTCATTTTTTTCATATATAACTGTCATGTCATTCATGCTAGTGTATTTCTGGCTTAATCTAAAATGACTAGATAGGAAAAAGATTCTTTGACGCTTTCCTAACATAGTACCAGGGTGGGGCGAGATGATAGTACGTTAGGGAAACTTGGTCTAGGAAGTCGGGAAGGATAAGGAGTACCTGACTTGGTCGACCTAGCTAAGTGGAACTAGCCGAAGCTACCTTGCCATATTCTAGACTAGTTAGACCAGATTTTCTGAAAGAGTAAATTAAAAGTATCATTTCTTTAAAAGGCTTTGTCAACGAAATGGTCATTGTTCTGATACCCAAGAGCATCCCTATGCCTCGCTAAGTCTTGGAAGTCAAATATTGAAATTTACTTTTAAATTACTACTTGTTAAACTCGAATCTAACTAAAGGTCAAATAATCTATAAAATTAAATTGAAAAAAAATTAATCAAACATCTCACAAATACCCATAAGACTACCATGCTTGTTTGTACTGTGACACTTAGAATGGATGAGATGATAAGGACTAATCAACTGATAAAAGTGTTCAAAATATTTTTAAAAATCCTTAGGATATTTTCTTAAAAATCTATTTTTCAAAATAGTGATTTAAATATAATAATATTTTAATAAATTTCATGCATGATTGTGTGTACTTATAAATAGATTTCAAAAATTATATATCTTTTTGAAAATTATTTGACCTACACTTAGACACAAATCTTCTATGTCAACACTAAAGTCCCTTAGGACACTTAGGTAGAGTTCCTTGTAATTAACAAGGGTAGCCAGAAGGTGTCAGGTTCAGGGGGAGTTAGTTTCTTTTTGAAAATTCCATGCTTTTGAAAAATATGTTTTCAACATTTCTTTTGAAAATTTATTTTTGAAAAACTAATCTTTCCAAATATTATCATCTCTTTCAAAATGTTTTTTTTGCTCAAAAAATTATTTTTTTAAAAAAATATTCCTTCAAAACTTTATTATGTCTTTCAAAATATTATATATATATATATATATATAATCTTTCAAAATTATCATATCTTTCAAAAAATATTATTCTAAAATATACTTTAATTGTTCTTATGATTTGTTATTCTAAAAATTATCATATCTTTCAAAGTCCTGGTCGAAGATCGAGCACGAAATCTTGGTGAGTGAAGCTGGGTAAAAGTCTTGGTGAGCAAAGCCAGTCAAGGTAAAGTCCTAGTGAGTGAGGCTAGACATTGGGAAAACCTAAGGAGTTGACCTTAGGTAGTAAAGACTTGGAAAGTTGACTCCAAGCAAAGCCTAGTAGGTCTGGTAGACAAACAGAACTAAGGGTTAGGATTGTTTGTTTATCTTATGTTTGTTTGTCTTGCAGGAACCTGGAGTTGGAGATAAGATGGGAGAGCAAACGCAAGTAAAAGAACTGGGTTAGGGGCTTCCGGGAGCCCCTATTGAACTTCGGTGCCCGAGTAACCCGGGCACTCTCAAGGCACCCGGGCACCCCCATGACCCGGGCGCCCTCAAGGTCATGGGGGCGCCCTCAAGCTGGCTTTTATCCCTGGATCGATTTCTCCGATATGGATCAGATTCGATCACATTGAGGGTGCCCCTATAGGCATATGGGCACCTCACCTGAGTGACCTATATATATATATGGATTCGAGCCGACGATTCAAGACATCACTTCCATCATTCTACGACTCATTCTCTGTGAAGCAAAAGCGCTAAGACGAAGCTCTACGACTAAGGAGGCTCTAGGAAAAAGTGCGTAACGCATCGAACTTCTAGAGTTGGTCGAGACTTTCACTTTTGGTTTGATTTATTATGAGTTGTACTGTTCTTATTTTATAATTGTGATTGTACTCAAAACTATAAGAGGAGTTTCTCCGCCTCCGGAAAGCTTCCGGAAAGGAGACCACTAGTGGATGGGCGCTTCCTGTGATTAGACCTTGGACATACTGACCCTGGGGGGTTAGGAACCAAGTAAAATCTTGTGTGTTTACTGTGTATGTTATTTTAATTTATTATTACGTTGTGTACTAACATCTCTGATAGATAGAAAGAAAGAAAGAACGACAAGATTCTGACAAAAACTGAGAGTCGATATTCATCCCCTCTATCGACACCACCGATCCCACACATGGTTCGCCGAATTTCTTGCACGTTCAGAATGTTCGTGCCTCTAGTAGTATCCACACGAACATGATCTAAGCCTCGGAGAAGAACCACCTTAGTTGTGCTAGCAACTTGGGATGGTTCACAAGTCAAGATGACCAAAAACCTCCACTAGGGAGTTTCGACCGAGGAGGAAGAAGAGGGATCAATACCTTAGTCTTTGACAAAAAGGGGTTTTAGACTCATCCAATGAATAGCAAGGGTCTTTGCCCCTTGAGCTCCCTTTATCTTAATACTAACAAAAACTAATAAATACCAAGTCTCTTGGAATCCCTTAAGACTTTTAATATTCCATTCATTTAATGAATAGAATGCCCCTTTGCTTTCCTCTCCAATGATATTTCATTAAACTTTTTAATCAATAGTATCCATAATTAAGTGGTTGAGTCTAATCTAAATTTGTTTAACTCAGATTAGACTCAATCTCTCAATCCAATTGGATTCACTTGAGTCTAACTCAAATAATCCAATTTTGGATCACATTTTAGTCAAACTAAAATTAACATATCTCCGAGACATCGTGTTCTTTATGTGTGACCTAATAAGTTCTCATAACATTGACAATGTTTCTAAACCACTTTAGATACAAAAACAATAAGCGACATTTAGCAATACATCATTGCTACCTAAGTGACGAGAATGTCGAGATCCGACATAACATTTTCTATGATTATTATAATGTATGACTTTGTCCTTCTATCCTCGATATCTAGATTGATCAATAAGGTATAGACCATGTTATCCTCTAATCAATTTTTATGTTTCTTGATCCCCAAGTAGACTCACTCAAGCAAATGAGCTTAATATCTCATATTGACTCATTTAATCATGGTCATGCATTTTAGTAGTCCTACTCGAAGGCGTGGGATTCCATCTACATCACTCACATCCCTCCACATAATTTGTTACATACCTAGTGATCGTCTTTATAGTCCACCTTGTTACGGGAACCGTAGTAATTTCTTATGTAGGGAAGTCACTATGACACTCCTTATCTAGGGAACCGTAATTACTTCAGGTCTAAGGACTATTCATTCCAATAGTCACTATGAGAAAGTTTATGACACTCATATAATGATCCATGAAACTTTTTCATGTCAGGTCAATTCAGTATGTATTCTCTAATATATATACCCATGTGTCAACTTAATATCTCATATCCATAACTTATGAGATCGAGTTATCAATTGACCTACATGCTAATCTCAATGTATTAATATTGTCCTTGAATATTAATGCTTGTCTAGGAATAATTAAGAGTAGTGTTCTTTAATCATCTCACTATCAATTCAACTAATTGATATAATATAGATTAGAACCTACTATCGAAGGATATTATTATATTTACTCATTTGGTATAATTACGAAGTAAATATAATAACTAAAACAATGTCTTTATTAATAATATATGATACAAAAATTTTCCTAGTCAATCATCATATAATTAGCTCTAGGGTTAATACTAACATTGTGTTGGTTGTGTATATATATTGTGTTGAGTGATGTATATAAGTTTCAGATTGTCCATCGTACAAGAGAGATGTTGCCTTTTTCGATCAAGCATGAGCCCTGGGAGTGTGAGAAAAGAAGAATATAGAAGAGAAAGTCTAAAATGCAATGTTCGGCTTATTGCAAGAGGATTTAATCAACAATCATATATTAATTAGGATGAAATTTTTGCTCCAGTTGGTAATTTAAAATCTTTTCGATATTGATTATTACATTAGTTGAAAAATCGAAAGTGTAATATTTTTTCACTTGGATGTCTAGTCATCTTTCTTGAATGAAAAATTAGAGGATGCTTACCTAGCGCCGCTAGGTTATATTATTAAAGGCTAAGAAAACAAAACTCTAAAGTTGAAGAAGGCTTTAAATAGATTAAAACAAGTCCCAGAGCTTGGTATAGAATGATTGATTAATATTTCAAATTGAAAGGCTTCACATGAATATGTCCTTTAAATGAAGACAGGTAATTTATTAATTGTATGTTTATATATTGATAATTTAATTATTCACAAGAAGTAATTCAATAATATTTGAAGAATTTAAAAAAGACATGACTATAGAGTTTGAAACGATATAGATATTGAGATATTATCATCTTATCTTAGCCGAAAAGTAAAGCAAACTAAGAATGATATTTTTATTTCTTAAAACGGATATCCTAAGAAAATCTTATGGGAATTTGAAATTTGGCATGGAGAATTATAACCAATTATCATCGTGTTGAATTTGACATTAAAAAATAATTAACGAGATTTTTTCAACCTTAAGTAATCGATTTGGTCCTACGAAAGTTTTCCACCGACCAGCAGGATAAATCAGGAAGTGCTCACGTCGGGCGGTTCAGAAGCCCACTATCTCAAGATTCGTGCCTCATTTGAAGGAAAAAATCTTACAAATATGCGATAGCTAAGGATCGAACCATGAGAATGCTTAGGACAACGACTAATCACCCTTCCGCTATACCATAGTCCCGGGGCCCGTTGAATTTGACATTAGCTATTATTGAACACCTATTGAAAATTCAGATACTTAACTTAGATTCAGACCTTATTGAGTCCCAAATTTAAACACATACGAAGGTTGCTAATAGCATATTGAGGTATATGTTAGAGGAATTTTAGATTATGATTTAGTTTATCCATTCTCTAAGAATGACAAATTAGTTAGATATAAGGATAGTGATTGGGGAGGACATGTTGATGATAAAAACAGTACTTTTGATTTTTTGTTTTTTAACATTGATTTGGAGTTTGAAAAACCAATCTATTACGACTCTGTCATTGTTGTTGTTTGTATTTGTCATGCTACATGACAAAGAAAATTAATGTAGATGATGTATTCAGAAGTTATTGAAATTTTTATTAATAATTACTTGATTTTTTTATATTTTTCATGATAAAAATAAACACATAAATATAAATATAAGGTATCATTTTATTAGAGAAATAATACAAGTATGTGACGACACGCAATCAAATTGTGGATATTTTCAATAAAATATTAAAGTTCGAAGATTTTGCAGGGTTATGAGGAAAGTTTGCAGTAATAAAAAATTAAAATTTAAAGAGGAGGGTTGACAATATAAATTTAAATTATTCTTGATACGAATACGAAGGGATAAAATAAAATTTCATTGCATCTGGAAAAACGAGTGAGAATTTTCTTCTTCTATCACATCCATACACATGCGAGTTTAGAAATTTAATATTTATTAATCCCGGTGATACAAGATATCGTCTTTTGTTTATTTTTCTCGTCAATCCATTTTAAAATCAACATAAAAAAAAATCATGAAGACAATGAATACAAATATTATGATTAACGCGTAAAAATGATGGGCATGCTGATTTTGCCAATCCCGGACGAGGGCAGACCCTCTGTCTCGAAAAAACTCTTATCCTGTCTGTCCTGTTTCATGATGACAACCGACGAGTCGTCCGATCGTCGATCGGACACCACCTCCGGCTCTGGCCATCATCCTGAACAAAACTATACTGTAGGGGTATGGCGAATCCGTCGGGATCACTGCAATTACGATCTCGCCGGATTCATCATCGAATCTGACGAAATTGCAATTGCAGCGATTCCGACCGATTCACCGTTCTTCTAAAATATCATTTGATTCGGTACGACAATCAAAATCCATCGATGGTGTCCGATCGGCGATCGGATGACTCACCAGCCGTTGTCGGGGAGCGGGACAGATGGACCAAGCGTTTTTTTGAGACAAAGAATCCCAATTGCAACCTAAGGAGTATTTGGAATGTCCTCTTTTATGTATAAATCTCTCTTTGTTTCAAAAAAGATGGATTCGCCACCTTAGCGGCCCCCTGGTCTTTGCCCCACGAGGTTTCTAGATGGAGGTAAATCATGGATTTATTGAGGGTGGAGAAGGCGTCTGGGGGCCGAGAGAATTTAAGCCAGCAGACCAGAATTTTAATCTCGTGTGCAACTGATGACTCTCGACCCCATGACCTCCGTTTCAAGCAGCAGGCGCCTTACCTACTCACCCAGCCCGTGAGAGCTATAAATCTCTCTTTAGTAAAAAAGATGGAACCGCCACCTTAGCGGCCCCTGGTCTCGACCCCATAGGTTTCCAGAGAGAGGCAAACTATAGTTATTACTGATGTGGTGAGATGTTTAAGGTCGAGGAAATTAATGTCTGATCAAGATTTTATCTCCGTATGTAACTGGTTATAAATCTCTCTTTAGACAAAAAGGCTAAATAGCTATAAATCTCTCTTTGCTTCGGCATGAGAGAGAGAGAGAGATGCGGAAGCAACCGCCGATACGAGGTGGTCTCGCGTGGCCACCCGCTCATGCGCCACCCGGCGTCAGAGGTGGCGACTCCCGGCGGCCGTCGTGCTGCGTCCACGGGGCCAGACCGCCTACAGCTGGCGTCGACCACGCCCGCCACCGGCTCCGCCGCCTCGCTAACGAGTTCCGCTCCCTGCCGGAGCCGCGGGACCGCGTGAAGCGCCTGCTCGACTACGCCTCGGAGCTGCCGGTGTTCCCGGAGGCCGGCCGCGTGCCGGCCAACGCTGTGTCGGGCTGCACCGCGCGGGTGTGGCTGGCGGTGGCGGCGGACGACGGCGAGCAGGGGCGCACCCGCATGCGGTTCGCGGCGGACTCGGACTCGGAGATCGCCAAGGGGTTCTGCTCCTGCATCGTGACCGTCCTCGACGGGGCGCTGCCGGAGGAGGTGCTGGAGATGAGGACGGAGGACTTTGGTGCGCTGGAGGTGATGGGGTCGCCGGCGAGGGCGGCGAATTCGAGGGTCAACACCTGGAACAACGTTCTGATAAGCATGCAGAAAAGGACCAGAGAGTTAGTGGCGTCGAGGCAGGAGGAGAAGCAGCAGAAAGAGCAGGAGGGCGGGCGATTTTTCAAGGAGCAGCGGCGACAGAGGAGCTTCGATTCCAAGGATTCCGGATGAATCATTTATAATTTTTGATGACATGTTGCTAATTAAAGAAAGTCGAAATTTTATTTTACCCTTAATTTACTTACTTTAAGAAAGTCGAAATTTTATTTTACCCTTAATTTACTTTCTTTATTCTTACTTTATCCTTAATTAGAAAGAAAAAGAATTTAAAATGAAAAAAAATCTTTTTCTTTATTCTTACTTTATCCTTAATTAGAAAGAAAAAGAATTTAAAATGAAAAAAAAATCTTTAAGAAAAAGAAAAGAAAAGGAAAATAAACGAAAGTGAAATTGAATTCCCAAGGAAAAAAGAAGAAAGTTCCGGCCGGAAAAAAAAATGCGGTCTGACGGATAAAAAAAATGCGGGAAGAAAGTTTGTTCCTTCTATCCATCAGTTTATAATATATAAATATATATAAAAAAACAATGGGTCATTCTTTTTTGATAAAATAAATATTAAAAAAATTTCCCTCGTCCACTCAACCAAATTGTCGGTTTCCAAGTTCCCTTGCCACTTTAATAAGCAACCATTTACATCAAATGTACCGCAGGTGGCTTTGTATTATTATAAATTAATTTGTGATTTAAAAATTAATTTGTGTAGCTACTTTAAATTTATTAACACGGTCAAAGTGATTGTAGATTTCTTTTGGCTCAAAAGTCAATTTTGGGAAAAAAATGGTTGGCTGAAATTGATTTACAAATTAACTTGAAATAAACTTTTTACGGTAAGATCTAATTTAAAATTAATTTATATATAAAAAATCTATTAAAGTATGGACATACCTTATATAATTACACATAAATTGCCTATGTATCTATTAGAATGGTTAGATGGATCGAGTTGTCAAAAACTCCTCGTCATCATTTGATGAGCCAAGGTGGGTTGACCCATCAACCTAGTGTGTTAGGAAATCTTCAAGCCAACTTAAGGTAGGTTGTAGATTAGGTGGGTCATCCATGAACCCTTCCAAAAATTAAAATTTTATATAGAAAAGATTAAAAATTTTAAGTTTGGATTGTGTCAGCCCACGAGTTAGTCCATTGAACATTCCATTTTATTTTAAGTTTTTGATTATTTGTCCTTCTCCATCCGCAAAATTTCAATACAATCACTTATTTTAATCGACGAACAGACGAAGCTAACATTTCCTACATCTTATCTTTTATCCGTAAAGCATTTGTTAAGCGATGATTTTCCTTGTAGCCTCGCTTTAAGCAGCAATTAATCCTTGAGATTGAACTCGGGGAATCCATTCGGTATAGGATCGATAAGGGAGTTTTATTGATTAACGTGGGTTTTCCAATCTCGGACGATCGGCTCGGTCTCACAGAAATTTTCCATCGGTTGCCAGGGTAAATCGAAAAGCGCTCGCGGTGGGTAGTCTAGAAGCCCAGCGTCCCAGGGTTCGCGTCTCATTTGGAGGAAAAATTCCTGCAAAATACGGCGTAGCTAGGGATCGAACCGCGGATGCCTGAGTTAACGACTAGTCGCCCTACCGCTGCATCATAGCCCCGGGGGCAATGGTGCTACGACTAGTCGCTATCCCAGGCATCTATGGTTTGATCCCCAACTACGGCATATTTATAGGAATTTTTTCTCCAAATGGGGTGCGAATCCTAAGACACTAGGCTTCTAGATTTCTCACCGCGAGCGCTTTCCGATTTACCCTGGTGACCGGTAGGAAACATTTATAGGACTGGATCAATCATCTCAGATTCGTCTGGTAGGTAGATACCTACCTGATCGAACATTTTTGATAAGGGAGTGATAGGGTTGGATAGCCTGGGGCAGACACGTGGGAAGAAGAAGCTGCGTGGCATGACGTGTCGGGTCGAAGTGACCCTCCTTCTCGACCCTCAGGACCCCCCCTCAGGGAACACACCCTGGGAGGATAGCCAGAAGACCCTTTCAGGGATCCTTTCCGGCCCCCCCTAAGGGGTGGGGTCCCGAGAGCGCCTCGGACATTCTAACGCCCAAGCTCACCCGGGTCAGAAGGCCCTGAGCTCACCTCGGGTAGCGGAACCCGGTTTAGCTTCGACTTCAAGCAATGGCCCTCCTCCCCTGCTTTCACTATGGATAAGTTTCCCTGTCGTAAGGAGTCATCATGACCCTTAAAGGTCGCAACGGGCCGAAGCATAATAACGGCGCAGACCGTTTCAAAAGCTATCTAGTAACCGCCGAAAGAAGGGGGCGTGGCATAAATCACGGAGACATGACACGAGACGAGGGGATGCGCCAAGTCTACTGCCATCAGTATAAAAGGTAGTCCAACCCCTTCGGTAAAGGGGTTACGTTCTCTCAACTTTACAAGCATTTTCCTTTCCTACTGCCTTTACCCTCTAGCGATACACTGACTTGAGCGTCGGAGTGGACTCCGTCGGACCCCTTCCGACGTGTCCCCTAACGCTCATGTTGATCTCGCAGGCTACCGAGTTCCTCCCCACCACAGCAACCTTCACGTGGGTAGAAGCTCGGTGATTGACCATCATCGTCGACTCCTTCCGGAACAAATTTGATGTCGTCTGTGGGAAACCAGCAAAGCACTTGAAGGAGCACCGATGGCAGGACTGCAGGGACAACCCCTTGTCCTTACAAGAGAGGAACTCGATCGCCTAGTAGTCAACACCATTAAAGAGGCGCTGGAACAACACCAAGTCGAACAGGCTGCCTCGCAACAAGGGGATCCTGTGAGGAAGGAAATCCCTAGAGTCTCCGTCTCGCATTCACGGAGATCTGTCACCCCGGTGGGGCGACGGGACGGAGCAGCACCGACCCCTAAAGATAGTCTCCCGGAGACATTGAGAAGGCTCACTCGGTGGCCTCCAGCGCTCAGAGGCATGGAGAGGGACAGAGAAAGAGGGATGAACCCAAGACCTCCCATAAGGTTCCCTCTACACCTTTCTCATCTGAGATTATTGAAGACCCCATGCCAAAGCAGTTCCGTGGGCCGGGGATCCCCGATTATGATGGGAAGATGGATCCCGAAGATCACGTCTGCAAATTCGAGAGCGTAGCACTCTTGCACCAGTATACTGACGGTGTGAAGTGTAGTGTGTTCTTAAACACCCTATTCGGAGCAGCTCAGCGGTGGTTCCAGAGGCTGCCACATGGTTCCATCAACTCCTTCACGGAGTTCAGGACAACCTTCTTTCACCATTTCGCGAGCAACCGTCGCTACCAGAAGATGACACTTAATCTATTCGCCCTCAAGCAGAAGCCTAAGGAACCACTCAAGGAGTGCATTCAGAGGTCCAACCGGGTGGCGCAAGATGTGCTAGTGCAACATCAAAGATACTTGTCAGTGCCTGTACCCAAGGGCTCGCTGAAGGGGACTTCTTTCGATCCTTGGTAAAGAAGCCCCTCGCCAGTTTCGATGATTTGCTGGGACGCTCCGTCAAGCATGTCAATGTGGAAGAAGTACAGTACGCCCGTCGTAAAGATCCTGTCGGAGCCCCCTCTGGCAATTCCCTGATCAGATAGGAGGGAGCCCCTGGCCCCATCCCGGGGAAAAGAACTTCACCCTGGGAAGGACCAGTGGGCTGGTAGGCGCCGACTGGTTGAGACGGTAGACACCGAGCAGCCAGAGCCGTCACCAAGGTACTGTAGTTACCATGGCAGCTCGACACATTCCACTGAGGAGTGTCACGCCTTGAAGAAGAAATTCGACGAGGAGGCAGACACCAAACCTCGATGAAAGTGGAATAAGTCGAGGGATCGTAGAAGGTCGCCAAGGTGGAGCTTTTCTCCTCGGCGACAGCATGCCGGAGACAACGAGGCCCGACATCGGTCTCGATCATGATCGCGAGGTAGGAGTCGGGGGCCTGCACCCCGAAGATCTCTCTCCTTAGAGAGAGACCCCCAGAAGGGCAAGGCCCCCATGCGTGGTCCGCCCTCGGGTTATGTGGGAGTCATCTCCGGAGGACCTACTGGAGGGGACTCCAACCGGGCGAGGAAGTCTCTGTTAGATGTGTATACTAAAAGGCATTGCTCTTTTTATATATGAGATCATCTAATTTTTGAAAAGAGAATCACAACAACACTAGGTGCTTGTTTATATTAGTACATGCATAAAAGTCTTTTACTACGCATTGTAGATAACATGGTGTATGGTGTTATATGGAAGATCATGTTATCAGTTCCTTGCCTAGTATGAGTAGAGGCTCACAACCGAGATGGAATTGGACAAACCATCGGGATGGTTGTAGAGTAATTAGGTGTGGTTGGTCTTGACCATAGAATTACACTAGTGTGCTTTGAGTACATTGAGCAGAACCAAAACCAGAGGTTATCCAATTTGTACTGATTCGATAATTGGATATGACCTCAGATTTTATTATGGAGTACGATCCCTTAATCCCAATATAATAATGGGCATATATTATTAATTATTGTCTCTTTGATTTACCAATGGGCGAGATCTATTCTGTTAAATCAATAGGCCCGGTAAGTTGGGAGATAATATTAATAATATGATGTGTTGTTGATTATTGACGGAATTCATGTCTTGGTGAGTCGGGATGATGATGCCCCCTTGATGAGCTTAAAAGGTTCATCATGTTAAACCCTACAAGTGGATTTAATCCGGCATAATGATAAGGTTGAGTGGTACAAATCAAAGATCTAGAAGTTAATTAATTTGAATTATTAGTAATTTAAATTAATTAACGGGCATTCGATATCTTAAACACAAGGGGATAGACGACTCGTAATATGTGGAGCCCATATGAAAATATGGGGTTGGTGAGGAAGTTCAATTAAGATCCTTTAGTGGAATGGATTTTAATTAATGGATCGGGTTTAGATCCATTGGTGGGCCAAGATCTAACTCCTCCTCTTGCTCCCTACCTTAGCCCTATATATACCCAAGGAGATCATGAATCCAAGGCTTAATCCAAGAGTTGATACCCAATGTCTCTCTCCCCCCTCTCCTTCCCTCCTTCTCTCTCCTAGGTCATCGGCCGACGCAAGACAAGAGGGATTCCTTCCTTCTTTTCTTCTTACTTCCTTCATCATCTGCTGTCTGAGGCCATCATAGATAAGGAAGAGGTGTCCTCTTCCTTTTGTGGTGCTCGGCGGTGAAGGAAGTAGGGCCGGAAGCTGGCGGTGAGTGGCGCAAGGGGATTTGCGGTGGTGCCGCAAGGTGGAAGAGAAAGGGAGTTTCGGCCAGATTTGGGTGAGGGAGAAGGACCCTCTTCTCCTCCATCATCTTCTTCTCCTTCCTCTCGAGGTCAGGCGGTCGGCGGCGCAAAGGAAGAGGAGGGAAGGTTGCGGTGAGAAAAACCCTAGGAGGTAGGGTTTGGTTTTCGGCCAAGTTAAGAAGAAGATCTTGGTTGGAGTGCCTCGGTGATCTCGGTTCCCGATAGACTATCGCCCACACGACGTCTGGGAAGGGAGGGACATAAGGTAGAAGGCCGTGAGGTGATCGGGAAGGTATAATTCTTTCCCTAGCTCCCTTATGTCATTATGTGTCATGTTTTGTTTGCCTCGTCACATTTCATGTTAATTATTTAATTTTTTTGATTTTGTATCATAGTCAATAATTAAATAATTGGACCCCGACCATAAACACAAAAGCCGGCAATCCACTCGTCGCCTTTTTCGTGGTCGAATGGTCAAGCAAATTACCAGGCCCAATCTTTGTGATTGACCGAGTTATAATTTGGATCGTTCGATACGGCACGAGATGGTCGTTGGGAGACGAGTTTCCATTCGGATTAAATTTTAATCTGTAGACATGGAGAAGTCTCTCAAGGATGACCGAGTATTCGGTAAGGAAACCTGCCAAGCCATACCCATCAGTCTCATACCCGCCGATTGGAAAACTATTCCATTGGAACCAGCCAGAGTCAGGAACCCGACCGTACAATATCTTTTGGACCCGCCGACCTAGAAGAAATGGAAGCTCCCCATGAAGACGCCATAGTGATCGTAGCTCGTATTGCTAACTACGAGGTTAAGCGCATCTTTGTGGACACAGGGAGTTCCGAGAACATCTTTAATAAAGCGGCTTTCGAACAGATGCAGATCGATGAAGAGGAACTGCTCCCGTCTCGACCCCACTGTTTGGCTTTACGGGGTATCGAGTACAACCTATTGGTCCAGGAAGCACCATATCGAACCTTGTTTTGATATTGGCAAAGGATTCAAAGTTAAGTTTATTGGTGATCTGACAATGTTACTCAAGTGTGCAGGAAAAGCCCTAGCGAAGGACTGCTAGGCACCTGGCGAAGGACTGCCAGGATCCAAAGTCCTAGCGAAGAGCCGCTAGGCAACTAGCGAAGGGCTGCTAGTCACCAAGACCTAGCGAAGGACTGCTAGGCGCCAGGAGAAGGACAGCTTGGGACTGAAGCCCTAGCGAAGGAATGCTAGGCACCGGGCGAAGGACAGCTCGGCATCCATGACCTGACAAAAGGACCGTTAGGCAAAAGTCCAACCAGAGGAACGGTTGGCATCAGGTACATTCTCCCGAGAGGAGTAGGTGAGGACGCGTTCCTCTTCGAGGGAATAGTAGGCGTCGGTTCGACCTAGGGCTCCATTTTGGAGACCCAAAGTCAGAACCAAGACAACTAAGGCTGTATAAACTAACCACTTAATGTTTTGTTGTGTTTTGGACTGACCCTGGATGCAGGACCGAAGGAACGAGTGTCTGCAGCTCAGAGAGCCTCAAAGGAGTGAGGCAACAGCTGACCAGGGCGCCCGGAGTGTCCCGGGCGCCCCCAAGGTGAACACAAAACACACAAACAAGAAGCGCGCTTCGACAGTACAACCTGCGGGCGCCCCCGTGCTCCCGGGAGCCCCCGCTGCTCCCGGGCGCCCCCAACGTCCCGGGCGCCCCCAGGGCCAACTACCGAAGCACACCCTCGCGAAGCCAGAAGATAGAACTTTGACCCGGTCAATCCGGGTGCCCCGAGCGCTCCGGGCGCCCCGGTCAAAGCGGATCCCGAAGATAAAGGGATCAGACGCTGACCGAGACTTTGGCGGATCAAAGGACACGTGGGGGGGGGGGGGGGGGGCGCCCCCGACATCCCGGGCGCCCCAGGCCCTATATAAAGGGCCCTCGACCAAGGCTTCAAAACAATCAATGCTCTCGACGTCTCAAAGCTCTTCTGCTCTCGCGCTTCGCCTCGGAATCCTTCCAACTCGAGCCGACGACGTCCCACTGCTCCGAAAAAGTCGATCTACCCCGGACGTCGGTAAAAGAGCTATTTAAAAGTTTACTGTACTTAATTCTTTAATCCTTTGTAAACTATTTTGCGCCTAATATAGAATTGCCCAAAGTAAACGGTCAACGACCGTGGGCCTTGGAGTAGGAGTCGACCCAGACTCCGAACCAAGTAAAAACGACTGCGTCTCTGTCTTATTATTTTTTATTTCCGCTGTGAACTTGCTCTTAATTTTTTGAAAAATGAATACCGATATTCACCCCCCCTCTATCGGTTCTATCGATCCAACACAACCGATAGGGCAGATTACCCTATCGCTCTCCTCGGGAAGTGACGCACTGGCGAGGACCAGAAGGACTCCCTTCTTGATCGTGGATGCACCCTCCTCCTATAACGCCATCTTGGGCCGACCTGCGCTCAGCACTTTCCAGGCAGTGGTCTCTATGTACCACTAGAAGATAAAGTTCCCGGTAGGTGACCGGGTGGTGGAAGTCAGGGGAGATCAGCTGGTATCTCGACGATGCTAAAGCGGAGAGGTCCGAGCAGAGTCCCGGAAGAACCCAAGGGGTCTTGAGGGCTAGCTGAAGGAGGTCATGCACATAAGGAGAAGGGTCAGTATTAGGGAGGCCCGGGCTAGGCAATCATCTCTGATTCTCCCTGTCTCGATAAAATTTGCATTATATAATAAACGTCCTATTGTGTATTTTTGCGGCCTTGCAGCAAACTCAAATAATAAAAGGTGACACCTCCTCCAAAGTATCAATGTACTACCGAGAGAGTTAAAACCCTAATACCTCGCAGTGCAGCTGATGCTCGGGGTACTTAGGCTTGGTCTGGGATGTACACGCCCGACCAAGTACCCAAAACCCTAATACCTCGCGATGCAACCGATGCTTGGGGTACTTAGGCTTGGTCTGGGATGTACACGACCGATTAAGTACCCAAAACCCTAATACCTCACGGTGCAGCCGATGCCCGGGGTACTTAGACTTGATCTGGGATGCACACGCCCGACCAAGTACCCAAAACACTAATACCTCACGGTGCAGCCGATGCCCGGGGTACTTAGGCTTGGTCTGGGATGCACACGCTCGACCAAGTACCCAAAACCCTAATACCTCGCGGTGGAGCCGATGCCCAGGGTACTTAGGCTTGGTCTGGGATGCACACGCCCGACCAAGTACCCAAGACCCTAATACCTCGCGGTGCAGCCGATGCCCGGGGTACTTAGGCTGGTCTGGGATGTTAACGCCCGACCAAGTACCCAAAACCCTAATACCTCGTGGTGCAGCCGATGCCCGGGGTACTTAGGCTTGGTCTGGGATGTACATGTCCTACCAAGTACCCAAAACCCAAATACCTCGCGGTGAAGCCGATGCCTGGGGTACTTAGGCTTGGTCTGGGATGTACACACCCGACCAAGTACCCAAAACCCTAATACCTCACGGTGCAGCTGATGCCCGGGGTACTTAGGCTTAGTCTGGGATGTACATGCCCGACCAAGTACCCAAAACCCTAATACCTTGCGGTGCAGTCGATGCCCGGGGTACTTAGGCTTGGTCTGGGATGCACACGCCTGACCGAGTACCGAAAACCCTAATACCTCGTGGTACAGCTGACGCTCGGAGTACTTAGGCTTGGTATGGGTTGCTACAAACTCCCCACCAAGGACACAAACCAGGATGCCTCATGATCTCCCGAGCGCCCGGGACAGGTAGGCGCTGCGGAAGCAACATACCCGACCAAAGGAATACAAGCGAAACGTTCAAAAGAATAATCCAGGCATACACATACACGAGGTAACAAAAATATTACTTTATTTATATGAAAAATATAGGGAAATCAACATCTTAGAGAAGTATCAAGATACAATTAGAATATCTGGTGAGAGAAAGCGCTCTTCTATGTAGGCCTTTCTCCTCTACAGCGTCATTCCCGCAGGGTCATTAGGCTCAGAACCACTTGCCAGGTAGGCGGTGCGCAGGAGTCTATCGACGTGATCCATGAATCTCTTGCCACCTTCCGGGTACTCTATCCTAGTAGTTCGTAACAGATGAGGGCGCCTGAGGTAACACATGGGTAGTACGACCCATATGAAAACCCTGGCCACCTCTTCCCGCAAAGATGAGTCCGATACAACATTCAAAAGGAAGAGGAGGGGGAACAGCAACGGTAATTTCTCTCCGGGTCGTGTAAAGATGCAAAGAAGAATTGCCTTAACAGGGGAAAGCAGCAACTACAATTTCTCTCCGGATATAGGAACAACGAAAAGAAGAAAGAGAAAGAAAGACGTAGCTGCAGCCCCTCCTCTCTTGATGATGACGTTGTTGGTGCAGACAGCACCCAAGTCAAACCTATGTTTTGATAAATGGCAAAGGGTTCAAAAGTTAAGTCTTATTTGTTTTTCTAACATGATACTCAAGTGTGCAGGAAAAACCCTAGCGAAGGACTGCTAGGCAACTGGCAAAGGAATGCCAGGAGACAAAGACCTAGTGAAGGACTACTAGGCAACTAGCAAAGGGCTGCTAGTCACCAAGTCCTAGTGAAAGACTACTAGGCAACTAGCGAAGGGCTGCTAGTCAACAAGACCTAGCGAAGGAATGCTAGGCACCAGGCAAAGG
Source organism: Boesenbergia rotunda (assembly GCA_024364735.1). Lineage (NCBI taxonomy): Eukaryota > Viridiplantae > Streptophyta > Magnoliopsida > Zingiberales > Zingiberaceae > Boesenbergia > Boesenbergia rotunda. The sequence continues at coordinate 463,854 of JAGFNQ010000475.1, forward strand.
ACAGCCTGGTACTAAAGTCCTGGCGAAGGACTGCTGGGCAAAAGTCTAACCAGAGGAGCCGGTTGGCGACAGGTAAACTCTCCTGAGAGGAGTAGGTGAGGACGGGTTCTCCGTTGAGGGAACAGTAGGCGTCGGTTCGACCTAGGGCTCCATTTTGGAGACCCAAAGTCAGAACCAAGACAGCTAAGGCTGTATAAAACTAACAACTTACTGCTTTATGTTGTTTTTCGGACTAACCCTGGATGCAGGACCAAAGGAACGAGTGTCTGCAGCTTAGAGAGCCTCAAAGGAGTGAGGCAGCAGCTGAGTAGGGCGCCCTGAGTGTCCAGGGCGCCCCCAAGGTGAACATGAAACAAATGAAGCAAAAAGGAGCTTCGGCTGAATATTGGCCGGGGCGCCCCCAGCAGTCAAGGCGCCCTCAGCGCCCAGGGCGCCCCCAGCGCCCAGGGCGCCCCCAGCGCCCAGGGCGCCCCGCGCCTGAAGACAGCGATGAGGATAAGCCTCATCCAGCCGATACTCCCACTGAAAAGGTCAGCCAGGGCGCCCTCAGCTTCCAGGGCGCCCCGTCAAGGACTTATCCCGATTTTGAAGGGATAACTCGCTGACCGTGAAGTGAGCGGATCACAGGCCACGTGGAGGGCGCCCCCGTGCTCCAAGGCGCCCTCAGAACCCTATAAAAGGCCCTCGATCCCTCAAGCCTGAACACAACTTCTTCCAACGCTGTTACGTTCTTCTGCTCCTGCGCTTCGCCCCAAAAACCTTCCAACTCGACACGAAAGCGCCGACGACGTCCCTCTGCTCCGAGAAACATCCGATATCGGACGTCGGTAACGAAGAACTGATTTTTCATTTCTGTTATACTATTACTGTACTACAATTGTAAACTTTTGTAAGAATCTTTGCGCGATTATAGAATTGCCCTCAGTAAACGGTCAACGACCGTGGGCCTTGGAGTAGGAGTCGACCCAGGCTCCGAACCAAGTAAAATCCCTGTGTTTGCGATTGTTCTTATTCCGTTGCATACTTACTCTAATTCACTTCCGAAAATTTTTCACGATATTCACCCCTCTCTATCGTGTATCTCGATCCAACAAGTGGTATCAGAGCGGGGAAGTTCAAACTTGGTGCAACCACCAGTTTGAAATTTTTTCGGATTTTTTGTTATTTTTTTTTCGTTCGAATTTCTTCTAATATTTTCTTCGTTCGAAATTCTTCTAACATTTTTTCGTTCGAATTTCTTCGAATTTTCTTCTCGTTGATCGAGGTTGGTGCAACACCACTCGACAAATATTTTTCTTTTATCCCACACTACTAATCCAAGACCAAGTCTTGGGACAAAGTTCTTTTTTATCTCTTTTTCAGATAAAAATTCCTAATGGCCATGCAAGAAGGATTCAGCACAGCCAGGCCTCCACTTTTCAGTGGAGAAGACTTTTCTTACTGGAAAAGTCGAATGGAGGTCCACCTGAAAACTCAGGTGGACATGTGGATCATCATCCAGTTCGGATTGGAGATCCCAAAGAACGCTGAAGGAGTACCTCAGACCTACTCTGAATGGGACACCGCTCTGAAGTGCAAAATAGAAGCCGATGCAAAGGCAACTCAGACCCTACAATGCGGTTTAACAATAGAGGAACTGAACCGGGTGGGCCCTTTCAACAGTGCCAAGGAGCTGTGGGCAAAATTGATCGAGTTGCATGAAGGAACATCAGACACTAGGATCAGCAAGAGAGATCTGCTCCTAAACAAGCTGTATACCATCAAAATGACCGACAGCGAGACGGCAGCGCAGCTTCACGCCCGAATCCAAGAACTTATGAACGGTCTACATACTATTGGTCACAAGGTTGAAAACCGTGACTTAATAAGGTACGTACTAAATGCTTTCCCAAGAAACACTTTGTGGGCATCTATGGTAGATGCATACAAAGTTTCAAGGGATCTTTCAAAAATAAAGTTAGATGAACTTTTTTCTGAACTAGAATTACACGAACAGACTAACTGCAATATGGCCGAGAAAAGTATTGCCTTTGTTGCAGGAAAAACTGGAAGAACAACAAAGAAGAAGCCTCAACCTGAACCCGAGTCTAACTCAGACTCAGACTCAGAAGACGAAGAAGGAGATCGACCTGAGCTGGTCCGACTGGCCCGAAGCTACTATAAAAAATTGAAGAACCAAACCAACAGACGGAAAACAAGCCGAAGAAAGGACGAACCAGCTGAACCCGCAAGTGACAAAAACAAGCCCAACGTGACCTGCTACGAGTGCAAGAAGAAGGGCCACTACAAGATGGAGTGTCCGAACCTAAAGGAGACCAAGAAGACAAGAAGAAAGAAAGCCCTCCAAGCAACCTGGGACGAATCTTCCTCAGAAGAAGAAGAAGAAGCACCCCAGTCAAACCTACTAGTCCTGACCGCCTCAGAAGAAGTCGAGACCGAGTCAGAATCAGAACAGAACGACGGCAGACTAACCTTTTCAGAAGACGGCGAAATCAAGGTAAGTGGTTTCAGTAGAAGTCAGTTAAATGAACTTATTTCGTATCTTTCTCGAGATTTGGCGAAAGCCAAACTCCGAATCGAATCCCTCCGACAGGAAGTAAAACTCCTGAAAGAGGGAGCTGATTCCAAACCCTTAATCGAGAAGGTTCAAGAAGGAACTCCTACTCAAGTTGAAAAACTTGAGAAAGAGAACTCCTCCCTGAAAACTCAAGTTAAGGATCTTAGATCAGCCTTAGAACGATTCATCTCTGGTTCCAAGAATCTTGACATGATTCTTGGAAAACAGAAGTCAGTTCTAAATCGATCCGGACTTGGATATAGAACCAAATCTAAACAAAGATCCTATTTTGCTGTACTGAACCAGTCCAGACCAAAAGTTCAGGCATGGGTACCAAAACTATGCCTGAACCAACAAACTGGATCAAATCAATATTGGATCCCCAAGGACAAGATTCACATCTTGCCAAACTATTATCGTGGCTATAGTCCAGGGGGAGCCAAATTGAAAACAATATTTATTATTAGATAGAATTCAATTCTTGATTGAAATTTGCTTGCTTGAGTGTTTATTTAAATTCCTGCAAATTACCATGCTTAGACTTAGGAATGATTAGTATAAGGACTGATCAAACTTAACTGAAACTTGACAACATAGTATTGGGTGGAGGTGAGATGATAGTACGTTAGGGAAACCAATTCTAATAAGGTCAAGTCTACTTGGTCTTTTTAGACTGGTGAAACTAGCCGAAGCTACCGATCCAAGACCCAAACTAGTTAGACCAGAATTTTTCAAAGATTAATTTTGAAAATGAAATTTCATTAAAAGGCTTTGTCATGGAAAGGGTTGATGATCCAATAAGGCTACGGCCAAAGAAGGCCTAGTGCCTCGCCAAGACCTGGAAGTCAATTTTTGAAATTCAAATTCAAATTATTCTTTGTCAAATTCAAATCTAACACAAATTTTCAGTTATTTGTAGATTTAAAGTGTCTTTTAAAAATAAATTTATTTGTTTACAAAATTAATTAAGTTTTTCAAAACAAATCATGTTTTTCGAAAATTATTTTATCAAATGCTGTCTCACAAAACCTATAAGGTTAATGTGACTGAAAACCCTAGATTTGGGTGAGACAGACTAGGCAGTGAAAATCAATTTAAGCTATTCCTGACTCTAATTGGATCCAAATCAACAAAACTCTTTATGTGTAGGAACATAAAGATTTGGACCAATGGATGTTGGATAGCGGTTACTCCAGACACATGACTGGAGATAAATTAAAATTCACCAAACTCAAGTTCAAGAACCTAGGCTCAGTGGCATTTGGCAACAATGCTACACTCAAGGTAATTGGGTCAGGTAATATTGAACTTAAATCTGACTTTGTTATTAAGAAAGTTCTGTTGGTTGAAAACTTCAACTTTAACTTGCTTAGCATAAGTCAGTTATGTGATTCTGGTTATATAGTCACCTTCAATAATTCTAACTGCCTAATTAGAAACGTACAAGACTCAGAAATCATGCTTAAAGGCAATAGGAAAAATAATGTTTACACTATAAACCTTCTCCTTGTACCCAAATGTATGTTAACTCAGATAGAACAATCAAACCTCTGGCATAGGAGACTAGGTCATACTAACCTAAGAACTATTTCAAAACTCACCCAACTTGGACTAATTAAAGGTATACCTAAAATTAAAAATCATGAAAACTTAATATGTGAATCATGTAATCAAGGTAAACAAACCAGGTCTAGTCACAAACTAATCCAATCCGATCAAACTCAAACCACACTTGAGCTCCTGCACCTTGACCTATTTGATTCACATGGAGCCAAGTCACTAAGCGGAAACCGGTACTGCTTAGTAATAGTTGATGATTACTCTAGATTTACCTGGGTTAGGTTTCTAAAGACCAAAGATGAAACCCTAAACCTTTTCAATGACTTTTGTAAGTTAATTGAAAACCAAAACGATACTAAGATTAAAAGACTTAGGAGTGACCACGGGGGAGAGTTTGAAAATCAAAGGTTCGAGGAATTCTGTAAGGTAAATGGGTACATACATGAATTTTCATGTCCTAGAACCCCCCAGTAAAATGGGATAGTTGAAAGAAGAAATAGAACCCTACAGGAAGCCGCTAGGGCTATGCTCATCGAATTCAAACTGATCAATCAATATTGGGCAGAAGCAGTTAGTACGGCTTGTTACATTCAAAATAGGGTCCTGATTAACAAGCGACACAACAAAACACCTTATGAGTTATATTATCATAGACTTCCAAATCTACACTACCTAAGGGTCTTTGGATGTAAAGTCCATATCCTAAACACCAAAGACTATTTAGGAAAATTTCAGTCCAAGTCAACCCCAGGCATCTTCCTAGGATACTCAACCACAAGTAGAGCTTATAGGATTTACAATAAACAAACTAAGAAAATTGAAGAAACAACAAACTTAATATTTGATGAAGAAATCAACTCAACATCTGATAATCCAGACCTAACTTTATCAAATTCTGATCAAGAGAATAATGAACAAACTGTTGAACCTTTAATTGAACCCTTAAACGAACTAACTATTGAACCAATTACTGAGTCAAATCAACCAACTATTAACCCAACAATTGAACCAGCTCAAAGAGTCGAATCAAATTGTGAACCAAACCCACCAGCCGGACCTGAGGCTGAACCAAGTTCTAGAAGAACCAAGAAACCCAGACTCAGTCACCCAACCGATCAAATTGTGGGTGATCCAACTCTAGGAGTCAGGACTAGATCCTCCTATAGAAACCTTAGTCAAATAGCTATGATATCAAAAATAGAACCCAAAACTATAGATGAAGCCCTACCTGACCCTGATTGGATCATAGCTATGCAAGAAGAATTAGCCCAATTTGAGAGGAACCAAGTCTGGGAACTAGTGCCTAAACCTGAAGGCAAATCCATCATTGACACTAAGTGAGTCTTTAGGAATAAGCTAAATGATCAAGGAGAAATAGTTAGAAATAAAACCCGCTTAGTAGCGAAGGGATTCAGCCAAGTAGAGGGATTAGATTACGATGAAACATATGCCCCAGTAGCTAGACTTGAGTCCATCAGAATGTTGTTAGCCTTTGCATCCCATAAAGGATTTAAGCTATATCAAATGGATGTAAAGTCAGCTTTCCTAAATGGATTCATTAAAGAAGAAGTTTATGTAGGACAACCCCCTGGGTTTGAGGACTTAGAAAAACTTGACCACGTTTACAAACTAACTAAAGCACTATATGGACTAAAACAAGCACCTAGGGCCTGGTATGAACGTTTATCAACTTACTTAATCTCTAAAGAATTTAAACAAGGACAAATTGACTCAACCCTATTTATTAAAACCCTAGGAAAAGATATATTTATTGCCCAAATTTACGTAGATGACATAATCTTTGGGTCCACCAACTCGAACTTTCTAAAAGAATTTGTTAAAATAATGGAAAACGAATTTGAAATGAGCCTAGTTGGTGAACTTAACTTTTTCCTAGGCTTACAAATTAAACAAACTAGGGATGGAAACTATGTCCATCAATCCAAATATGCTAAAGAGTTAATAAAGAAATTCAAAATGGATAACTCTAAAAGCATAAGTACCCCCATGGCCCCAAATGTAAAAATAGATAGTGACCCTGATGGTAAACCAGTAGACCTTAAACTCTATAGGAGTATGATAGGTAGTCTACTGTACCTTATAGCCAGCAGACCTGATATTCTTTTTGCTGTAGGGATGTGTGCTAGATACTAAACCTGTGCTAAGGAAACGCACTTAGCAGCCCTAAAAAGAATACTAAGATATGTTAAGGGCACCCTAAATGTAGGGATTTGGTATCCTAGGACCTCAACCTTTGATTTGTCAGGATACTCAGATTCTGACTATGCTGGCTGCAAGTTAGATAGAAAGAGCACAAGTGGAAGCTGCCAACTGTTAGGAAATAGTCTAGTAAGTTGGTGCAGTAGAAAACAACACTGTGTAGCTCTATCCACAACTGAAGCTGAGTATGTGACCTTAGGAGAGTGTGTAGCACAACTTTTATGGATGATGCACACTCTTAAGGACTTCCAGCTCAACTACACTCAAACCCAAGTCTTCATTGACAACATAAGCTCGATCAATCTAACCAAGAATCCAATCCAACATTCCAGGACTAAACACATAGAAGTTAAACACCATTTTGTAAGAGACCATGTAGCCAGGCGTGAAATAGTCCTTAAGCATGTAGACTCTAAATCTAACTTAGCTGACATTTTCACTAAACCCCTACCTGAGTCTGAGTTCAGCTCACTAAGAAGGCAGTTAGGATTGTGCTTAGTAGAATAGGTTAACTCTACTTTTCATTTTCTTACCACCTTATTGACTTTTGATTTTCGTACTACTTCACTCAACTTAAAATCAATTTTTTTCCTTTTAAATGGTTTTCAAAATCAGTCTTTATTCAGTTTTGAAAAAGCCTTTTAAAATAATTTTTTTTTACTTAGTTTTATTTTCAAAACTACCCCTTTCAAAACTAGGGCTTTTTCGTAAATGGACTTAGCCTAGGCCCTAACCCTAGAAATGCATGCACCTATAGACTTAGAAGCCAGCATCTCACAAGCACCTTAGGGTACTTTTGATTGATAACCTAGAATGGATTGAGATGCTTAGGTCTTTGCCTTAATTCAAGATGCTTTAAGTCAGTGCATCTGCAGTAATTGGGGCACTAAATACAACTTATACAGTAATCAAGTTAAGTGTCAAGTTTAGAAAATCTAACTTAACAGAACACTTAACTTGACTAACCCTAGCGAAAACTACTGTTTATAACAGTCAGTAAGTAGCTAATTGGGTTAGACAGGACCCTAAACGAAAATTAACACTGATTTGATTGAGGTCATATCTTGAATTGGTTCAGTACAAGCAAATTATGCAGTTTACTTTTTCTCTATTATGCAATCTGTATGTTTGCTATATTTCTTTATTTTTGATATATGGCAAAGGGGGAGAGATAGGAAAGGAATCCTTTATTCAAAAAGAAGTTTTTAAGCTTTCAAAATTTTTCTAACTACTAAGCTTTTTCTAACTTCTAAGCTTTTTCTAACTTCTAAGCTTTCAAAATTTTTCTAACTTCTAAGCTTTCAAAATATTTCTAACTTCTAGCTTTCAAAATTTTTCTAAACTTCTAAAGCTTTGAAAACCTTCTAAGTACTTTAGAAACTCAAGTTTTTTTAAGTACTCAAGTTTTTCAAGAAAAGTTCTAAGTGTTTGAAATCCTACTAAGTACCTTAAACTTAAAGTTTTCATGTACTTTAAACTTAGAGTTTTCAAAACTGATTGAGCACTTTAAAACTTAAGGCTTCAAAAGTTTTCAAAATCTTTAAACTTTTTACAAGTACAAATTTTCCAAAGTGCACAACCAAAATCATGATTGAAAAATTTGACTCTAAAGCATTTTTTTTACAAAACTAAAAACCCCATGAATTTTTGAAAAATCAACGGGTAGATTCCTTCCAGGGGGAGGGAACTAAATCTGCTATGATTAACTTAACTTTTTGAATCGGGTTGCCATAAATCAAAAAGGGGGAGATTGTTAGTTCAGACATCACCCAAGTCAAACCTATGTTTTGATAAATGGCAAAGGGTTCAAAAGTTAAGTCTTATTTGTTTTTCTAACATGTTACTCAAGTGTGCAGGAAAAGCCCTAGCGAAGGACTGCTAGGCAACTGGCAAAGGAATGCCAGGAGACAAAGACCTAGTGAAGGACTACTAGGCAACTAGCGAAGGGCTGCTAGTCACAAAGACCTAGTGAAGGACTACTAGGCAACTAGCGAAGGGCTGCTAGTCACAAAGACCTAGTGAAGGACTACTAGGCAACTAGCGAAGGGCTGCTAGTCACCAAGTCCTAGTGAAAGACTACTAAGCAACTAGCGAAGGGCTGCTAGTCAACAAGACCTAGCGAAGGAATGCTAGGCACCAGGCAAAGGACAGCCTGGTACTAAAGTCCTGGCGAAGGACTGCTGGGCAAAAGTCCAACCAGAGGAGCCGGTTGGCGACAGGTAAACTCTCCTGAGAGGAGTAGGTGAGGACGCGTTCTCCGTTGAGGGAACAGTAGGCGTCGGTTCGACCTAGGGCTCCATTTTGGAGACCCAAAGTTAGAACCAAGACAGCTAAGTCTGTATAAAACTAACAACTTACTGCTTTATGTTATTTTTCGGACTAACCCTGGATGCAGGACCAAAGGAACGAGTGTCTGCAGCTCAGCGAGCCTCAAAGGAGTGAGGCAGCAGCTGAGTAGGGTGCCCTGAGTGTCCAGGGCGCCCCCAAGGTGAACATGAAACAAATGAAGCAAAAAGGAGCTTCGGCTGAATACTGGCCGGGGCGCCCCCAGCAGCCGGGGCGCCCCCAGCCACCAGGGCGCCCCGCGCCTGAAGACAGCGATGAGGATAAGCCTCATCCAGCCGATACTCCCGCTGAAAAGGTCAGCCAGGGTGCCCTCAGCTTCCAGGGCGCCCCCGTCAAGGACTTATCCCGATTTTGAAGGGATAACTCGCTGACTGTGAAATGAGCGGATCACAGGCCACGTGGAGGGCGCCCCCCGGTCCAAGGCGCCCTCAGAACCCTATAAAAGGCCCTCGACCCCTCAAGCCTGAACACAACTTCTTCCAACGCTGTTACGTTCTTTTGCTCCTGCGCTTCGCCCCAGAAACCTTCCAACTCGACACGAAAGCGCCGACGACGTCCCTCTGCTCCGAGAAACATCCGATATCAGACGTCGGTAACGAAGAACTGATTTTTCATTTCTGTTATACTATTACTGTACTATAATTATAAACTTTTGTAAGAATCTTTGCGCGATTATAGAATTGCCCTCAGTAAACGGTCAACGACCGTGGGCCTTGGAGTAGGAGTCGACCCAGTCTCCGAACCAAGTAAAATCCCTGTATTTGCGATTGTTCTTATTTCGCTGCATACTTACTCTAATTCACTTCCGAAAATTTTTCACAATATTCACCCCCCTCTATCGTGTATCTCGATCCAACAGACGTTTCCCACAAACACCATCCTCTGCCCAAAACACGGGGAAAACGAGGAGGATAGCGTTTGCTGGCACACCGCCACGGGCCGACCAGGGGGAGGTGATCAGCAGGATGAGTCATCTCCTCCATGCCCCCTAGAGGTCCATGTAACATCTATTCTGGACTCCTCAGATAACCCGAGAGTCCCACATCCTCCAGGATCTTCAGCGAGACCCTGGACATCATCTCCACCATGCTCCCCGACGAGGGTAATGATACAACAGCCTCTACCACTGTCAGACCCCTCAGCCAAGAACACTACTATGTCTCCGATGTCAGGCATCTTGGACACCAACAAGGAAGAAGGGAAGAAAGCAAATGGAAGGGATGGATGAAGGAGATGGTGTACCCTTCTCCCCCTATTTATATTGATCACTGCCTCTCCGTGCAGTTAATGCAGGAATGACGCAAGAACAGCAACAGATGCCAAAGTGTCGCGGAGGGTGTGGAGGTGACGGTTCGGGAGGGTGTGGAGGTGACGGTACCCTTTGCGAGCTTATTCAATAAGATCGCGGAGGGTGTGGAGGTGACGGTTCGGGAGCCACCCGCAGTCGCCAGAAGGAAAGATCGACAGGGGCCCACCTTGGACATAAATGCAGGCAGGGCGCTATGACTTGCGAATCATCCTAGGGGACCCACACCCATGATCTTCCTCAAAACAAACAAATACCTTCCAATTCGTCAAGTCCACAATACGAAGGCACGAGACACATCGAGCAAGACACCGACACATACACAAGAAATAGTAAAGATGATCACACTAATTCAAAATTGATACAACAGGGCCCGACCCCCTGGGAAACCTAGGGTCCTACAAGTTCAAGTCCTCGAGAGGGAGTCCCCTCCCTCACTCGACCAACACTTACAAACGTGGGTCAGCATCGGGTGGTAGGAGCTAATCCTTCTTTAGTTGATCGATAGCCCCATGGAAGCCCTGCTACAGATGATTCATTACCTGGTCGGCCACGATAGCACGGAATTCATCCGACTCCGGAAACTTCACCTTGAAGCCTGCTTCAGCCTCCTCAGAGCTAGAAACTTTAGTAACCTGAAGAGCAAGGAGTTCAACCTCAGCAGCCTCATAGGAACGCCTCAGCCATCCCAGCTCGGCAGACATCTCAGTCTGCTCGGCTAAGGACTCTCTGAGTCTCTCCAACGCGGCCCACTCGTCCGACCGAGCCTGAGCCAGGTCATCCTCCAGGATACACGCGCGGTCAGCGGCCATTATGAGATCAGACTCCTTCTGACTGAGCTGTTCTGCCTGATACTGAACGTGTGTGTTTAACCTCTCGGTCGAGGCTACCATGTGTCAGATGTCGTCCAATAACTTCTTCTCCCTCATCTGAAGCAGGTCCCTCTCCTGTGTCACCTGGAGCAGGTCCTGAGTTACAACCACCGCTTTCTCGGATGCCAGACATTCTCGGTGTCGGGAATTCTAAAGAACCAGCTCTTTGGCCTACAAGGTGTCCAGTAGATGCCCCACTTTAGCACGAAGTGATCTGCTGACCCCCACTTGCATGAGCCTTGCTCGATGCTCGTGGTCAGCCGCGGCCTCTGCTCTCAAGGCCCGGTGGGTTAAGACTTCGACTTGAGGCCATGAGTATAAACCTCGACCAGCAGTGAGGCAGTTCTCGGTTTCCTGCCATTACACTAAGGAATCAGAGAGTATGCAAAAGAATGGCCAATGCAACAGTAACTTGTACCTTCAGAAGGGTCTCCCGAAGAGTGGTTAATGGGCCAGCCGAGGCTCGTACGGCTGCCCCTCTAGGAATACTTAGCATGTTACCTCGTCCCTCGGATAGCAACGAGCTCTGACGAGGGGGAAGTTGTTGGATGACCAGGGCTTTAGGTGGAAGACGGGAAGGGCCAGAGTCATCCTCCTCGGAGCTAGAAGTCCCCTCAATCAAAACCCCTTCGGTCGAAACCTCATTGAACTGCACCGGGGGGAAGGATTGCATGGAAGCCTCCAATGCTGCGTCCAACCTCTTCTTTAGTCGGTCCAGTTTCATTCGGTATTGGGTACGCAATACCTCCTTACCTCTTACAGACGTGGCCGGATCAATAGAGCCAGAGGGGGGGGGGGTGCTGGGATGACTACCTCCGGAGTTGAGACTGGCGGAACAGGAATAGAGGCTACTTCCTCGGGGAGTGGGGCAACTTCCTCAGGCACAGACGGAAGAATGGGGAAACTCGTGGAGCGCCATTTTTTCCATTGAGGACCCAAGCCCTTGGGGAGCCACCACTTCTGCCGGGCAGTGGACCTAACTTCTAAAGAAGCAACAGGAGGGGAGGGCCCCTCGCTAACCCCTTCTGGATAGATAGCTCTCGGGAAAGAATCACCTGCAGGAGGGAGATCCGCCACAGGGTCAACTTGTTGAGCAGAAGGCCCTCGGCTCACGATCAGCAGGGATGCAACAGTGTCTTCTACCCTTTCGAGTGAAGCAATCCCACGGGACGAGTCAACAGTCCCCTCTGAGGACTCGGCGGGCGCAGGAGGGGCATCGGGAATGACCGGAGGAGGATTCAACGCCTCCTTGTTGGCCTCCTCCCACCTGATGAGCCGACCCATCACCTTGGCGAACATAACTTCCTCTGCAGTAACCAGACAAAAAGAACATCAGTCAGAACTAATGGGTATTGAAGAAAAAGATGAACATACCCAGGGTGGGGCTGATTCACGTCATTTTAGGGCTGAGGCCCGCCCGGTACATAAGCTCTTCACTCTGCACTAGCCTCGGGCCGCTGAATTCCATGCCGGAGAGTACCTTCCTAGCATGCTGGTACACAGGGTCCTGGAGAAACTTCTCTAAAGAGGGAGGAGTCGGCAAATCCTCTATCCAACCCAGAGGACTGAAGGGTAATGACGACAGTCAAATAAAGAAGAACTTCTCCTTCCACCCTTTATGCGAGGAAGGAAACCCTCCTAAAAACTTATGGCCCAGTCGAGCTGTGAAACTAAAGACCCCTCGAGAGCCGATCGGGACGAAGAAAGAATGAAAGAGATGAAGAGTCAGAGGGTGATCAAAAAGCTTGAAAATGATATATGCCCCTCCCATTTGAGCGAAAGCATTGGGAGTCATCTGGTGAAGGGGAATATCGAAATAGGAGGCTATGTTCGTGAAAAAAGGAGGGATAGGGAAACCACCATCATGCCCTAGGAAGAATATTGACATGCCTGCAGGAGGCTCCACCGGCGTCTGGCCCACCCTGGGGATAACCACCATCGTCTCGGCCGGGATGCCGTAGGCCTCGGTGGCCACCTGTAGAGCCTCTGGCCTCACCCTCGAAGAGACGGACTCATACCATTCTGCTCGATAGTCTTCCATGGTTCCTAAGGGAGGAGATAAGAAGGAGACAGACTACTTACGCCAAAGAAGCCTCACAGGAGAAGAGGAAGACGAAGTGCACCTAGTCGCAGAGCCAGAAGTGGGCCTAACGTCGCCATCTTCCCCTCTTATACCCAGGAAGCCTCCAGTCTGAGTGCAATGGGAGAGAGGCACGTGGACAACAAGAAACCGTAGCACTTGGGACAATTGCTTGACGTGAGCCACCTACAGCGGCGCACGTCAGTAAGAATTCGTGGAAAAGGCCGTGGAAGCACGTGGCAATGAAGCATTCGCAGAGATACCTTGTCGCCATTAAAAAAGGTGCCATGAGCCTTTATAACGAGGAGACAGGTATCATCATCGCAGAAGCCTTTTTGGGAAAGACAAAACCAAAGAGGGGATTTCTCGAAACTCGGGGTGAAGATTATAACCCGAGGGTCCCAAATAACTACTGAAGGAATAGTAGCAAAAAAGTCCCACCGGAACACAGCTTCTTCACCTGTGCACTAGTCCGATCAGTCAGCCACACTTCCTTCGATCAAACTTGAAGGGAGGGACATGTGATAGGGTTGGATATCCTGGGGCAGGCACGTGGGATGAAGAAGCTGCGTGGCATGAAGCGTCGGGTCGAAGTGACCCTCCTTCCCGAGCCTTAGGACCCCCCTCGAGGAACACGCCGTGGGAGGATAGCCAGAAGACCCTTTCAGGGATCCTTCCCGGGACCCCCCCCCCCCCCCCCCCCCCGAGGGGTGGGGTCCCAAGAGCACCTTGGGCATTCTAGCGCCCAAGCTCACCTCGGGGTAGCGAAGCCCAGTTTAGCTTCGACTTCAAGCAATGGTCCTCCTCCCCTTCTTTAACTATGGATAAGTTTCCCCGTCGTAAGGAGGCATCACGACCCTTAAAAGTCGCAACGAGCTGAAGCGTAATAATGGCACAGACCGTTTCAAAAGCTATCCAGTAACCACCGAAAGAAGGGGTCGTGGCATAAATCACGGAGACGTGGCACGAGACGAGGGGATGCGCCAAGTCTACCGTCATCAGTATAAAAGGTAGTCCAACCCCTCCGGTAAAGGGGTTACACTCTCTCAACTTTACACGCATTTTCCTTTCCTGCTGCCTTTACCCTCCAGTGATACACTGACTTGAGCATCAGAGTGGACTCCGCCGAACCCCTTCCGGTGTGTCCCCTAATGCTCGTATTGATCTCGCAGGGCACGGAGTTCCTCCCTACCACAACAACCTTCACGTGGGCAGAACCTCGGTGACTGGCCATCGTCGTCGACTCCTTCCGGAATAGGGAGTTTTATTATTATAAAGGAAATGACAGGGTTTGGGTTTAGAATCTTATATTTATTTATTTTTATATATGGTAAGTGGTAGGAGGTTTGTATGAGTATGAGTTTCATGTTAGATTTCTATTTGAAAAACTAGCAATATAATATTTCATAAAGTGTGATTGTGAAGCAAAAGATGGTAACATTCACCTCATGCATCCTTTCATTATCCGTCCCCAAAATTTTATGGAAGAATGGTAAATTATGGTATTGAGTGATCTCCTAAATGAGAAATTTATTCTCTAAGGGATTGAATCCCAAGGGATTCGAACCTTAATCTTGCAAATTTACCACTTGAGTAACAACTCGGCTATGTTGGATTCGGAGCGCAGCGGAATATGTATAATTAAATCAAATTTTACTTTTAAATCATGGATCTTTCCGTGATACATATAGTTCTGAATAAAATAATATGAAACATAACATGAAATAAAAACATATCTCGTAATCCCTGATTCTTTGTGAATGATATCATGAGCAAATGAGAGCCCCACGTGTGACTCCTCTAGCGGTATTCACACATACTAGATCACAAACTAGATATGATTCGTTAGGTGCTAGCCACTTAGATCGACAAAATCTTTCAGAAACACTATAGATCTAAAGGGAGAAGTAGAGAGCGTTCGTCACAAGCTTCAAGGAAGAGGTGGAGAGCGTTGTCAAAAGATTCGAGAGAGAGATGTATCGAGAGAGTTGTCCCTAAACCTTCCAAGGCTAGCTATTTATAGCCTTCAAGGAATATGAAGAGGTATGACTTTTCAAATTCTCCATTAATCATCGTAATTGTAACTCTTTATCATCTCCATTAATTATTATAATTATGAATCTTCATCTTCTCCATTAATCATCATAATTATGACTCTTCATATTCTTCATTAATCATCGTAATTATGACGGTTCAAATTCTCACTTCTTTGGATTGAATAAATCCATATTTGATCTCGATCCATTCTAACTTTTGATATTTCAAAATTACAAAATAATTCAATTAGTTCTAATTTAAAAATAATTAATTGATTAATTTTAGTATCTTTTAAAATAATTAATTATAGATAATGTTCATGTCTACGTGCTATGCGTGCGACCCTCTATGTTCTATACACGAAAGCAGTGCAAATCCATACACAAACTAAGGTAATCGTCAAGCAACAGTTTTTAGTCATCCAACGTGATAGAATAATAGTCATAAACTATAAATTATTATGAATCGATGACTATGTAATTCAATCTCTTCATCTCTACTCTACATCCTAATTAATTCGGTGCACTATGTATCATCACTAATTTAAGTATTTTACTTGATTTCCAACATATAATAGACTTCTCTTGAATAATAAATCATTCCTCCCATGACTATGGATTTTGAGTGACTAATTTCTTTATTAAATGGCTAGGATGTTGACTCTCTAATCCAAGATAGCGATGAATTCTCTATTGACTCAATACTATTCTCTTTACTTTTTATCATACACCCAACTTGGATATCCTCTAAACTCAAGGTACCCCTAAATACAACTTGGATATCCATCCCTCTTTCTATCTTGACCTAGTCATACTCAACATTGATCTAGATATTCATGTCCCCTCTAGATATTTATCCAATCAAGGACTATTTTCAATTAATATAATGATTAATCTGTGGGACTATATCATTAATCATATACATACAGAAAAGTAAATGATTAATAACAAATAATTGACCTAATTAGATAATTATCCACAAATATACAAGAGTGTCTTGGTACATAGGTGCACACACTAACAATCTCTCACTTGCACTATTGCCAACCACAATGGACTCTAAGTCCTAGGCTCCTCACATGGGTCTTATGTTTCTATAGAGGTAAGACCTTTGTGAGTGGGTTTACAATGTTCTCGCTGGTATCTACTCTTCTAACCAACACATCACCCCTCTTAACAATCTCTCTGAGGAGGTAATACTTCCTTAGTACATACTCACAACTGGATCAACAATGCTAGGAGTCACTTCAAGCTCTGCTATGAAGTTCTTAATCTATACAACCTCCTTTGTTGCCTTTGAAGTTGTTATGTACTCGGATTCAACTGTTGAATCTATAACTGTCTCCTACTTAGAACTCCTCCAGCAAACAACTACACCATTCAAACACATAACCTTGTTGCAATTTCAAATCATCCCAATTTATCTGAAAATTGGCATTAGTATATCCTCGAACGACCAATTCTTCGTCTCTTGCGAAAATTAAGAACATGTTCTTTGTTCTTCTAACATACTTAAGAATGGTCTTTACCGCAGTCCAATGACCCTAACCAGGATTTGACTAATATTTACTTGTCATGCTTAAAGCATACGAGATATCTCATGGAGTGCATATCATAGCATATATATGGACCCTATAGCCAAAGAATATGATATCTTGCCTATTCTACTTTTCTCCTCTTGTATCTTTGGACACATAGCCTTCGAGAGATGTATGCCATGTACTATTGGCAAAAATCCTCTCTTAGAGTTCTGCATACCGAATCTATTCAGTATTTTGTTAATATATGTACCTTGACTTAACACTAGTAACCTTCTTTGTCGATCACGGTATATTCTAATACCTAAGATATAGGTTGCATCCCCAAGATCTTTCATCAAGAAAGACTCTCCCAGCCAAGTCTTGGTAGATTCTAGGCAAGGGATATCTTTTCCTATGAGAAATATATCATCAACATACAATACTAGGAATGTAATCTTGCTCCCACTAACTTCTTGTAAACGTAAGGTTCTTCTGGATTCTTGACAAAGGAAAAATCTTTGATTGCTTCGTCAAATCGAAGATTCCAATTCCAAGATGCTTTCTTTGGTCATAAATAAACTTCCTGAGTTTACATAATTTATTGGAGTTCTTAGATGTTATAAAACTAGGATGTTGTACCATATATACGTCCTCCTGTGTAACCTTCCATTTAGAAAAGCAATTTTAACATCCATTGTCAAATCTCATAATCCTTGTAAGCTTCTATAGTTAGCAAAATGCTAATAGACTTAAGCATTATAGCGAGCGAAAATGTTTCATCATAGTCAATTCCTTGACGTTGTTTGAAACTCTTTGCCACAAACCTTGATTTATAGGTATTTATGTTCCATCCATGTCAATCTTCTTCTTGAAGATCCACTTGCACCCTATGGGTTTTACCCCAACTAGCACATCAATCAACTCCCAAACTTGGTTGGCATATATGGAGTCCATTTCAAATTTCATGGCTTCTAGCCATTTTTCCAAATCATTTGAAGTAATTGCTTCCTCTTAAGTTGACAGCTCATCTCTCTCGATATGTAACACTTCCTCATCTTGGGTTACCAACCAATCATATATGTTTGGCTCTCAGTGTATTCTTATAGACTTATATTGATCTTGTGTTTCATGAGCTGTCTCGGATGAAGGAGACACTTGTACTTGTGGTACTGTCTCATCATCCAATTGTTCAACTTCTAACATGTTTGTAGAGTCTGAAATTTCTTCAAGACTTTGTTTACTTTCACTACTTTTTTTAGATATAAACTCTCTTTCCAAGAAAGTAACATATCGAGCAATAATAACTTTGTGCTCACTTGGGAGATAAAAATGGTATTCCATTGTTGCTTTGGGATAACCTACAAACATACACTTTATGGATCTTGATACAAGCTTATTAGAATTTTTATTTTTCACATAAGCATTACAATCCCATATCTTAAGATAAGATAAAATTGATTTCTTTCCAAACCATAATTCATAAGAAGTCTTATCTACTGACTTTGTTGGATTTTGGTTAAGTATGTATGTTGTTGTTTCTAAGGCATAGCCTCAGAACGACATTGGAAGACTTTCATGACTCATTATTCATCGACCCATTTCCATGAGTGTGCGATTTCTCCTTTCTGAAACACCTTCCACTCCGGTGTTCTTGGAGGTGTAAGTTGAGAAACTATCCCACACTTTAGGTAATTAATGAACTCTTGGCTCAAATACTCGCCACCTCGATCTCTCCGAAGAGTTTCAATCTTCTTGCCACTTTGATTTTTTACCTTATTCTTGAACTCCTTAATTTTATCTAGAGTTTAGACTTATGCCTCATTAAGTAGATATATCCATATCTACTTAAATCGTTAGTAAAAGTCACGAAGTAGGTATAAGTGCCTCTAGCCTGAACTTGCAATGGCCTACACACATTACTATGTATGAGTTCTAGTAGTTTCTTTGCCTATTCACCTATCTTGGTGAAAGACTTCTTGGTCATTTTGCCTTGTAAACATGTTTCGCATGTATCTATGGACTCTAATTTAAAAGAGTCCAAATACCCATTAACAAGTAATCTAGCGATTTCTTGGTTACATGCTCAAGTTTACAGTGCCAGAGATATGTTAAGTTTGAGTCATGCAATTTCTATTTCTTGCTTTCAATATAATATTGGTTCATCTCAGTTAAGAACATAAAGACCATTATTCAATAAACCATTCTCATAAAACACATTGTGACGGTGATCGTTGGTTGACAAGAGGGGAGTGAATTGCCCCTGAAAATAAAAATCACTATCTTTTATTTTTCTTAAACAAAGATGTTAGTTAGTTCAAACAATAACAAATAACATCAAAAATAAAATAATACTGAAAAGAAAGAGGCAACTAGATTATACTTAGTTTGCAACCGAAGAGATTACTAATCTAAGGCATAATATGGCTCGATTCTCCTGAATAAACTTCTTCAGGCAAAGAAGCCTCTTACACGTGAAACAGCTCAGAAAAACAATGAAAAACAGAATGAAAATCGTTTACAGTTGATGAGTGAATTGGAACTAAGCTCTGGGGCCTATTTATAGCCCCGATCAATTTATCCGAATATTGACGTGGCACTATAGGGGCGCCCGAGTGCTTGAGGGCGCCTGAGGATTGAGGGTTATCCAAAGCGCAGCGTTCGCAAACGACTAGCTGGTGGATAATTATATGCTCTCGAGCGCCCCTATACATACAAGCGCCCAGGCGCCTCTATGCATAGGGGCGCTCGAGTGACTTTTGGTCAGCAACTTGCTGACCAATCTCAAGCGGGTCTTCTTGGCCTTCCAGAGTTGGGCTCACCCGAATCCTCCTCCGACCTTCTCCTCAAGCGAGCTTCCTCCTAGCTTCTTGTCCCTCCAATGTCGCACGCGTCCTTGTCGCTCCACTGACATACACTTCCACAGTCCTCCGCGTCCCTCAAATAAACCGAGCCCGTTGGCTCCCATCCCGTGTCATCCTTCTCAACTATTGCGTCTTCTGCTCAACTTTCTGTGCTCCTAAGCTTTTGCACACTTAGACACACGGATTAAAAACCAACATGACCTAACTTGACTCGGTTAACCACATCAAAACCAATCTAAGGTATTTATAATCTCCCCATTTTTGATATGCATCACCCGAGTTAAGGGTAAACAAGCATAAAAAGACAGGAATAAAATGTGACAGTAAAAGCAACAAAAATTTGAAATTAAGTCTACCCCCTTAACTTAATCATGTCTCTCCCTTTGATCACATCAAAAAAATGCTAAGGGAAATATTTATAGGAATTTAAAAAATTAATCCAACACTTAAAATTTTTATAACTTTTGGAAAAGATTTCTAACACAATAATTAGTTTCCAAAAAATTTGATTATTCAAACTTTGGCCGAAATTTAATTTTTCAAAATATAAAGTCTAATTTTGAAAAGTAATTTTCAAAAATTCATTTTTATTTGAAAATTAATCAAATTTTATTCAAATTAGAATTTTGATAAACTTATCTTCAAAAACATTGTCAAAGAGAAAATAATTTTCTAACATATTGAAAATCAATTTTGAATTAAATGATGAAATTTTAAAAAATAATCTTAATTTTTTATTTCGTAATCAAATAATTTTGAAATTTTTTATCAAGGCTTAGACGATAATCATCATATTCCAAAAAATTAGATTCGATAAAATTAATTTTTAAAGTATTTTTAAAATTTAAAAATTCATTTTTGAATGAAAATTATAATAAATCCGTTTATCTGTTAAAATTTCCAAAAAAAAATTGTATAGATAGAAAAAAAGCAAATTCTATCATTAAAAATTCTTAAACTAATTTTTCTATAAGTAATATATAAGAACAATATATATTAATCAAATCAAGCATCAATTGCCAAAAAAAATCTCTAAAAGAAAACCTTAATAGTTTATGACAGATTTAGGGACTCAATATAAGTTCTTTCCTATTGGATTAACCAAAAATTTAAATGGAACATAAGTCCTAAAAAGTTTGTCAATTTGACTTTTATGAAATTTAAAATACCAATTGAGTTTACTATCATATCTAATTTTTGAATTTCGAGAACAATTTGAACATGCATAGTTATTTTGTAATTTTTCAATTTGAACTTTCAAATTTTCATTTTCACATTTTTAACTTATCATACATTTCTAATGAGCATGAGGAAGATAATTTTTTTTTTAATTCTACATTTTTATTTTTTAATTTACATATGGATTTTGTCATTTGCTTAATACCAAAATATAATTGGTCAGGAGGTAGAAGACATACCTCACTTACCATATCCTTTCTAAAGTCCGAAGCTCCTCCTTCGTCGCTGCTATCTTCTGATGTGGCTCCTCCTTCATCGATACTCTCATCTTCCTGGTTTGAAGCCATCAGTGCAAGTCCAATGTTTCCTCAAGATCTGAATCTTTTGATGAACACTCGTCCCATGTCATCTTTAGGTTGTAGACTTTTGCCTTTGTTGCCCCTTTTCCTTTGTTCTTCCATTTGGGGCAGTTTTCCTTTATGTTGTTAGGACCGAAAGGAATTTATATATCACCACAATGGTATGATATTGCCCACTTTAGGCCTAGGCCCTCATGGTTTTGCTTTTGGGCTCTCCCAAAAGGCCTCATTCCAATAGAGATATCTTTTTTCCTTATAAGCCTATGTTCTTTCCCATGTATTTTTGATGTGGGACTATGTTTGCAACCTTGCAACCCCAACAATCCCCCCTCAAACAAAGAACCACAAGCCCCTCCCCTCAAGCGGAAACCCTTTCCGTTTGATGTCCGATCCTCAACCCACCAGGACTTTCTGTCCCTCGGTCCACCTGACCTACTAGGACTTCACTGCCTAGTTCTCTGCCTGGTGGCTGGTCCTCTTGATTAAGACACGGGAGCCCATACATCCTTTATTCAAGGCTTAACCCACATGATTAGATCTAGATCATTGCTCTAGCTCGTGCTTCTTTTGGCGACTAGTCCAGTGAAGAGCGACCTGGCTCTGATACCAATTGTTAGGACCGAAAGGATTTTAGATATCACCACAATGGTATGATATTGTCTACTTTGGTCCTAAGCCCTCATGGTTTTGCTCTTGGGCTCTCCCAAAAGGCCTCATTCCAATGGAGATATCTTTTTTCCTTATAAGTCTATGATCTTTCCTATGTGTTTTCGATGTGGGACTATGTTTGCAACCTTGCAACCCCAACAATCCACTTGTGGGATCGTTTATAATCGATAGAAGGGGGGGTGAATATTGATTAAATTTTAGATACGATAGAATATTGCGCAGTGGAAAATTTAAAGCAATGCTAACTCTTTTTCTTTTTACTTGGTTCAGAGTCTGTAACGGCTCCTACTCCAAGGCCCACGGTCCTTGACCGTTTTTGTTAGGCAATTCTATATTTCGGAAAAATATTACACGAATTGAATCACTAATACATAATTAAACGAAAAACACTTGAAATAAAAATACCAACGACCGGAAAAGAATCTGAAGATCGAAGCAGCAGGTCATCGATCTTGAGCGTTGTTGGCGCTTGGAACTCGAGCACGGAGGAAAATGAACTGAGCGTATGAGTGCTTGAGTTGGAAGAAGTGTTGTCTGGAAGCGGGGGGTGAACCCCTTTTTATACTGGCGTCCAGGGTGCCTGTGTTGCTGTAGGGCGCCTCCCACGTCACCGATTTGGGCGCGTCCTCATCCATAGACTCAGCCAACGATTATCCCCTGTCCAGGGCGCCTGGGACGTCTTGGGCACCTAACTGCTCACGGGCGCCTCCCATGCTGACGTGGCAGCTCAGCTTCGCAACCTCAGGAAATAACCCATCTGGGGCGCCTGTATCAACACAGGCGCCTGTGTTCTCGAGCGCCTGAGTCCTCTCAGGCGCCTGGGATGCAGAAAACTTGAACCTCTTGCTCCTGCAACCAGGGTTAGTTCAAGAACAGTAGTAATAATAAAATTGAGTGTTAATAACAGCCTGCGCTGTCTTGTTTATGACATTGGGCTTCCAAATGGAACACTAGGTCGAACCGATGCCTACTGTTCTCTCTTCCGGGGAACACGTCCTCACCTACTCCTCTCAGGAGAAGTTACCTTTTGCCAACCAGCTCCTCCGGTTGGACTTTTGCTCGGCCTCCGAGATTGCTGTATCTCGAGATGTCCGTTCCTCGACCCACCTCTACTTCTATCTGCAACTCTCGCCCGGCTAAGACTTCTGCCCGATCTTCTAGATCAGGACTTCGGTGCCTAGTCCAAGACCAGGACTTATTGCCCAACCCCTGTTCAGGTCTTCAATACTTATTGTCAAAGTATTATCAGACGTAAGGATATGGTTGTCCAAACAGTTTGATATGAAGGATTTGGGAGAAGCTGGACACATCCTTGGGATCAAGGTTATAAGGGATCACAAGAAAAGGATGTTGTGCTTATCTTAAGCTTCATACATTGACACTATCCTAGCTCGTTTTAGTATGCAAAACTCCAAGAAGGGTTTTCTAGCTTTTCGGCATGGAGTACCTCTATCTAAGGATGTGCACCCTAAAACATCAAAAGAGATAGAGGAGATGAAGGTGGTTCCTTATGCTTCGGCTGTGAGAAGCCTCGTGTATGCTATGCTATGTACGAGGCCGGATATATGCATTGCCATGGGCATGGTTAGCAGATATCAGAGTAATCCAGGATAGAGACATTGGACTGCGGTAAAGCATATATTGAAGTACCTGAAAAGGACTAGGAATTATATGCTAGTTTACCAGGCAGATCAATTACTCCCTATGGGTTATACGGACTCTGACTTTCAATCAGATAGGAATAACAGTAAGTCTACCTTAGGGTATGTGTTTACTTTGGGAGGTGGAGCCATAGTATGGAGGAGTGTCAAGCAAAAATGTGTGGCAGACCCCACCATGGAAGCTGAGTATGTGGTAGTCTCTTAGGCGGCGATGGAAGCTGTGTGGCTCAGGAACTTCTTAATGGACTTGGATGTGATTCCTGGTTTGCCCAGAGCTATCACAATTTATTGTGATAACAGTGGTGCAGTTGCAAACTCGAAGGAACCACGAGCCCATAAGGCAAGTAAACACATAGAGCGCAAGTACCACCTGATACAAGAGATCGTAAAGTGAGGAGAAATTGTTGTTGCCAAGATTGCATCAAAGGATAACCTGGCAGATCCTTTCACTAAGGCCCTTCCAGCGAGAGCTTTTGATAGGCATGTGGAGGGAATGGGAGTCAGATTTATGACACTTTGATGGTAGCATAGTCTTTTAGTATAAGTGGGAGATTGTTGGGATGTATACTAAAAGCCTAGCTTTTGTATGAACATCTATATTTTGAAATGAGAATCACATGATCAGTGTTTGCTTTTTATATTTATTATATGTGTGCATATTGTCTAATACTTTACATTATAGAAAACATGGTGTGTGGTGCCACACAGAAGATCATGTTATCAGTCCCTTGTAGAGTATAAGTAGAGGCTCACAACCGAGATGGTTTTGGACAAACCATTGGCATAGTTGTAGTGTAATTTGGTATTGATCTATCTTGACCATAGAATTACACTAGTACACTTTGTGTGTATTGAGCAGGACCGATATAGAGCTGATTCAATTTATACTGACTATATAATTGAATCAGACATTAGATATTATGTTGTACATGCTCTTAATCCCGATATAATAACGGGCACATGTATTTACTTTCTATTTCTTTGATTTATCAGTGGGCGAGATTTATTTGTTAAATCAATAGGCCCGATAAATTGGAAAATAACATTATTTACATGGTGTGCTTTTGATTATAGAAGGAAACCGTGTCCTAATGCGTTAGGATGATGATGCCCCCTTGAGGAGCTCATAAAAGCTCATCATGTTAAATCCTGCAGGTGGACTTGGTCCAACATGATGATAAGGTTGAGTGGTACTACTCATAGAGTTAGATATTAATTAATTAAATTAACAGTAATTTAATTAATTAATGAACATGCGAGATCTTAAACACGAGGATAATTTGTACACATAATATAATGGAGCCCATATTTAATTATGGGGGTTGGTGAGGTAGTTCAATGATAATCCTTTAGTGGATTGGATTATCATTAATGGATCGGGCTTTGATCCATTAGGAGGCCAAGATTCAACTCCTCCTCATGGTCCCTATTATAGCCTATATATACCCCATGTGTCATGAGACTAAGGCATCCAATTAACCCTAAGCCTCTCTCTCTTTCTCTCTGTTGGGATTCCTGGTCGCGCATGGGAAACCTCTCCATGTCCACGGATTAAAATTTTTCCAATCCGAATGGAGAACAATTTCCCAAACGAATGTATGATCATCGTGCTAACCGATTCGAACGACAGCTTGAATAAAAGTGTTGTTCTAACAATCAATCTCGTCCAACCGATTAGCAGCGGAATAGACGATGAGTGGATCACCGATTTTTGTGTTTATCATTGGGGTCCATGACAAATATAACATACAATAATTATCAACATGAAATAGCATATGATAATGAATAAGATCAAAGGAAAGGAACCAAAACAAAAGGTTATATCTCTTGTTTACCTCACGATCTTCTATTGTATGACCCAACCTCTTCTTGGACATCGAGTGGGCGACGATCTTCCAAAAACCGTAGTCACCAAGGCAACTTTCTTCTCCTCTTATGCTTGTGCCGAAACCCTAAGGGTGCGTTTGGTTCAAGTTATCATATATAACCTCGGTTATGCCATTACCAAGTAATCACATAACCAAGGTTATGGGGAATGAAACATAACATGAAGTTGTTTGGTTCAATTTAGGTAATCAAATAAAATCTTGTTTGTTTGGAGGTAATAGTCTATAACTTAATATAATATTTTACCATATTACCCTTTAAAATTTGTTTAAATAAAATCTTGTTGTCGGTCGCCGGCGGTGGGGGTCGCCGACCGGCGACGACCGACACTGACCGACGGCGACTGGCGGTCGTCGACGTCACCGGCGATCGGCGGTGGTCGCCGACTGACGGCCGGCGATGCCGCCGGCAATCGACGGTGGTCACCGACAACCGACGATCATCGCCGACGGTGGTCGTCGGCGGGCACCGGTGGTGGTCGTTGGCGGGCGCCGGCGGTGGTCGCCGGCTCCGACGGTGGTCGCCGGCCGCCGACGGTGGTCGCCGGCCGCCGACGGTGGACCGACCGCCGTTGTCGGTCGTCGATTGCGAATAATGCTTTCGGAACCACCGGCGGTGGTCGCCGGCCGCCGGCGGTGGTCGCCGACCGTCATCGTCGGTCGTCGATTGCGAATAATGCTTTCGGAAGTTAATAAATTGTAATGGTTATTTTCGTCTTAAATGTAAATATTGGAGGATAATTTTGGAATGATAAGTTTCATAACCTGGGAATCAAGAAAAACCTTACTTCCCTAAGGTTTTTCGATTCCTGGTTGTATGCCCCTTTTGCTGACGTGTCGAGCATCGATCATTACTTGGGAATCGCTGATTATCTAAACCAAACAAGGTTTTTGTTGATAACCTTGGATGGATAACCAAGGTTATCAAGGATAACCCTCAACCAAACGCACCCTAAAGGTCTCCTTCTTCTTCCCTTTATTGTTGCCGAAACCCTAGCACCACCGACCACCACAACCACACCTCCTCCTTGCGCCGTTGGCCAAACTCCAATCCTCAAGATTGCATCGGCAAAGGAGGAAGAGTAGAGGAAGAAGAAGATGAAGAATAAAAGGAGAAAATCCAACCACAAGCCCTTCTCCTTTCCTATACCCCGGCACCCAACAACTCCAAGAAGGAAAAGCTCCTTCTTTTGTGGTCGCTGGCAACCCCTTTCTCTTCCTTGTTGTGCATGCCCTAAGGAGGAAGAGGAAGGGAGAAGAAGAAGAAGAATCTTCTTCCTTATCCCTCCCAAACCGAGAGCTTCCTCATCCCTTAGCACTGGCGCCGCCCAACCCTAGGAGAGAGAGAGAGAGGAGGAGAGAAGAGAAAGGAGAGAGGTTTAGGATTAATTGGGATGCCTTCGTCTTATGACACCAGGAGGTATTTATAAGCTACAATAGGGACCATGAGGAGGAGTTGGGTCTTGGCCACCCAATGGATCAAGGCTCGATCCATTAATGATGATCCATTCCACTAGAGGATCATCATTGATCTACCTCACCAACCCCCATATTTAAATATGAGCTCCACATATTATGAGTACAAAATTCTCTCCATTTTAAGATATCGAATGTCCGTTAATTAATTAAATTATTGACAATTTAATTAATTAACATCTAACTCTATGTGTAGTACCACTCAACCTTATCATCATGTCGGACCAAGTCCACCAGCAGGATTTAACATGATGAGCTTTATGAGCTCCTCAAGGGGACATCATCAACCTGACTCACCAGGACATGGTTTCCTTCTATAATCAACGGCATACCATGTAAATAATATTATTTCTCAATTTACCGGGCCTATTGATTTAACAAATAAATCTCGCCCATTGGTAAATCAAAGAAATAAATATTAAGTACATGTGCCCATTATTATATCGAGATTAAGAGCATGTACTCCATAATATCTGAGGTCTGATTCAATTATATAGTCAGTATAAATTGAATCACCTCTATATCGGTCCAGCTTAATACACTCAAAGTGTACTAGTGTAATTCTATGGTCAAAATAAACCAATACCAAATTATACTACAACCATCCCAATGGTTTGTCCAAAACAATCTCGGTTGTGAGCCTCTACTTATACTCTACAAGGGACCGATAACATGATCTTCTGTGTGACACCACCTACTATGTTATCTACAATATAAAGTATTATACAATATGCACATATATAATAAATATAAAATACAAACACTGATCATGTGATTCTCTTTCAAAATATAGATGTCCATACAAAAGCTAGGCTTTTAATATACATCCTAACACTCTCCTCTCTTAGTCTCTCTCCTAGGGTTTGTGGGTGTCGGCGGAAAGCAAAGGAGAAGGGTGGTCGGATGGGAAGCAAGGGAAGGATATAATTGTAGGACCGGTGCCGTCGATAGAGGGGGGGGGGTGAATATCGATCGTGAAAATCTTTCGAAAACTTCGTTAATCTTTCGAACTACTCAGAGCGTTAGTGCAGCGGAACAGTAAATAAAAATAAAAGCAAGACAGGGACACAGCGGGATTTATTTACTTGGTTCCCAACCCCCCATGGTCAGTACGTCCAAGGCCTATGTACTCGGCGTGAGTCCACTATTGGTCTCCTTTCCGAAATTTCCGGAGGCGGAGAAAACCCGTCTTACAGTGTACAATTACAAGCACAAGTACAGAGAATTAAGTACGAAATAATAAACGCAAACCGAACAAAACAAGATTGAAGCTCGGCCGATCTGGACCTCCGAAGTGCCGCGCACTTCCTCCTGGAGCCTCCCGGTCGTAGAGCCTTGTCTTTAGCGTGTTGTCGTCGGTCAGAATGATCAGAGTGGCTTGTAGCAGTTGTGTCTGAAGCAGAGGGGTCGAAGCCCCTTATATAGGCCTCCTGGGGGCGCCCTGGACGCTGGGGGCACCCCGATAAACCCGGTCAAACTTTATCCCGGCGTCGACCTCACCGCAGCTGATAAAACCTTTGACCAGGGTGCCCTGAACCTCCCGGGCACCCTCATGAGGGCTTATCTGAGTTTCAGACTCGAAACTGCAAAAACAGCTTTGAACCAGGGCGCCCCGCTTGAAACCTGTTATGCCTGCTTCACTTAATACCACTTTTTCTTCTTTAGCTTGGGCGCCCCCATCATTGGGGGTGCCCTGGATGCATGGGGGCACCCCCAACACTAGGGGCGCCCTGCTTCAGGGCCTCCCGCTGGTTTGCTTTGTCTTCCAATCTTGGTACCTGCAAGATACACAAACACAAAGCACATATACATATAATATTAGCCTTAAGGACTTGGTTCTGACTTTGGATCTCCACGAAACCCTAGGTTGAACCGGTACAAGTTCCCATTCCCGAGAACTCGCCTTTCACCTACTCCTTTCAGGAGACGGTTGCCACCCAGTCCTTCGGGTGGACTTTTGCTTAGCTTCCGATACTTCCGGACCTCGAGACGCCCAAACCCTGACCCATCTCTACTCATGTCCTTAGTCATCGCTCAGCTAAGTTGCTCAGTCCCTCGGACCAAGACTCCAACCTAGCAGTCCTTCGCCAGGTGCCTAGCAGCCCTTAGCTAGGTCTTCAAAGCCTAGCAGTCCTTCGCTAGGTGCCTAGCAGCCCTTCGCTAGGTCTTCATTACCAAACAGTCCTTCGCCTGGTGCCTAGCAGTCCTTCGCTAGGTCTTAGACTCCTAGCAGCCCTTCGCTAGGTGCCCAGCAGCCCTTCACCAGGTCTTAGGTTTCGATGCCTAGCAGCCCTTCGCTAGGTGCCCAACAGCCCTTCGCTAGGTCTTAGGGTTTCGATGCCTAGCAGCCCTTCGCTAGGTGCCCAGCAGCCCTTCGCTAGGTGCCCAGCAGCCCTTCGCTAGGTCTTAGGGTTTCGATGCCTAGGTTAACTAGGACTTTTCTTCAACTTAGGTTACTTCTCCTTTGCACCCCTTTGTCTGTTCAATGTATCACTGACTTAAGTATATTGTCAAACATTAAAACACTTAAAGGAGAACATCATTGATGTAACTTGCACCAACAATCTCCCCCTTTTTGATGTTTGACAATAACTTAAGTTAGATTGGCTGAAGGGGCTAACTCACTATTCTTGGGATAAAAAAAACAAAAAAAATGATATAAGTCTTGAAACTATATTTTTTATCTTTGGGAGAAAATTTTTCTAACTTAAGCACACCTCTCCCCCTTTGTCATACATCAAAAAACTTTAAGAAAATACTTGCACCAACCATGAGTACTTTTAGTTCTTTTTGAACATACTTAGTGCAAAATTTTTTTTAAAAGCATGGCATTTTGAATGATATATTGCATTTTTTGAAAAATACATATTTTGAAAAAGATGCTATGCGCTTTGAAAAGTACAAGTACTTTGAAAATTATTATGATCTTTAAAAAAATGCAAGTACTTTTGTAATTTTTGAAAAATATAAGTACTTTTGAAAACTGCATAACTTTTGAAAGAATGCTATTTTGGAAAATATAAATATTATGCATATTTTGCAAGTACTAACTATTTTTGAAAAAGATGAAACTTTGAAAAATCTAAGTAATTTTTGAAACATAATATTTTACTTGACTAGGTTTCTTTTCCAGTCTGACACAATCCTAGGAAACCTTGTTAACCACAAGAACATTTCCTAAGTGTCCTGGAAATTGTTCAAACTCAAGTAAATATTAACAAAATTTTGCCAAAAAAAATGATAGTACTTTTGAAAATATATGCTAGTGGATTTTGAAAAATGTGTGAACTTTTGAAGACCCAATATTTTACTTGACTTGGTTTATCTTCCAGTCTGACACCATCCTGGGAAACCTTGTTGACTACAAGGATATTTCCTAAGTGTCCTGGAAATTCTCCAACCCAAGTAAACATTATTTCAAAAATAGTTTCATAAGTCACCCAAATTCTAACAAATAGAATAATAGTATTTTGAAAGACTTAGATTTTTAGTAAGATTTTGAAGATATGAAAACATGTTATTAAATATTTCTTTTAATTTAACCTCCCCCTAAACTTGACTCAGTCCTGGGAAGCTTGTTGACCACAAGTACTCTTCCTCTGAGCCTTAAGGTTTGATTCAGATTAAAACAAAATATTTAACAAAAAATGAATAATTATCAAAAAAACTTTTCTGAAATTCTTCTTTTGACTCAGACTCCTCCTAAATTTGACACATCCTAGGAGTCCTTGAAGATCATGAAGTGGGCCTTTCCTCTGTGTCTTTAGGGTTTATCAAAGTCAAAGAAGCAGGTAAATTTTTGAACATATAATTTTTACAACATAAACCCTTTTTGAATACACAAGTAATAATGATTTAAAGCATAGTTTTCGAAAAGTATTTTTCAAATAATAGTAATATTTAAAGTGCAGTTTTTGGAAACCATTTAAAAAAAAATAAAAAGCACTCCCCCGTACCTGATACCGTTTGACTCTATCTAAGTGCTTTAAGGAATTTTAGTGTTGTCCTAAGAGGCTTGTGTCTAATTGAGTGAGTCAAACAATTTTTGAATAGATATACTTTTGAAAAATGTATAATATGTATAATCAATCAGACAAGCATGAATTCCATAAAAACATTATTATGTTGAAGCACTATTTTGAAAATATATTTTTAGGAAATTATTCTAACAATTTTGAAAAACAATTTTGAAAAATATTTTTCAATTCATTAGTCCTTAACATCTCACCCATTTTAAATGTATCAATACAGCAAGCATGGTTGCCTTATAGGTATATTGTGAGATGCTTGAATCATTTTTCTTAATTTATTATTAACTCTAAGATTTAATTGAAGCTTGTGTTAGATTTGAATTTGACAAGAAGTAACTTGAGTTTGAATTTCAAAAATCGGCTTCCAGGTCTTGGCGAGGCACTAGGCCTTCTTTGGTCGTAGCCTTATTGGATTATCAACCCTTTCCTTGACAAAGCCTTTTAATGAAATTTCATTTTCAAAATTACTTGTTGAAAAATTCTGGTCTAACTAGTTTGGGTCTTGGATCGGTAGCTTCGGCTAGTTTCACCAGTCTAATGAGACCAAGTATACTTGATCTTATTAGAATTGACTTCCCTAATGTACTATCATCTCATAGCCACCCAATACCAGGTTGATCAAGTTTCAATTATTCTTTTTCCTATAGCCGTTCTAATATATGCATAAAATTTAAATATGAACGACATGCCATATATTTAAAAGAAGTAGCAAATGCATGGCATGACAATTATGCATGAGTCAAACAAGTCCAATCATTTTATTTAAGTTTCTAATGATGTATCAAATTCCCGATTTGATACATGTCGTGTGAACCCGCGAATATGTCAACCCACTTTGACATATTTAATTTTATTAAATTAATTGTTGCGGTTTGAGTAAGGTTTTAGTTCGAGTTTAATTTATTTAGGATTTAGTTGGATTCAAGTTAATTGAGAATTAATTGAAGTTTAAATTAATTTGAAATTGATTAATTTGAATTAATTAAGATTGAATTGATTTGAATTAATTTAAGTGTGAATTAA
The DNA here is from genome assembly GCA_024364735.1 of Boesenbergia rotunda. Taxonomy (NCBI): domain Eukaryota; kingdom Viridiplantae; phylum Streptophyta; class Magnoliopsida; order Zingiberales; family Zingiberaceae; genus Boesenbergia; species Boesenbergia rotunda. The sequence continues at coordinate 495,496 of JAGFNQ010000475.1, forward strand.
TTAAGTTTATTTGAATTAAATTGATTTAATTAAGATTTAATTAAATTTAATTGATTTAATTAAGATTTAATTCGAATTTAATTAAGATTTAATTTTGATTAAGATTTAATTTGAATTTATTTGATTAATTTGAATTTAATTGAGATTTAATTTGAATTTAATTTAATTTGAATTTAATTTAATTTGAATTTAATTAGGATTTAATTTGAATTAAATTAGGATTTAATTTGAATTAAATTTGAATTTAATTTTCGATTTAATTTGAATTAAATATGAATTTAATTTTGGATTTAATTTGAATTAAATTAGGATTTAATTTGAATTAAGTTAAGATTTAATTTTGAATTTAATTGGAATTAGTTAAGATTTAATTTGGATTTAATTTAGATTTAAATTTAATTTTAATTTTATTTGAATTTATTTGAATTAATTGAATTAATTGAACTTATTTGAATTGAGTTAATTTGAATTAATTAATAATTGTGGATTTAAGTTCATCATTTTTATTATTTCAAAAATTTCTGCTTCATTTTTATCTATCTTTTCAAATTTTTCTAACAATTCAGATTTATTTGAGCCTTTGTAATTTTTATTAATTATGGTCTTGATCTTAGATCGTTCCATATCCTCCTTATCCTCAAAATTATATCTTTTGGTGTCCTCAAAGTAGGAGGAGTAATTGGGGCAACTAGTTAAGGTTTTGTAATAACTTTCAAGATTATCTATAGTTAAATTATTATCCAAGAAAATTTCATCTTCAAAATTATCTTCAGAGATAATATCTTCAGGTTTAACTTCTGGATTATTTTTAGAATTTTCAAATTCGAATTTAGAGTTATACAACGGATTTTCAAATTTGAATTCATAATTATCTAAAGGATTTTCAAATTTAGGATTATCCTTAAGATTTTTGAATTCAAATTTATCCTTATGATTTTTGAATTCAGATTTATCCTTAGGATTATTGAATTCAGATTTATCCTTAGGATTAAATTTATCTGAATTAGAATTATCAGAATTGTCATTATTAAAATTAAAGTTATCAGAATCAGAATTCAGTTTAAAATTATCAGAAATAAAAATATTATCAGTATTAAAGTTGTGATAATTTATTTTAGAAATTACTAAATTAATGTTCTGGATTAAATAATTAATTTCTGATATGTTAGTCATATCTACATTTTCTAATTTGACATGCAAAATATTAATTTTACTATGCAGAAACTCTAATTTATCAGGAAAATTAACTAAGTTATCAAAAGACAGTGCAGGAATTTGTAACATCTTTGGAACATAAATCTTGCGTACCTTCGCCGGACACTTATTTTTGTAGTGTCCGTATTTCTTGCATTTGAAGCATCATACGTGATCCTTGTTTTTCCGGACTCCTGGCACTAGTGTCTCCTTTGCCGTCGGTGGTGTAGATCGAATCTTACGAGTAGGGCACTGATTTTTGTAGTGCCCTCTCTCCCTGCACTTAAAACACGTAATTTGAAATTTAAAAACAGACATTATAATTAAAATATAGCTGATTCACCCCTGAGCTCCCCCTCAACTCCTGGCGTCGTTGCTCCGTCGGTGGTTAGTCCGGTGAAGAACGACTCAGCTCTGATACCAATTGTAGGACCGGTGCCGTCGATAGAGGGGGGGTGAATATCGATCGTGAAAATCTTTCGAACTACTCAGAGCGTTAGTGCAGCGGAATAGTAAATAAAAATAAAAGCAAGACAGGGACACAGCGGGATTTATTTACTTGGTTCTCAACCCCCTAGGGTCAGTACGTCCAAGGTCTATGTACTCGGCGTGAGTCCACTATTGGTCTCCTTTCTGGAATTTCCGGAGGCGGAGAAAACCCATCTTACAGTGTATAATTACAAGCACAAGTACAGAGAATTAAGTACAGAATAATAAACGCAAACCGAACAAAACAAGATTGAAGCTCGGCCGATCTGGACCTCCGAAGTGCCGCGCACTTCCTCCTGGAGCCTCCCGGTCATAGAGCCTCGTCTTTAGCATGTTGTTGTTGGTCAGAATGATCAAAGTGGCTTGTAGCAGTTGTGTCTGAAGTAGAGGGGTCGAAGCCCCTTATATAGGCCTCCTGGGGGCGCCCTGGACGCTGGGGGCGCCCCGATAAACCCGGTCAAACTTTATCCCGGCGTCGACCACGCCGCAGCTGATAAAACCTTTGACCAGGATGCCCTGAACCTCCCGGGCACCCTCATGAGGGCTTATCTGAGTTTCGGACTCGAAACTGCAAAAACAGCTTTGAACCAGGGCGGCCCGGACGCTCCGGGCGCCCCGCTTGAAACCTGTTATGCCTGCTTCACTTAATACCACTTTTTCTTCTTTAGCTTGGGTGCCCCCATCATTGGGGGCGCCCTGGATGCATGGGGGCGCCCCCAACACTGGGGGCGCCCTGCTTCAGGGCCTCCCGCTGGTTTGCTTTGTCTTCCAATCTTGGTACCTGCAAGATACACAAACACAAAGCACATATACATATAATATTAGCCTTAAGGACTTGGTTCTGACTTCGGATCTCCACGAAACCCTAGGTCGAACCGGTACAAGTTCCCATTCCCAAGAACTTGCCTTTCACCTACTCCTTTCAGGAGACGGTTGCCACCCAGTCCTTCGGGTGGACTTTTGCTTAGCTTCCGATACTTCCGGACCTCGAGACGCCCAAACCCTGACCCGTCTCTACTCCTGTCCTTAGTCATCACTCAGCTAAGTTGCTCAGTCCCTCGGACCAAGACTCCAAACCTAGCAGTCCTTCGCCAGGTGCCTAGCAGCCCTTCGCTAGGTCTTCAAAGCCTAGCAGTCCTTCGCTAGGTGCCTAGCAGCCCTTCGCTAGGTCTTCATTACCAAGCAGTCCTTCGCCTGGTGCCTAGTAGTCCTTCGCTAGGTCTTAGACTACTAGCAGCCCTTCGCTAGGTGCCCAGCAGCCCTTCGCCAGGTCTTAGGGTTTCGATGCCTACCAGCCCTTCGCTAGGTGCCCAACAGCCCTTCGCTAGGTCTTAGGGTTTCTATGCCTAGCAGCCCTTCGCTAGGTGCCCAGCAGCCCTTCGTTAGGTGCCCAGCAGCCCTTCGCTAGGTCTTAGGGTTTCGATGCCTAGGTTAACTAGGACTTTTCTTCAACTTAGGTTACTTCTCCTTTGCTCCCATTTGTCTGTTCAATGTATCACTGACTTAAGTATATTGTCAAACATTAAAACACTTAAAGGAGAACATCATTGATGCAACTTGCACCAACAATAATTGTATCTTTCTTCTCTCCTTCTCCTCTTCATCCTCCCTTCTTCTTCACCTTGGTGGTGTTCGGCGTCGGAAGCAAACAAGGAGCTTCTTTTGGCCGGCGGTGCAACCTAGTGGTGGGTAGCACTAGCGCAAGCAAAGAAGGATAAGAGGAGCGGCGGTTAGGGTTTTGTGAAGAAGAGGATCTCTTCTTCTTCCTCCTCTTCATCATCTATTTCCTTCTCTTCATCCTTGGTGGCTGGCGATCACAAGCAAAAGGAAGAACTCCTTCCTTTTTGGCCGGCGACATCAAGAAGGAGATTAGGGTTTCAGCGCATGCTTGTTGGGAGAAAAAGGTGCCTTGGTGACTCTGTTTCTTGGAAGATCGTCGCCCACACGATGTCCAAGAAGAGGTTAGGTCATACAATAGAAGATCGCAAGGTAAACAAGAGGTATAATTCTTGTTTATGGTTTCTTCTTGCATCTAGTTTGTTGTATGCTGTTAATTAGCATGGACCCCGATGATAAACACAAAAACCGCGATCTATTCATCGTCTATTCCGTGGCTAATTGACTAGACGAGTTAGATTGCTTGAATAACAAGTTTGTTCAAGCGATCACTCAAGTTGATTAGTACGATGATGAAACGGTTGCTTGGGTAATTCATCTCCATCCGGATTTGTTTTAATTAATAAAATTTTAATCCGGGGACATGGAGAGGATTCCCATGCATAACCAAAACCAACAAGCATCACATATAAGGAAGCAAACACCCTTGGAATTTACAGATATGAGATTATTCACCATCTACTTCCTGTTGGAACTTGGATGGCTAGAGAGGGGGGGGTGAATGTTGCCAGACACCACAAATCGCTCTCTCTTTTACACTTCTCTGCAGTTAGGGTTAGTAGCACAGCGGAAGCAAGAACAAAGTATAACTGCTGAAATGAAAAGCAAACTACAAGCGCTATCAAAGAGAATTTACAAGGTTCGGGGATAACTTGCCCCTACTCCTTGGCGTGCCCTTAAGGTGGGCGATCCCTTGATCGTCGGCAGATCAAGCCCCGGAAGAACAGGAAACACAAGAAGAAATCTTACTGAGCACTTAGAACCTCAAGAACACAAGCAAACTCCTCACCGAGCTCCACTCAGCACAGATCTCACACAAGAACTCCCTTCTTCGTGTCTTCTTGCTGATGGACTCGCGAAGCTTCTTGTTTCTTCTTCCCAAGTGCTCAAGTAACAGCACGTTGCTTGCTCAAAAACAATGGATCAACAGATCAGAGTAATCGCACAAGTGATGGAGCTAAGCTTTCGATGGTGGAGAACTGCTCCTTCACCACTTCTCATCTCATCTCTTAACCTGCATTGCCACAGACGCTCCTCTGCAGCTCCCAGCTGCTCATCTGAGACAACCCAGCTATCCTGACCTCTCCTGGACTCCCTCATCTCTCCTCAGCCGAGCCCCAATCGAGCCCCTGTTAGCTGCCAGTCGTCACCAGCGTCCGTTGCAACCTGAGATGGAAAACTTCCCAAACTATCGTAGCAAAAGCCTCAGTTTGACTCCCTTGAAGTAAACCTGAGTTACCTACACACTTAGCAGCTCATTAGCTCAGCAAATCAACAGAGTATCAACAATCAGTAGTTAGAAGTAGAAATCAGTAGTGAATCAGCAGAGAAACAGACGAAATCAGAGCTCTGACAGCGTTTTTGAATTAAAGCTGCCAGCTACTGTACGGTCATCAGACCGATCAGAGTGGCTCCTGATCGGTCACCAGACCGATCAGGCTAGGATTAGACCGATCAGGCTCTATCCTGATCGGTCCCCAACACATAATCAGAAATTGCGACCTCTCCGGGACAGATCACCAGACCGATCCCAAGTCGTGGATCGGTCACCAGACCGATCCACCCCTTTGCAGGGTGATTTCTCAGCTTCGCAGTCCAAACCTCCTGATCGGTCACCAGACCGATCAGGACATGCTCAGACCGATCAGGCTCCATCCTGATCGGTCATAGTGAGGAACTCGCGACATTTGATCGTTCACCAGAACGATCCGAACAGTATCTCCGATCGGTCACCAGACCGATCAGGAGCCAAGCAGTAAGGTTCCCAAAACCTACTGTATGCTTCCTGATCGGTCACCAGACCGATCAGGAGCCAAGCAGTAAGGTTCCCAAAACCCACTGTATGCTTCCTGATCGGTCACCAGACCGATCAGGAGCCGAGCAGTAAGGAAACTGCATGCTCCCTGATCGGTCACCAGACCGATCAGGAGCCGAGTAGTAAGATTCCAAACTCACTGTATGCTCCCTGATCGGTCACCAGACCAATCAAGAGCCGATTAGTAGGTTTGCCAATGTCACCGTATGTTCCCTGATCGGTCACCAGACCGATTAGACATCGCTGGATCTGTCACTAGACCGATCCACGAGGGAACTCCGTGCCAACTTCCCTGATCGGTCACCAGACTGATCCAGGCTAGGCCAAACCCACTCTAAGTTAAGAGAACTAGCTCCCAGCCTCCCCTGACTCGTGCTCAGTCCCTCGGACCAAGACTCCATGCCCAGCTTCACTCACCAGGACTTCAGTCAACCTGGCTTCACTCACCAGGACCCGGCTTCACTCACCGGGATTTCCAATCACCTAACCCTCCGAGTTAGGAATTTCCACACCTAGCCCTCCAAGCTAGGACTTTTCACACCTAGCCCTCCAAGCTAGGATTTTTTCACACCTAGCCCTCCAAGTTAGGATTTTTCCACACCTAACCCTCCAGGTTAGGACTTTTCACACCTAGCCCTCCAAGTTAGGATTTTGTCACACCTAACCCTCCAAGTTAGGATTTCATCAAACCTAGTCCCACTAGGTATGCCTAGTCCACGACCAAGACTTAATCTCAATCATCTAATCAACCTAAACTAAAATCGATGTCAACACCAAAACAACAATCAGGGTCAGACTGCATCAACAATCCCCCCTTTTTGTTGTTTGACAACCCGATTTTAAGTTTAGGGATTTGAAATCAATAATTGCAAATCTCACACTCATAGGGGAATTAGGATCCTCCCCTACTCATAATTATCCCAAACTTAACCAACCACACTCTCCCCCTTTGTCAAACACCGAAAAGGGTCTAGAGGGGTTGTTAAGTGTAAAAATAAAACCTCCCCCTCAATCCTAGGGTTATCCCAAATCAACAAGGAGTATGAAAAATTTGAAGGCATATGAAAAACATATGACAAATATAAAGCATGACAAAACAATCATATGTATCATATGAACATGGAGTAAGCAATACGCATAGCAATGCATAATATAGCAAGGCATACATGAAGTTATCTAGCATTAAGCATACTATGGCAAGGCATAAATGAAGATAGCTATCATACGAACAATCATATGAACCAGCGATAAGCATAACATAATAATTCAAACATGAAAATCAGTCATAGCGTCAGATGCATCGCATAGCATCAAAGTTAAGTCAAATACAGCGCAAAGCCATAAAGGTCAAATCATAGGCATACAGCCATAAAGTCATACAATCCAAACAGTCAAATCACGGGCAGAGGCAGAGTACATCCATAATCAAGCGTCGGCGGGGGGGGGGGGGGGGGGGGTCATCGTCCTCCATCGGGTCATCAGTCATGTCATCATAAATGAGGGACCCCGGGGCAGTACTGCCGGAGGGCGCAACTCCAGTAGATGAAGGCTGGTATGGATGACCAGCTGCCCAACTGCGCCACTCCTCATGCCATGTCTCTTGTCTGGAGCGGACCCCCGAGATGTCAGACTCGACGGCCAGCAGTCTGCGGTCGAAAGTCTAAAACCCAGCCCGGACCTCCTCTCGCCAGAGCTCTCTCAAATGAAGATCATGCTGGATGGTCCGATCAAGCTCTGAAATCTGCCAGTGCAGGTCTGGATCTAGCTCATAGTCATAGTCAGCAGCAGCGGCGGGCGCCTCCTGATATGTAACCGGAGCTGCGGGTACCTGTACGTGTGCGCCTCGAGGAAGCTCGCCAAGACCTCGCTCGTCCTTCCAGATAAGACTCTGATCGTCCGGCCCAACAACAATACCAGATTTGGCAAACGCGCGTTTGCCCAACCGGCAATCCTGTCTAACCATGGGCACTGTCCTGCCCTTGGTCACATCAATACCAACTGACATAAGCCAGTCAGTAATGACGTGACCGAACGGCATATACACAGTGCGATGACTGGGCTCACAATAGGAGATGATCGACTGAAAAATGCTCTCCATAATGTCAAAGTCCATGTGACGATGCATGCCATAGAGCATTAGGCAGTGGTACGGACGAATCTCGGTCAAGGGCTTTGATGTTATTGGCAAGATGCAGTTCGTGATTATCTTGAAGAGAATGTAATCAACAGGAAAAAGACGGAGGGCCACAAAGGTCGGAAAGTCAGGCCCTAACTCGTCAAGGCTAGCTGGTCGAGGATGGCCAAAGAAGTGCTGATATATGGTGTCGGGGGTGACATCCGCAAAAGGAGGCAATAAGGGGTCAGGAAACTCTGGGTAGATGGAATAAAAATTCGGCGATCGACGAGCGCCAAGATACTCTGCCACGATGTCATAGGAAAAATCAAGGTTCCTCTTCGCTACCCGGGTCGTGAATTCAAAACCTCCTTGAGGTCCTTGTTGTAAGTTATTGTAAAACTCGGGCACGAGATCATAGTTAATTATCCGCTCAAGGGAAAGCAGAAAGCCGAGGTTGTAGAAGGTAATCACCTCCATAATGGAGGGACAATGCTCAGACAGAAAGCAACCATCAATTGACCGACAAGAAAGCAACTTAAAGGTTCGAGATTGGAATGCTTGCTCACAAGCAGCGTTAGGGAATCTGGAACTTGAAGAAGGCTGAGGCCTTCGTGAAGGGGCAGATGATGAAGGGCCTTTGCCCTTGGACCCTTCAGTGGGTTCCTTGCCCTTAGATGACTTTCTAAACTGTTGGAAATAAATCATGGTAATAGATTGGATCAAGTGAAGTGAGGTTATAATCAAGACACAGATTTGAATTGAAGAAATACATGGCACACGGATGAATTTGTAGTGTAAGGCATGGATCACATAAATTATAATAGAAGATGTTCAAATGAAAATAGGTTTAATCTGTAGGATTAAAGATCATGGCAAGGTCACAGCAGGGAAAAGATCACACCACAAAAAGAAAAACACATTAAGAGACAAAGTATGATTAGCCCAAATACATGATTGATGGAGTAATCAGTAAGGTAAAACGAAACAAAAACTTACTTAGGTGCCATGTGAATGATTGTGTGGGAAGAACCTTCAGACAAGCTACGCAGAGAATGAAACGGCGTGCACAGGAAGGAGAAGCTCACACGAGAACTTGACCTTCAGAGAAAACAGCGCAAAGAGTTGGAGTTTGCAGCGAGGAGTTGCTGAGAACACCAACAGCAGGGAGAAGAGAAACTCACGCGTAAGAGGAAGGATCACAGGGAGAACTCACGCTCAGCAAGTAGATCGCACGTTCAAGAGGAGAGTTTCGGGGCTAGGGTTCGGAGATGTAAGGTTTAGGAGGAGTTAATAGGTTGGTGGATCGGTCCACCAACCGTAATTTAATGTGATCGAACAGATCACCGTTCGATCTGGGAGCGCCCAGACCAATCAGGCCCCGGTCTGATCGGACTGGCTTAGTCCTGATCGGTCGGGCGACCGATCAGGCAAGCCCTTGATCGGTCTGCCGATCGATCAGGGAGTGAACAGTAGGTTCGTGAGGTATTCTGTGACCCTCCTGATCGGTCGGTGGGCCGATCACTACAGGGGGCCAGATCGGTTTGTGGACCGATCCAGGCCAACACAGTGGGATTTTGACATTTTCTCGCGAAATAGCTGGATCGGTCCCTTGGACCGATCAGACATACTCCTGATCGGTCCGGTGACCGATCAGGCTCCCTGAATTTTCCTGATACGATCTGAAATTTCAGATTCAGACTCCCTATCGATTTCGGATAAGATCTGATGAAAGTTTATCGATATTGGAAGTGTTCCCATGACTATAATTGATCCCTGAACAAGGATCAAAGGTCCTTATGGTTTTGACAAATCACTTTGCTCCACCCAAGTGGAGTCAAACTCAATCAACAAACATTCACTCAATTTCAAACAAGTTTGTATCAATATAAGGTCTCCAATCAAGTTTCCTTGATTGGAATGTCCAAGTATGATCATGGAACCAAGTACACATATGTTATGCATTGGTTTTCCCCATACTTGGTCAACTTAGTGATTGTTATCTCGTCAACCTAATTTCTCAAGGGATGCATTAACATTTCGAGAAATTAAGTTGATCCTAGCATCTCACCCCATTTCTAGCAAACAAAAATGTTTTGGTAAACCTTATAGTTTGTGTGAGATGTTCCCAAGTTATCCAATTGTTCCCAACAATTTTGAGATGATCATGAAGGTTTTTGAATGCATTTCAATCCTACGAAGTGCGACACATTCCCAATTCCCTTCTTAAGAAACTAAACTCATTCTCGGGGAGTGGTTTAGTGAAAATGTCCGCTAGATTTGATTTGGACTCTACATGAGAGAGTACAATGTCTCCTCTAGCAACATAATCCCTAATGAAGTGGTGACACACTTCAATATGCTTGGTCCTAGAATGATGGACTGGATTCTTTGTTAGGTTTATTGTGCTAATATTGTCACACAACACTTGCACACCCTTGTAACTTAATCCATAGTCCTCTAGTGTATGAATCATCCACAACAATTGCGAGACACTCTCTCCCATGGCGATATATTCTGTCTCGGTCGTGGAGAGAGCAACACAATGTTGCTTCTGACTTGACCAACTAACTAAAGATGAACCTAAGAATTGGCAACCCCCCACTTGTGCTTTTCTGATCCAACTTGCATCCAGCATAGTCGGAATCGGTGTAGCCAATTAGGTCAAAGGATTCGGTATGGGGGTACCAAAGACCAACTCCAATTGTGCCCTTCAGGTATCTCAAAATTCTTTTAACAGCAATTAAATGAGATTCCTTGGCACATACTTGATATCTAGCGCACATACCCACAACAAAGAGTATATCAGGTCGACTAGCTGTGAGGTATAGCAAACTACCTATCATGCTCCGGTATTGAGTTAGGTCAACAGGTTTACCACTCTTATCGTTGTCTAAACGTGTGTTTGTAGCCATGGGAGTGGTAACCTCTTTTGAATCACTCATGTTAAATTTTCGGAGCATCTCTTGAGTGTACTTCGATTGGTGCACATGGATTCCGTCACGAGTTTGGTTGATTTCGAGTCCAAGGAAGAAAGTCAACTCTCCCACTACACTCATCTCAAACTCACTCTCCATGTGTCCAATAAATTCATTTAAATAGCCCTTATTGTTCGAGCCATAAATTATGTCATCGACATATACTTGAGCTACAAATATCTCATCACCATCTCTCCGTAAAAATAGTGTAGGGTCTATTTGTCCTCTAACAAAACCTTTTTAATAAGAAATGTCGACAACCGCTCGTACCAAGCTCGGGGTGCTTGTTTAAGGCCGTAGAGCGTCTTTTTGAGCTTAAACACGTGGTTTGGGAATTCGGTACTCTCAAACCCCGGAGGTTGTTCGACATAGACCTCTTCTCTTATTAAACCATTTAGAAAAGCCGATTTGACATCCATTTGATAAAGCTTGAAACCACGATGTGCTGTAAATGCAAGCATCAATCGGATGGATTCTAATCGTGCCACGTGAGTATATGTCTCATCATAATCAAGGCCTTCAACTTGACTGTAGCCCTTGGCTACTAAGCGTGCCTTGTTTCTTATGATTTCTCCCTTATGGTTTAACTTATTTTTGAAGACCCATTTGGTTCCAATAATGGTGGTCTTCTAGGTCTAGGGACTAAGTCCCAAACTTGACTTCTTTCGAATTGACCTAGTTGATCTTGCATGTCAATGATCCAATCGGGATCATTTAATGCTTCGTCAATCTTTCTAGGTTCAATTTCGGAAATTAGGGCAACTTCATTAGCCTCATTCCTAAAGAATGATCTAGTCCTAACCCCATGATGGATGTCTCCAACAATTTGGTCTTGGGGATGACTAGAGGCTAACCTAGTTTGCCTTGGTGTAGGTGGTGCTTCTTGAATGGTGTCACTAGACACAAGGTCAGCCTCAGGATCCGGCTGATCTATAAGATGTCTAGGCTCACTGTCATCAGACTCATCACCACCATCTACAACATTTGGACTTTCATCCAAACCCAGTTGCCTGAGTTCGAATTGAACTCCTTCGATATCTTCTGGTTGATCATTTGCTTTTGGAATTTCTTCAAAAACAACATCAGAAGACTCTTCGACCAATCTAGACTTCTTATTGTAGACTCTGTAAGCTTTGCTGACTAGAGAGTACCCGACCAGTATCCCTTCATCAGCCTTTGCCGTGAACTTTCCAAGGAGGTCCTTGGTGTTTAGAATGAACACTTTACAACCAAACACCCTAAGATGTTTAACCGTAGGTGGTTTTCCAAATCAAAGTTCATGAGGAGTCTTTCTTAAGAATCAATGGATAAGGACTCGGTTTTGCACGTAGCAAGCTGTGTTTACAGCTTTGGCCCACAAGTACCCCGGTAATGAGTACTCATTGAGCATGCTTCGTGCAGCTTCTTGTAGGACTCGGTTCTTCCTCTCTACAACACCATTTTGTTGTGGTGTTCTAGGAGTGGAGAACTCATGCCTATACCCTCTATCTTGACAAAACTCTAAAAATCTCTGATTTTGGAATTCACCTCCATGATCACTCCTTATTGTTTTAATGGTTGATGATTTTTCATTTTCAACTCTTCTACAAAAAGAAATGAAAACATCTAAGGTTTGATCCTTATACATTAGAAAATAGGTCCATATATATCTAGTAAAATCATCAATGATAACAAAACAATATCTACTACCATTCAAGGATATGATTGTACTACAATCAAACAAGTCCATGTGAAGTAAATCCAATGCGGTAAAAGTACTTACAGTGCTTTTACCTTTATGTGCAGATTTTGTTTGCTTACCCATTTGACATGCATCACAAAGTTTGTCCTTTTCATATTTGATGCTTGGTAAGCCACGAACTAATCCCTTGTTGGCTAACTTCCGGATATTCTTCATGTTCACGTGTGCTAGTCTCCGGTGCCAAAGGGTGGACTCATCTTCTCTTGACATGAGACACTTAACAAAAGCATTAGTAGCACTTTTAAAGGAAACTTGATAAATGTTATCTACTCTTGTGCCTACTAGTACCGTGTCAAAGTTGTCATGTTGTCTAACTAGACATTGACTTGATTGGAAATCAATTGTGTAACCCGCATCACACAATTGACTGACACTTAGGAGATTAAATGTCATCCCCTTGACTAGAAGGACTTTCTTAATCCTAAGACATTCGGATATTTGAATGTCTCCTATTCCTATAACCTTAAGCCTACCATTGTTACCAAATGAAACATTACCTCTACTTTTTCTTTGGAGGGTAGTAAATAGGGATCTATCACCGATCATGTGTTTGGAGCACCCACTATCAACGAACCAAGTTGATAGATGCTCCCCCTCAATCACAACCTACACAATTCGAAAAATAGAAGATTTAGGTACCCAAATCTTGGGACCTAAAGCACCTACCAAGCAAGATTTAGGCACCCATGCCTTGACTACTTTCCTTTGAACCCTAGGTATCTTAGATTGTCTAACATCAGTCCTTGACATTAAGGACACAAATGAAGGTTCTTTGGGTCGGTAACCAATACCGGCCCTATTGTAGATTGCCCTTTGGGCATTTAGAATTATGTCTAGGGTCTTCGAGCTAGTTGAGAATTTCTTAAGAACACTCTTGAGTCTCTCAACTTCACTCTTCAAAGATTTGTTTTCATCCTCTAACATTTCTAAATGTAAAGCATCAACATCCTCATCCTTAGAGGATGTCAACTATTCAACTTCAATTTTCAATGACTTAACCTTATTTTTTAACTTTTTCAACAAATCGGTTAAGCATGTAATTGTTCTATAGCATTTATCGAATTTGGGAGTAATTACCTCTTCATCATCCGAAGATGATGAAGCTGCATTTGATGAGTCACTCGATTCATCACTGCTTTCTTGATCTTCCAATGTCATGAGTGCCACATGCTGTGTACTCTTCTCATCCTTCTTCTCATCGGATGAACTAGAGGAGGATTCATCCCATGTGGCCTTCAAGGCCTTCTTCTTCTTCTTTGGTTTATCCTCCTTCTTCTTGAGCTTTGGGCAGTCCTTCTTGAAGTGCCCTTTCTTGCTACACTCATAGCATGTAATGTTAGATTTATCAATCATAACTTCACTAGGGTTACCTTTACCCTTGAAGGACCGACTCTTTCTCATCATCCTTCTAACAAAATTGGCCATCTCGGAGGAAGAAGACCCACTGCCATCCTCCTCGGAATCGGACTCGGACTCGGATGAGGATGAAGATAAAGAGACTTCCTTCTCTTTCTTCTTCTCCTTTTTCTTCTTGTTGGCCCCTTCCCCTGCAACTAAGGCAATCCCCATCTCCTTGGGGCCTTTGTTAGCCATTTCATGAAGCTCCATCTCACAAAATAAATCATCTAGTTTTTTAATTGATAAATCCTTAGATACTTTGTAGGCATCCACCATAGATGACCACAAAGCATTCCTTGGGAAAGCTTTTAACACATACCTTACAAGGTCGCGGTTCTCGACCTTTTCATCAATAGAGTGGAGACCATTGAGGACTTCCTTGAACCGACTATGTAGTTCACTCACCGTTTCATTCTTCTTCATGGAGAGGTTTTGTAGTTGGTTGAGGAACAAATCCCTCTTGGCGATTCTTGAATCTCGGGTACCCTCATAAAGTTCAATGAGTTTATTCCACAAATCCTTTGCACTTGTAAAGAGACCAACCTTGATGAGTTGATCTTTGTTCATGCCACATTGCAAAGTCACCACCGCCTTCGCGTCGACTTCACTCTTCCTGGTTTGCACAGCTGACCAACGCCAAGATTCCAATTCTTTTCCTTCATCATCCTTTGGAGGGGAAAAACCCTCCTTCACAGCGAACCATGTGTTGATGTCAATCTTTAGATAATACTCCATCTTCGATCTCTAATATTGAAAATCTGAACCATCGAAGAAGGGAGGTCGAGTAGTGCTAAAACCTTCTCTCAAAGCCATTGTTGATAGCTCTTGGTTGTTAATCCGCTTGAACAGAGCCCCAAGCTCTGATACCACTTGTTGGAACTTGGATGGCTAGAGAGGGGGGGGTGAATGTAGCCAAACACCACAAATCGCTTTCTCTTTTACACTTCTCTGCAGTTAGGGTTAGTAGCACAGCGGAAGCAAGAACAAAGTATAACTGCTGAAATTAAAAGCAAACTACAAACGCTAACAAAGAGGATTTACAAGGTTCGGGGATAACTTGCCCCTACTCCTTGGCGTGCCCTTAAGGTGGGCGATCCCTTGATCGTCGGCAGATCAAGCCCTGAAAAATTCGGATAGAAAGCAACCTCCTTCTCGGTGGAGTAACCTCTCCACAACGTTTCAAGATGATGAAGTATTAAGTACAGGAAACACAAGAAAAAATCTTACTGAGCACTTAGAACCTCAAGAACACAAGCAAACTCCTCACCGAGCTCCACTCAGCACAGATCTCACGCAAGAACTCCCTTCTTCGTGTCTTCTTGCTGATGGACTCGCCAAGCTTCTTGTTTCTTCTTCCCAAGTGCTCAAGTAACAGCAGGTTGCTTGCTCAAAAACAATGGATCAACAGATCAGAGTAATCGCACAAGTGATGGAGCCAAGCTTTCGATGGTGGAGAACTGCTCCTTCACCACTTCTCATCTCATCTCTTAACCTGCATTGCCACAGACGCTCCTCTGCAGCTCCCAGCTGCTCATCTGAGACAACCCAGCTATCCTGACCTCTCCTGGACTCCCTCAGCTCTCCTCAGCCGAGCCCCAGTCGAGCCCCTGTCAGCTGCTAGTCGTCACCAGCGTCTGTTGCAACCTGAGATGGAAAACTGCCCAAACTGTCGTAGCAAAAGCCTCAGTTTGACTCCCTTGAAGTAAACCTTGTTAGTGATATGAGAGAAGTGTCCTAAGGCAAATCGCCTTATGATTGTAATCATTTATTCTAATAAATGAATATTCACTATTTGAGTATACATGTTTGTGTATTTGATTGAGATCTTAAACTAATTTACTGAATGTCCGCAATACAATTCACAGCATGAGAGAATTTGTGATGAATTCACAACTAGTGATTATCTCTACATGTGCAATTGTGAAGTATTGAAATTGTCCCTAGTCGATGAATTGATAAATACGAACACTATCAATTCTGTTGAGACTAGCATGGGTTATTCTCTAATCAGCTGATTCTCACTGGCTGGTGACATTGAGATGTCCGGAGATAAACATGAATGCTAGTTAAGGGAACTAGTTCATTGGAGTGACTGACTGTAAAACTTCATATGGTAGTCTACATATAGATATGTCAGTGAAGTTCTTACTGCAGCTTAAGTGCGATGTTCCTTTGACTTGCGGTGTTCAAGTCATCTTGGTCATGGAGACTTATACTTTGACATCTTAAGCAAGCATCTCCAAGGAGGTGTGGACCCAGGATGATTAGGTATAAGCCGAAGTACCCGAAGATGTTTGAACAACCTACAAAGGATTCACCACTCCTTGCGAGGAGATGTATACCCGAGGCCTATCATCGGATTGTTACTCGAGGCCTCTGGCCAGAGCATGACATATTCAGAGTATGAATCTCTTAAATACATGAGAGTAATTAGAATCCGTAGGACGAGAAAACGTTACTTGGGCTAGGTGTGACGTAGTCAGCCTAGTGGGGACTGACACACATAGACCATGTCCTGAACCAAGTGGGTATAAGATGGTGAAGGGAATGGGGCACGATTCATTATAGCTGCTGAAGGGTTTCAGAATTGTTTCTGAGGTTAACCGTTGATCTTTCGATTAATTGGGGATTATGATGTACTACTAGGTGCCACTCATGATCGTTCTATAATTGATTAATTATAGACGACCAACATAAATCGAAAGTCTATTTAGTCACACGCACTACGAGTAATCCGAGGGATTTAAAACGAGTTGAAAATTGGATTTTCTAATCAAGAGAGATTAAGTTTGGTTGAGCCAAACGATAAGTCGAATCTGAATTTTTCAGAGATGTATCGGAAGCGTAAAATGGCTATATCTTTTGAAGACTTAATAGATGAATTAAATAAGTTTAATTCATTGGGGCTTGGCTTGGATGGGCCGGCCAAAGAGGGCCTCCATCCTCTTTGCTTGGCCGACCACAACAAAGAGAGAGAACCAAGTTTTTGGTTCAATTTATAAAATAAACCATGTGTGGTTTGTTTTATAAAATTATGGATGATATAAATTTTTATATAATAAACCAAGGTTTGGTTTATTTTTCATGGA
Organism: Boesenbergia rotunda; assembly: GCA_024364735.1. Lineage (NCBI taxonomy): Eukaryota > Viridiplantae > Streptophyta > Magnoliopsida > Zingiberales > Zingiberaceae > Boesenbergia > Boesenbergia rotunda. The sequence goes on from JAGFNQ010000475.1 coordinate 512,210, forward strand.
AATTAAAATGAACCATAGATTGGTTTATTTTATAAAATCAATCATGGATTGATTTACCATGATAAGGAAATTTATTCCATAGGAGAGAAGATTTTTATCATGAATTAAAATATGATTTTAACCATGATATAAAATCAAACTTGGCATGATGGAATAAGTTATTCCATATTTGAGAGGCTTGATGGTTGAGAGGCCACTATATAAAGGACCCAAGGCAAGGCTTGGGTGTGAATCGAAGAGACGAAGGCATAGGCTCTCTCCCTCTCTTTCTCTCCTTCTCTTCTCCCCTTCTTGCCGTGTGCCAACCAGCCCCAAGAAGGAGCACCAGCCGACCATCCTTTTGAGGTTAGTCTTCCGACTTCTCTCTTGGTTTTTCTCGTCGCGTTCTCAGAGAATCTAGTAGTTCTCGAGAACACGAAACTCGTGGCTTTGCGAAGTCATCCCGAAGATACTCGGCGTGGACGCGAATAGAGGCGGAGCTTCCAAGGGACGCTTACGGTCGGATCTCGTCCCTTCCTTCGAGTTACGCCAGGTAATACGTAAATTAGTTTATGTTTCTGCAAAATTTTAAATATATGATCATGTCTACACAAGATAAAATTGCATGCTTAGATGTGTGATTAAATAATTTGAGAAATTATTTATGCTAAACCTTCTGCTACACGTAATTAATTTTTAAAATTATGAACCCGCATCCATGTCAACATGCACCCGGTCCCAACAAACCTGAGTTACCTACACACTTAGCAGCTCATTAGCTCAGCAAATCAACAGAGTATCAACAATCAGTAGTTAGAAGCAGAAATCAGTAGCGAATCAGCAGAGAAACAGACGAAATCAGAGCTCTGACAGCGTTTTTGAATTAAAGCTGCCAGCTACTGATCGGTCACTGGACCTATCAGAGTGGCTCCTGATCGGTCACCAGACCGATCAGGCTAGGTTTTGATCAATCAGGCTCCATCCTGATCGGTTCCCAACGCGTAATCAGAAATCGCGACTTCTCCGGGACCGATCACCAGACCGATCCCAAGTCGTGGATCGGTCACCAGACCAATCCACCCCTTTGCAGGGTGATTTCTCAGCTTCGCAGTCCAAAGCTCCTGATCGGTCATCAGACCAGGACATGCTCAGACCGATCAGGCTCCATCCTGATTGGTCATAGTGAGGTACTCGCGACATTTGATCGTTCACCAGAACGATCCGAACAATATCTCTGATCGGTCACCAGACCGATCAGGAGCCAAGCAGTAAGGTTCCCAAAACCCACTGTATGCTCCCTGATCGGTCACCAGACTGATCAGGAACCGAGCAGTAAGGAAACTGTATGCTCCCTGATCGGTCACCAGACCGATCAGGAGCCGATCAGTAGGTTTGCCAAAGTCACCGTATGCTCCCTGATCGGTCACTAGACCGATCAGACATCACTGGATCAGTCACAAGACCGATCCACGAGGGAACTCCGTGTCAACTTCCCTGATCGGTCACCAAACCGATCCAGGCTAGGCCAAACCCACTCTAAGTCAAGAGAACTGGCTCTCAGCCTCCCCTGACTCGTGCTCAGTCCCTCGGACCAAGACTCCATGCCCAGCTTCACTCACCAGGACTTCAGTCAACCTGGCTTCACTCACCAGGACCCGGCTTCACTCACCGGGATTTCCAATCACCTAACCCTCCGAGTTAGGAATTTCCACACCTAGCCCTCCAAGCTAGGACTTTTCACACCTAGCCCTCCAAGCTAGGATTTTTCCACACCTAGCCCTCCAAGCTAGAATTTTTCCACACCTAACCTTCCGGGTTAGGACTTTTCACACCTAGCCCTCCAGGTTAGGACTTTTCACACCTAGCCCTCCAAGCTAAGATTTTTCCACACCTAACCCTCCAGGTTAGGACTTTTCACACCTAGCCCTCCAAGCTAGGATTTTCTTACACCTAACCCTCCAAGTTAGGATTTCATCAAACCTAGTCCCACTAGGTATGCCTAGTCCTCGACCAGGACTTAATCTCAATCATCTCATCAACCTAAACTAAAATCGATGTCAACACCAAAACAACAATCAGGGTCAGACTGCATCAACACTTCCTTCTATGTTAATTTTGGGTTGACTTTAAACAATTAATTTCTCATTCATCCGTAATCGATTTTGAGCAAATTAATAGTCCAGATTCATCTAAGCGAAACATAGATTTCATTTTTGAAGTTAATAATGATTTTCATCGATTGATGGCACCCCAATTTTTCCTTACAAAATCATATTTGGTCTTTTAAGACCCAATATCCGACAATCCCCCACATGAATGAAAATTAATGTGTGTATGCATGCTGACACTTTATAATAATCCAATCGATATGTCAATGCATCGGGAGAGGTAGCTTGTGGCTTTGAACCTTCCGTAGTGGAATGTTATCGAGTATATTAGGCTGCGCAATGAACGTGATGTCTTGAATTGCTCAGTTGTTTATGTATACTAAGATAGTAAGACCCACACAGGGACTTATCTCACCTACTTTTGGTTCTCATGGTTGGTTCCATTTTGGCCATGAATATCATCTTGGATTTATGAGTGTTTCATTGAAGCGACCTGTCTTCACACTCACATAGGTGACACTTCTATTAAGAGTATCCTACCATACTCTACATTATAAAGGTATAAAAATTATTAAACGCATAAGCTTAACCTTACTACATGAGATAGTATAACACATGTTCATCTTAGGATTGGGATAGAGATAATATATTTCGTGTGTTATAGCACAACTTCTGTAACTTCGTTATCCCATTGAACCATGATCTTGGGATCTTCAATCAATAAGGTTGGGTTACCGCTACAATTGTTTCAGTTCTAGATTTTTAATCACATTCCTCTCGATGGGCAGTATACTTGATCTCGACTTAGCCCCTTCATAAGAGGATCTGAGAAATTATCTTTGGACTTTACATACTCATTTGCAATTGCTCCATTCGAGATCAACTGCCTAATGGTATTGTGTCTACAACGTATATGTCGTGACTTACCATTATACATACTACTCTATGCCCTTCCAATCGCCGATTGACTATCACAGTATATAAGTACAACGGGCACAGGTTTCGTCCAACTCAAAATATCTTCTAAGAAGTTTCGCAGCCATTCAACTTCTTCGGTTGCTTTGTCTAGTACTATAAACTTGAATTTCATAGTTAACTGAACAATGAATGTTTGCTTAGTGGACTTCCAAGATACCACTCTCCCACCGATCATGAATACATATTCACTAGTGGATTTGGAATCTTTTGTATCTGATATCCAATTAGCATCACAGTATCCCTCTAAGACAACCGGATATCTGTAATGTAATCCATAGTTAATTGTATATTTCAAATATTTAAGAACACACATCAGTGTTTTCCAATGAGTGTCATTTGGATTACTCATAAAATGACTCAGCTTGTTGACCGTATAAGTAATATTCGAACGTGTGCAGTTTGTGAGATTCATCAAGCTGCCTCTTATCCGAGAATATTCCAATTGCGATATGGGCCCACCATGATTTTTCGCTATGTGTTGACATAGATCCATAGGTGTTTTCACTATAGAGAGATCGTATGTATTGAACATTTTCAATACCGACTCTACATAGTGGGATTGTGTCAGAACTATCTCATCAGATGTCCTGAGAATTTTAATTCCCATTATAATATCTGCTTGACCCATATCTTTCATATCGAAATTGTTGGTCAACATTGTCTTTGTACTCATGATTATCTCATGATTACTGCCCATTATAAGTACGCCATCTACGTATAGATAGACGATTACATGACCTTCAGATGTGGTTTTGACATAAATGCATTTGTCACATTCATTTATTTTGAATTCGTTTAACAACATTATTTTGTCAAATTTTTCGTGTTATTGTTTAGGTACTTGTTTAAGTCCGTATAATGACTTAACAAATCGACATACCTTTTCCTCTTTTCCTGGAGCTACGAACCCCTCGGGTTGCTCCATATAGATTTTTTCTTCCAACTCACTATTTAAGAATGCAGTCTTAACATCCATTCAAGGTCATACAGTACTGCGATGGCTATCAGGACTCGTATGGACGTAATCTTTGTCACAGGTGAGTAGGTATCGAAGTAGTCAAGATCTTCCTTTTGCTTAAACCCTTTGACTATATGTCTGGCCTTATACTTGTCAATCGATCAATCAGCTTTATACTTGTGTTTTAGTATCCACTTACAACCTAATGGTTTAGTACCAAAAGGAAAGTCCACTAATTCCCAAGTATGATTATTCATGATGGACTCGATTTCATTATTGACAACATCTTTCCACAATGGGGTGTCGGGACTAGATAGAGTTTCGCTTAATGTTCTTGGGTCTATTTCTGACATAAAAGTTATGAAGTCTAGCCCGAACGATTTCTCAACTCTAGTCTGTTTGCTCCGACATGGCTCTGAGCAATGATCGTCAATAGTCATTTTACAACAACGAAGTTCAGAAACATTTTGTTCATTAGAACTACCGTTGCAATCACTTTGAACGTTTCCCTTCTTATTTAGGAATATGTTTTCAAAGAATATTGCATTTCGAGATTCTATTGTTGTTCCCACATGAATATCAAGAATGTCTGACTTGTGAACTATAAAACGATATGCACTACTATTATGGGCATATCCGACAAATATCGCATCGAACGTTTTAGGTCCGATCTTTACATGTTTTGGCTTGGGTACTTCGACCTTCGCTAAGCACTCCCACACTTTCAAGTATTTGTACGATGTCTCGCGGCCTTTCCAAAGTTCGTATGATGTTTTATCATTTTTCTTGTGAGGAATTTTATATGAGAATGTGATTTGCTAATAATATAGCTTCCCCCACAAGTTCAGGGGTAAACCTGAATTTATCAACAAGACATTCATCATTTCCTTTAGTGCCCGATTTTTACGTTCGACAACACCATTTGATTGAGGCGAGTATTGCACCGTTGTCTGATGGATAGTGCCAGATTTTGAGCAAAACTCATCAAACGGTGCACCATATTCTCCACCTATATCGCTACAAATTATTTTAATTCGTTTATCAAGTTGATTATCAACTTCTGTCTTATACATTCTGAAGACCTCTAAGGCTTCATCTTTACCTCTTAAAAGAAAGATATAATAGAACCTCGTGCAGTTATCGATAAAATTAATAAAATACTTTTTACCTCCTCTAGTTTGCACGAACTATAAGTCACATAGATCACTATGTATCACTTCTAGAGGAGTCGTTGACCTTTCGACCGAATGAAAATGTAGTCTTGTCATATTTGCTTCCACACACACTTCACATTTGTGCATTTCGTCAATATTGACGTTTGGTAATAAATTTAATTTGACAAGACATTTCATAGTATTATTATTGACATGTCCAAGTCAATCATGCCATAAATTAAAACACTTAACAACATAGCTGGAAGCTTTTATTTTATTACCATCAAATTCACGATGTTTATAACCATTTTGAACTTACTCTGTTCTATGTACCCCTTACCTACGAAGATACTATTCTTTGTAAGTACAAAGTTGTTTGATTGGAACACTAGTCTAAAGCTGGCCTTGATAAGTGTCGATCCAGAAACTAGGTTCTTTCTGATGTTGGGAACGTGGAGCACATCAATGAGTGTTAACTCCTTCCTATACGTCATCTTCAGAATAACTTTCCTGAGTCCGACAATCGGCGATGTATTGGAATTGCCCATATAGAGCTTTCTTCCACTTATCGGAGTATATTTGGATAACATCGTCTTATCAGAACAGATGTGACGTGTTTCTCCAATATCGATCCACTACTGCTTCGGGTTGTCCACCACCATGTTGACATCAAACACGACCACAGTGAGATCTAGTTCCGAAAGATCGGGAAGGATTTCATTAGATGTTGCAATATGGTTCGCAACATCCTTCTAACTCTTAGTTGGTTTCTTCGAGCGTCTACAATCCTTAGACATGTGTCCTAGCTTTTCACAGTTGTAGCACGAGCCCTTGAATTTCTTACCTTGAGTCTTCTTTTTGGATTGCTTTGGCTTCTTGGCGTTCGACTCAACTAGGTTGGGCATCTCGTCAACAGCCAGCTTCGTTCCTCTAGAGTCGGATAACTTTCGATTATCCTCCTCTATTCGTAGCCTCAGGATCAGTTCTTCAAGCCCTATCTCCTTTGGCTTGTGCTTGAGGTAATTTTTGAAATCATTCCACAATGGAGGGAGTTTCTCAATTACCGCGGCTGCTTTGAACGACTCATTCAGCTTCATGCCTTCGACATTTAGATCATGCAGTATCAGTTGCATGTCTTGGACTTGAGACGTCACACTCTTGGAATCTACCATCTTGAAATCCAGAAATCGGCCGACGATGAATTTCTTCAATCCGGCGTGTTTGGTTTTGTATTTCTTTTCTAGTGATTCCCACAGAGATTTTGCCGTCTCCATCGGACTATACACGTTATACAACGTATTTTCTAATGCATTGAGAACTTAGTTGCGACATAGGAAATCTCCTTATGACCATGCATCACATGCAGCCTTGTTGTTGGAATCACCTTCTGTAGTGGCTGGTGGGATTTCACGCACAAACTGTACGAGGTTTAGCGTTATCAAATAGAACATCATCTTCTGTTGCCATCGTTTGAAGTCGGCTCCATTAAACTTCTCCGACTTTTGTCTATGCAGAACGACGGTCTGAACGTTGTTGATCCATCATTTGAAGTCGGTTCCATTGAACTTCTTCGGCTTCCCTCTGTGTGGAACGATGGTCGGAATGTCGTTGATCAAGGTCATATTAGTTTGCAGAATATCGTTTTACGATTGTGAGTCGGTTGAGTTGCTCTCGGGGAGGATGCAAACTGATCATCAAGGCTAGTATTTGGCACCATATCCGTAAAATGATATTGCTCCGCTACAGGTGCTCACGGATAGCAGCAATTCATTTCCCAAGACACAACAATGATATCTCGAAATAGCAGCATTTCAATTTCGAGACTAGCGAACCTTCTTGTAGGCTTTTTGGACTTTGGATGCAGAAGATGAGATGCATGTTTTTTGAATTCTGGATGATTGAATGAATGATTCCAGCATCCAATGGATTCTATTTATACAAGGGAAGAGGTGAAATACCCTTTGGCGAGTGACTGTGACCTTTGGTTTAGGATTTATCTGGGTCATTCGATCTGGAGGGTCGTATCCCTTCAGATAGCTCCTTGATCTCAGCCGCTAGATCTGAATGGTTGTAACCTTTCAGATCCTCCTTTAATCTCAGTCGCCAGATTCGATCTGATGCTTCAGATTAAGTCTCATCACCAACGGTCAGATCGCGAGCCAGATCACGTCACTTGCGATCTAGCACCCCTCTTCGATTTAATGGTTGTCATTCGTTCACCCAGTCAGTAGTCTAGTCATCTCTCTCTACCTACCCGAATGCCACATAAGCATTGCCACGTCACTCGAGTGCCACATAGGCACTACCACGTTAGATGACACGTCACCTGGAGTATAAATTTAAGCTCCTTGCGATGATGCGAAGTGCAATGTGTTGGGCACTAACAAATCACTCATTGAATGCTTGGCGGGGCTCGCGTATGAGAAAAGAACACGTGAGTTTTTCTTTTTTAACTTTATTAACACAGCAACACATATAAGAAAGCAAACACCCTTGAAATTTACAGATGTGGGACTATTCCCTATTTACTTTCTTCTATGTAATTTTGGGTTGACTTTAAACAATTAATTTCTCATTCACCCGTAATCGATTTTGAGCAAATTAATAGTTTAGATTCATCTACGCGAAACTTAGATTTTGTTTTTGAAATCAATTCTGACTTTCATCAATTAATGACATCTCAATTTTTTTTCAAAACCGTATTTCATCTTTTAAGACCTAATATCCAACACCAATTTGTACGAGAGTTTAGTCCCAGATTAATAGTTGAGTGGTATAAAAGTAATTTATATTGAATTATAACCGTAAATGTTGTGATTGCGTGCGCACTTGCAAGAGGGGAGCAAATCTAAGGCCTAAATTATACTAACTCATATGACTGTTGTATTATGAGTGCAACCTGTTTGGACCGATTGGGACAAAGATTGTGTTAGATTTGATTAGTTCTAAAGATAGCGCTAACTCTTATATAATATAAAACCATTACAAATGCCAAAAGATGGCATCTCATCTTTGGTATGGATCTCCGTGCTTCAAGCACAGGATTGGTATCTGATGCTTATTCATCTTGGCCAGCAGTATTCAAGAAGCTCTTATCTTTCTAATTCATTATCTATCACTTGTCAATCCCTTTGTCACTAAAATATTCCCAAAGACAGGAGAGCAAAACAAATCTCTGCAGCACCCATGAAAGAAACTCCAGGTATCTAACTTCTCTCGATTGATGAATCATTTCTGAACAGTTGGACTCCTAAGCATCTCATCTCTGTTGCATTGTAGCTTTTGCCATATATGCAATCTTTGTAAACTTCAATAGAAAATGGGGTATTACTCTTTCGATTCGTAGTCGTTTCCTTTAGGACTACTTTCTAAATCATCTTCTGCAGAAAAATCATTCTGGGACAAAGTGGGAGATGCTTTCGCAAAACTTTGTTCTCCAATCAGGCATCGAAGGGAAATGAGGAAAATTAAGAAGAGATTGGTGGAGGCTATCAGACACACAAGTTCTTCAGGCAAAAAAACTTTTAGATCAACCAACAGCATCATTATGAGGTTCCCCCAGTTCAAGGAAGGGTTGCAAGATGTCAAGCATATTTTCGAAAAGTATGGTAAGAAAGGTTTTATGACAGATACCACTATTTTGGGTTTTTGGCAAAGATAGATTTTAAGCACTCTCGATGCAGATGAAGATTCAAACGGAACGATCGACCATGAAGAGCTAAAGAAGTGCCTGAGAGAGCTAAACTTCAACGTTAACGACAAAGAGATCAATCGTCTTTACCATTATTGTAACATGGATGAACAAAATGGGTTGCAGTATCATGAGTTCATTGTTCTCCTCTGTCTAGTTTTTCTTCTGGACGCGGCTCCTTCCCAAGCTAATAATGTACTAAACAATTTTTTTTTTTGCATTTTTTCTTTCAAAATTTTAACCGCATGATACCATTGTTCACAACTATAATCCTTGTTGTATATCAGACTGCAAAAGATGAATCAAGAGAAATTGAAGCCACATTCAATTTGCTCGTGGAAGCATTTGCGTTTCTCGACAAAAATGGGGATGGAATGATTGAAAGGAAAGACTTTGTTGTGGCACTGAATGACGCACCTTCGAAGGAGAAATCTCCAACACACATTGCTACCAAGAGATTCAGTATGCATACTCTTGTTTATTTCAGTGTGATTTCTTCAGATTGTTGTTGATTTTTTCAAGGTGTCTGATTATTACTGATGATATTTGTATGCAGGAGAAATGGACTGGAACAAAGATGGAACAGTGAGCATCAAAGAGTTCCTCTACTCCATGATAAAATGGATCGGCATGGAGTCGGATGATGAAGGGAAGGAAGAAACTCTGAAACAAATTGTAATTTGGTAAATTGTGTTTTGGTTTGATATTAAAATGCTAATAATCTAGTGTGTTTCATATCTCTTTGAAGTCTGCATCTATCAAGTGTTGAGGAAAACCACATCTACTTCTCTTATAGTTTGAAATCCTATCGAATATATATTGGAATTTCTTGTTAAGTGGTTCATTGTATATAAGTAAATTAGAATCTGAAGAACTGATTCTCTAGGTTACCACATCAAATGATTTTTCATAAACAATATTGATCAAAACTATCTTTTTCTTATGTTTATGTATCCAATGTATTATCTTTCAGGCATAAAAAAATTGAAAAATTGATATAAGCTTATCAAACTTTTGTAGTCTAGTAACCAATACCTTTGAGGATGATTTCGATACTAATATTTTTCAGCACAACGGACCTAAACCCCTTTGCAAGTTATGACAATCCTAATATCCTATTCTTATCTAGAAAATATGCTGAAAAGGCATGAAACTTTAACTTTCAAAAAAGTTTCAAGGTGAGACTCTGATGGTGAGTTGTGAGAGTCGAGTGACATATACTCATGGGGTGAGAGTAGAACTCGGCTTAGGCATTGAGGCTCAATCATTATAATGATCAAAGCTGGGTTCTAGTCGATTAGACTTTACTTATTATTCTCAAAATTAGAGCCGTTAGATAGGCCGACCCATAGCGGGGTGGGCTGTCCATGGTGGGTCGACCATCATCTTGATGGGTTGAGAAATCCCCAACCCAACTTATGGAGGATTACGGGTTAGACGGGCCAACCGATATGCCCACCAAAATATATATAAGATTAAAATTTTTAAATTTTGATTACGAATTTGACAGGGTTAGAGGTTATGACTTTCATATAATCATAATCAAGCATATTTTTGTGTGTTTATTGGTTTTGAAGATTCTTGTTCATATAGAAATTATCGAAGGAATGATAATCTGGAGTACTTAAGTAGTTATGATTTATTAATTTTTCCTCAACTCATTTATTTTTCTAAAATTTAATTAAATAAAATAAACACCTCTAAATCTCTCATTCTTGTTTCTTCTATACTTGAAAAAATTTTCTTTGGAGAATTTTTCTCTTCTCAATCCGTGGACCAACCCAAACCCATCACGAGCTAGCCCGCATGAGTCGTAGACCTAGACGGATCGACCCACTTATACTCACCTTTAAATGAGTTGATAAAATTCTAACCCAACTCGCTTAAATTAATTGGCGGAACAAGCCAGTCCGATAGACCCAATCTAAATTGACGGCTCTGCTCAAAATGATGAGTTTCACAAAAGCCTGTCTAGTGTAACAATTGTTATACATTTCAATTCCTTTACAATTTTATACCACAAGCGCCTTGGAACTTAGGCATTAGGACACATCCAAGAGTTTTTCAATACATCTATGATTGAACATCAAAACTTCTTTCATTTGGTTTCCACTATATACAAATTTCCCAAAGTACTCATTAATCAAATCGGTCATGGGTTATACTCTCACACTTAGCAAGAGCGATACTACCAATGTCAATTACACACTAACCTTGATAAGCTAGCAATATACTTGACCATAAGTGTCAATTCAACTCTTTCAAGGTTTAATTCACAAGCGTCAAAGTTTGTTCATCCTCTTATGAGATAATAGATGATAATAATAATCTCAAGTCTAAGAATTAATAGCACGTGTTCTACATGAGATCCCCATAGATCCTAGCTAGATAATGTAGCAAATAGATTCACGTAGTGATCCACATCCAATTGATTGTTGACCCTCATTTCCACCTCGTCTATACATCACTATATTTGTACAATTGAAATTGTCGGTGCAATCTTTTCTAAGTGGTTGGGGTTGACTTTGAATTTTGATTTTTACACAAAGGGTTTAAATTAGACCTTGCTTCATCATTCGATATATATGTGTGCCCGTGCACACACATGAATTTGTAGGAACACACATAAAGCTTGGAGAGTTCATGCTTGTGCTCCACAAGGTAAAGTGATGATGTGGATGATGACTTTATGCGGTCAAGACCACACATTTAGTGGTTAAGGTGGTATTGGAACATTTCTGAAGCATGACTGTGCTTAGGTAAGTTGCAAGCTCATAGACGTCAAAAGAGGTTGCATGAGAAGATATAGGGACCACAAGATGAGGAGTATAAAGGCTGGTGTCGACAAAATCTAATGGAGGTGCACTACGTAGGTGAAGTATGAAGGATGATACGTTGAGTGAGTTGAGGGTTCGGTGCATCCAAGAGATAAAAACTTGTCAAGAGATTATCGTGGGATAAAGTCATGAAGGCGAGACTCTAACGGTGAACTATGATAGTTGAGCGACTGTATATATTATGGGTATGACTTAGCTAAAGGTCTCTAAGATCGATGAGTCTAAGATGAATGTAACACAATCTCCCTGCTATAATTCATAACTCTCACCATGTGTGAAAAATACAATATTAGTTCTCTTACAGTATGTATATTAAAAAGGAATACTGATCATGTCGCAAAGTGAGGTGGCAGTCCCGTGGGCCAGACGGGTCCTGCCGGGAGGCACGAGCCGATGAGATGACCGGTTGCCGACCGCGCCTTGCCACGTTCCTGCAAAACAAAGGCCGTCAGCGAACCCGCCGAGGGAATCCCCGGTTAGGCACTCCGACGGTCAAGTTAGTCTCCAAAGGCAAATGAGTGGAAACTAAATCGAAAATGAGGCAAGGGATGCGAGAACTCGCGCGTGCGTACCTGTAGTAGGGGGAGTGCTGAGCTTATATAACCGGGGGAGCTGACAAACCTTGCTCATACCGATGGGACAAGCATGTGATGGCTGTCAGCTTGCAGGGAGCACAGGGGAACGACGCGGCATGGCGCGGGGTGCTCTAGCAGTACGAGGGTACTGGATGTGCAGTACGAGGGTACTGGAGACGCGGGTCAGCTGCGAGGAGATGACAGAGGTAGTCAAGGCGTGAGGAACCCCGTTAACAGGGTCGTACCCTGGATGTAAGGATGTGAAGGGGCATAAGAGCGAGACAGCCTGTACCCCGAGCGCCGACTGGTAGGTCCATATGCTGGGAACCGAGTCGGGTGAGGACCAGGGAGCGTGGTGTTGGTGCCCCGGTTGGTTTTGATGTGATCAACCAAGTTAGGTTAGGTCCTGTTGGTTTTAATCCCTCTGCTAAGTGTGCAGAAACTTAGGTACGGAGGAAGTCGAGCGTAAGACGCAGCGGACGAGAAGGATTGCGCGGGGAAGTGAGCCGACGGGCTCAGTACAATCCGAGGGATGCGGAAGCTGCGGAAGAGTATACCGGTGGAGCGAGAAGGACGTGCGCGGTGTCCGAGGGACGAGAAGCCGGGAGGAAGGACGCTCGAGGGGCGAAAGGCCTGAGTCGGGTTCGGGTGAGCCTAACTTCGGTTGGTCGGAAATCACCCAGAAGACGAAGAATCAAAAAGACTAGTCCAAGCGCCCAAAAGAAATGAAAGAAATTCGCCCAAAAGAAAAAAAAACAAAGTTTTGATGCCTAGGAAGGATCGAACCCAAGTCCTCCACCAAATACACAAATCCACTTACCAACTGGGATAAAGGGCGTTGGCAAATATGTATTGGCGATATTGCGACCTAGATTATAACAGCGAGATGGATACAACAATCATCTCGAGCAAGGGGGGAAGATAAAGTTTTAATTAAAATAATTAAAACTTAAAGGATAATATTACATTATCCTTTAATCAAATCCAATGGATGCAGTTTAATCCCATCCAAGATCAACCATCCAGATTACATCCATGGATCAACGACCAAGAGAAAAGTGATCAACAATCAACCATCCAGATTTATTCTCTTAGGCTATAAATAGACTTAGAGGTTTGCTTTAGAAATTCAATTCATTGAGTTGTAAACTTTCTTTCTCTCTAAGCTTTCACTGTGCTACAACTGTAAAGGCTTCTCCGCCTTAAGGAGTTTCTGTTTGAGCATTAACTGCCTTGGAAGCAACGACTCTGTTGCAACCAAGTTTATTTCTTTTTAAAGACGAGTGTTAGTGCTTATTTTTCATAAACCGTCTATTCACCCCCCTCTAGCCGGTCGACCCGATCCTACAAGTGGTATCAGAGCGGGTTCGCTTTTGAAGGACTAATCGCCTGAGAAAGCAACAAGACGATGGCCGGCGCGCACATTCATCCACTTAAATTCGAAGGGGATTTCACCGTCTGGAAGAAAAAAATGGAGGTATTTTTTCGTACAGATTTTGATATTCTTTTATCAATAAAATATGGTTTTGCAGTTCCTAAAGATGCGAACGGGGATGAAAAAGAAGAAAGCTTGTGGAATAAGAAGGAGCAGTCGGAATCTGTTGCCAATGGTAAGGCCGAGTTCCACCTCCTAACAGTCTTGCCTACTCAAGAGGTAAACCGGATCGGCAACTACCACTCCGCAAAAGAATTATGGGAGAAGTTCCTAGAACTTCATGAGGGTACCTCTGAAGCCAAATCAGTAAGAAAGGATCTCCTCCGGAACCAGCTGATAAACCTGCAAATGAAGGAAGGAGAAACGGTGGCTGAATTTCATGCCAAAATAAAGGAGCTAATCTCCGAACTCACCCAACTCGGCGAATCGGTAAGTAATCGCGACTCCATTCGATACGCCCTCAACGCCTTCCCAAGGACCCAGGAGTGGAGCTCAATCGTCGACGCTTATTACATCTCCAAAGATTTAGAGGTAAGTACATTAGATGAAATGTTTTCCATTTTCGAATTACACGAATCTCGATGGGCAGGATCTAGAAAGACAAAGAATCTGGCCCTAAACACAAGGAGAACGGAGAAGGAGTCAGAATCCTCGACGGACAACGAGACAACGCAAATAGTAAGTTCGTTTAAAAGTTTTTTTAAAGCTAATAACTTTTCGAGAATGCAGAAGAAAAGGCGGTCTCCGAAGAAATGAACTGTCCGATGCTACAACTACAACGAGGAGGGACACCTAAAAGATCAGTGTCCCAAAATCAAAAACCAGCCAAAGAAAAAGAAGGCATTGAAGGCCATCTGGGACGAGACCTCGTCGGACGAATCAGAAGTTCAAGAGTACGCGGGACTTGCGCTGATGGCAAGTCATCAAGAGAGGAGCAGTGTTGAAGGGGGAGCGACATCAGAAAGCGACAACAAAGAAGGAACCTCGCTTTTCGAAAGCGATCCGGTAAGTGAGGTTTGTTTTCTTCCTCATGATCAATTGTATGCTGGTGTTAAAGCCTTGCTCAAATCTAATTGCAGATTAGAAAAAGAAAATTCTAAATTAAAAAATGAAAATATTGATCTGAAAAATTTAGTTGAGAAATTAGAATGTGATATTGTCTGTTTACGACACAAGAAAAATAGTTATCCTGAAAAGTTGAATTGGTATTTTAAAAATCATAAAGGCCAATTTAAAAAGGTGTCAAAGAATTACATTCCATCCAAATTTTTAGTTAATCCTGTCGATAGAAATCTATTTTGGATACCAAAATCAATTTTGAATTAGTTTTCTATTACTACATAATTTTTCTTGCAAAATTAGAAATAGATTAACACATTTTATGATTAAGTTTCTTTTGAAAAATAAAATTTTAACTTTAAAAATAGAAAATTAATTTATTCTGCAAGAACCGATTTTTTTGAGATCTACACATAGTCAATTAAACTTGGTAAAATTTTTTTATTTTTCATGAGATTTTTGAATTTTAAAAATATATCTTTGAATTTTTTATTCTGCCACTATATGATTTATTTTTTTTAATATACAAAATAGATTTTAATTTGGAATTTTTTGTAAGAAGCAATAATTTTATCTTCCACCTGTACAAAAATTTTTAAAATTTTTCAATGGACGAATTAATTTCTATAAATTTTTAATTGAAATTCATATTTTTTAATTTTAAAAAATATTTGGAAATTTTTTATTCAAAAATTAAATTTCGGTGATATGCACTTAATCTATTCACGACTCAAAAAAAAAATATGTTTCACATTTTTCTAAGTTCTAATCATATTTTTTCCTTTCCCTATTTTTTGTGCCCCATTTTTGCTATGATCAAAGGGGGAGAGTAGCTTAAGTTTAGGGGGAGGTTGTGGTTATTGATTGCAATATTTTTTTTTTCTATGCTTAACTGCTTAATTTAGTTCTAGTTTTATTGTTTCTTTTGGTTTACCCTAACTAAACTTGGGTTGATCCACATCAAAAAGGGGGAGATTGTTGGTGCCCCGGTTGGTTTTGATGTGATCAACCAAGTTAGGTTAGGTCCTGTTGGTTTTAATCCCTCTGCTAAGTGTGCAGGAACTTAGGTACGGAGGAAGTCGAGCGTAAGACGCAGCAGACGAGAAGGATTGCGCGGGGAAGTGAGCCGACGGGCTCAGCACAATCCGAGGGACGCGGAAGCTGCGGAAGAGTATACCGGTGGAGCGAGAAGGACGTGCACGGTGTCCGAGGGACGAGAAGCCAGGAGGAAGGACGCTCGAGGGGCGAAAGGCCGGAGTCGGGTTCGGGTGAGCCTAACTTCGGTTGGCCGGAAATCACCCAGAAGACGAAGAATCAAAAAGACTAGTCCAAGCGCCCAAAAGAAATGAAAGAAATTCGTCCAAAAGAAAAAAAAACAAAGTTTTGATGCCAAGGAAGGATCAAACCCAAGTCCTCCACCAAATACACAAATCCACTTACCAACTGGGATAAAGGGCGTTGGCAAATATGTATTGGCGATATTGCTACCTAGATTATAACAGCGAGATGGATACAACAATCATCTCGAGCAAGGGGGGAAGATAAAGTTTTAATTAAAATAATTAAAACTTAAAGGATAATATTACATTATCCTTTAATCAAATCCAATGGATGCAGTTTAATCCCATCCAAGATCAACCATCCAGATTACATCCATGGATCAACGACCAAGAGAAAAGTGATCAACAATCAACCATCCAGATTTATTCTCTTAGGCTATAAATAGACTTAGAGGTTTGCTTTAGAAATTCAATTCATTGAGTTGTAAACTTTCTTTCTCTCTAAGCTTTCTCTGTGCTACAACTGTAAAGGCTTCTCCGCCTTAAGGAGTTTCTGTTTGAGCATCAACTGCCTTGGAAGCAACGACTCTGTTGCAACCACGTTTATTTCTTTTTAAAGACGAGTGTTAGTGCTTATTTTTCATAAACCGTCTATTCACCCCCCTCTAGCCGGTCGACCCGATCCTACACGTGGGTCACCACGCGCCCGCCTGGTAGGGATAGAGAGAGAGGGAGCGCAGGGTACGCCCTGGGTTGGGAGTCATCCCGAGACAAATCTGACTCAAGTGGGTCATCCAGTCTGAGTGATGGCCGTAGAAAAAGAAAGAGTGTGGATAGCTACCGGCTGGTGGTGCCCGACCCTGCTCTAGGTCGGAATAAGCTCGGAGAGTGTGGGCGACCAAGCATTTATCTGGTCGGATGGTTGAAAGGTGGGCCAGCCGCTCTCGCCGATGGTCTGATAGACCCCATCCGACCTCTCACCTTAGGAGAGGTTTACGGGCGCGGGGACCTACTCGTTGATCTGGTTGTTGACCTGTCTGCCAGGCCTTCTTGGCGCCAGGCTGGCCAGTGGGCCCGGCCTATGTCTCTACCCGTCGGCAAGGTCGGGATCATAAGAGTGGGCCTGGCCTATGTCTCTACCCGTAGGCAAGGCCGGGATCATAAGCGCCCCCCTCGAGTCTAGTCGAAGGAGGCGGCGAGTCTGACTGACTGGACCACCTTCTGTTCACGTAAGCCTGGCACGCCAGGAGGCCCTAATCTCGTTGAGGGGGGGGGGGGGGGGGGTTCTCTGCAGGCCTGCTGAAGCCTAGGGACCCTGGTCGGTTGGTGTGGCCACCTTGTTTTTCTTCTCGCTACTGATGGCTCAGTATTTCCTAGTAGCTGGAAATTCTCCTCACTACTGCTTACAACTGGGGAGGGTTCCACGTGTCTCTTCCCCGTTCCTTCTCCAATCACCGAGGTATTTGTCGTCCGTTCCCGAGGAACGAGGTTGGGCGTGAGGCGCCTTGCTTCCTAGGCCCCGCTGGGCCTGCTCCTTCGGCTGCTACTCCCCGCCGCCTCTGCCGTGGCCCACCACTAGATGGCCCCGTTATCCTACATAACTGCGTAAAACCCTTCGTCTTTTACTCCGGCGTATTGTCTTCTCCTTTCCGACTAGGGTTGTGGTTACCTTTTGGTGCTCATCTCTTCCTTTCGTGGGCTAGTCCTTCTACCTCCTTCGTGTCTCCATGGCTTCTTCGTCGCGTGACCCACACCCCTGGTATGTCACGGCGAGGTCTGTTCATACCAGTGACGATCTCGAGGCTATCAGAGCGGAGTTTCATATTCTGGTCGACCATGACATTCAGTTGCCTTCTCCCTCGGATCAGCCAGCCACACCGCCGAGGTACTACATTACTATTTCGCGAGATCACCTGCAGGCGGGCCTGCACTTCCCCATTCCTCCTTTCATTGCCTTAGTATGTTGCTACCTTCGTATCAACCTGTCTCAACTGACCCCTAACTCCATCTGCCTCCTTTGTGGGTCCACCATCCTCTTCCTGTTATATCGCTGTTCCTCGCACGCCGAACTTTTCCACCACCTTTTCTACCTGAAGAAGCAGGAATGGGGCGAGTTTGTTTTCCAAGCTCGCCCTGAGACTTCCTTCCTTTCCCCCCTTCCTTCCGCCAGCAGGGGTTGGAAGGAGAGGTTCTTTTTTATCCGCCCTGTGGCCTTCCTATCCTGGCCGCTTAACTTCCGGCGGGACTTCCCTCAAGTGCCTCCTCATCACACGGATCCCCGGAAGTTTCCTCCCTTCGAGCGAGCCCTCTCCTTGTTCATGGATAGATACTTCCCAGTCGAGCCGCTCTTGACCGAGAACATCTTGTCCGCGTTTGGCCTCAGTCCGGCGCCATTCATCCATCCTGCGTCCTTGCGTAAGTGATCTCTCTCTTCTCCTTGCCCCTGGCTACTTTCCTGACTTCCGTTTTCTCTTTTGGGCCAGCTGAGATGATGTACCCCGCTACCCCTGAGGGGGGTTATGGGTTAGGGACCGCTGAGGAACTGGAGGCGCATCTCTGAGCGGTGATAAGGGAGCAGCGGATGCAGGCTAAGGAGCAGCGGGTCGTGCAAGGGTGGCGCTCGGCTCGGTTGGCCGAACAGGAAGCTTCTCCATCCGGTTCTCCTTCCCTTGCCTCCTCGGCCGAGGAGGAAAAAACCCCACATTCGGGCTCAGAAGATACTTGGCCCCTGAGCCATTCCTTGCGGCGTCCTGAGGGCGCCAGCTCCGCGTCCGCCCCGGCCAACCCCTTAAGGGCATCCTCTAGTCGGCCTAGTAAAAGACAGAGGGATGAAGCGTCGACTGCTACCCTCCTAGCGCTACCGCCACCTCCCTCTGCGGTGCTACCACTGGGGCTGACGGTGCTGCCTTTGAGGGAGACATCCCCGCCTTGTCAGGAAGGGCCTGCTGGTGAAGGCCTGCTGCATATGCTGTTGCCCTCGCGGTCGAGGGACGTCAGGCTGTATGGTCCAATCTTGGACAGGTTCACGGTCGGCTTACGGGCAAGCGGCTCGGTGAGCCCCCCTATCGGGGCGAACGACTTCATGGCCTTGGCTACCCAGGTATGTGTCCGTTGATTGGGAGGGGGTGTGCCTCCTTTCTTCTGGGGCTGACGGGTTTGTTTCTTGCAGTCTTGGGCCCAGAGCTACAACCTGAGTGTGGCTATGCTGACTCACGCCCAGGCCCGGTATCGTGCTGAGAGGTGTGAGGAAGACCTTGAGGCTCGGCTCCGTCACACCCAGCTAACTTCGGATGTTATTCGTTGAACGGCTTAAGGGCAGAGGTTATCGCCTCCAAGACGTGTTGCGCCAGACCCAGGGGGAGCTGGAGATCGCCAAAGCTCATATCACCACCGCTGATGCCGAGGTGGTCCGAGCGCAAGAGCGGGTGATCCATGTCGAGCAAGCCCACCTCCACGATCGCAGGCGCAAGGGCGAGCTACAAACGGAGCTCCTGAGAGCCAGGTCATACCTCCACTGGGCCAACGAGGAGATTTCGCCCCTTCGGGAGCAGTTAGCGGCTGAGAGGCGAACAACAGATTCGCTTAGGAACCAACTTCATGATTTGCGGGGCCTCCGTCCAGCTTGGGATGCGTCCTAGGCAGAATTAGGGGAACTGCATGAACGACAGTCATCCTGGGTTGCCCTGCAGGCTGAGCTGGCGGAGCTGCGCGCCTACAGGGAAGCTGAAGCGGATCGATTAGAGGCCCACCGATTGGCGTGCCTGAATGATCCGACCCATGCTGCCGAGATCTCCTGGCGGTTCATGGAGGTGATGATGCAGTATGGCCTTAACGTGATTCGACAGCTTAGGCTTGGTGGGTATTTATCCCCTGATCTGCCCCCCGACGCAGCTCAGCTCCCAGATTTGTGTAAGGATCTGTATGACGTGACCGACCAGCTCTTCAAGTGAGGCGAGCGTCTCTGTGTTTCCTATTTCTTCGTGCCCGAGGGGCTTCCCGCCCCGCCTTTTGTAGAGTGCCCAAGCCTTTGAATGTGACGCTTTTCCCTTTTACTTGCTTGCGCTGTGCTCCTTTTTGGTTATGATGGATGGATGTATGAGCGACCCAGGCACGCCGCTTATTGATGAGTGTGATTCCAGTCTATGGGACGAATGTCCCCTTCCCTATGCTAGTTTGTGGGGGGTCTTTGGTCCTCGTGGCGTGTGCATGGGACCCTGGCTTATGTCTTTGCGCGAGAATCCGATCCTTTGATCAGATCCTATGGCAGCGAGGCTTAGAGACAAGTACCCTGTGGGAGTTTTGGCCTCTTGGCCGAGTGGGACCCGAAGAGTGTGGGCCGCCATGCGTCCGGTCGGGGCTCGAGCCAAGGGATTAGCGGGAGCTAGCCCATGATGGTTTTGGCCTCTTGGCCGAGTAGGGCCCGGGGAGCGTGGGCTGCCAGGCGTCCGTTCGGGGCTCGAGCCAAGGGATTAGTGGGAGCTGGCCCGTGATGGTTTTGGCCTCTTAGCCGAGCGGGGCCCGGGGAGCGTGGGCCGCCACGCGTCCGCTCGGGGCTCAAGCCAAGGGATTAGCGGGAGCTGGCCTGTGATGGTTTTGGCCTCTTGGCCGAGCGGGGCCCTGAGAGCGTGGGCCGCCACGCGTCCGCTCGGGGCTCGAGCCAAGGGATTAGCGGGAGCTGACCTGTGATGGTTTTGGTTACCCTCATTTCCTTCTTGTTCGAGTCATCAGGTTAACAATTATTCTATCTACCTTTCACGCATCCAGCTCCTTTAGGCCACGTGTCCCATGGGGATGGGCCGTTCAGGCCTTCTGTTCTTGGGCCGCGGGACGATCCTTCACTGTCTTTTCGTATTTCTCGCCCTTGCCTCTTTGCCCGGTCCTAGGATTGGCTACCATTTACGATCTTTCCACCAACAACTGCGATTGATTGCTGCCCCTTATATAGTCTTCGGCGATGGCCTCCTTTTATCGCCTCTGTCGTTTCTTCATTCTCCTTCGTCTTTCCCCTTTTCCTCTCCTCGTCTCCCCTGGTGTCCTAGTGCTCTTTCCAAGATGCTGCGCGGCTTCCTCACGACGGAGGCTAAAGAGAGGGCGGCTACCTATAGGGCGGCGATGGTCGCTACTTTCGGAGCCTATCCCCGAGACCGCTCCGCCAGTCACCCCGACATCTCCTTCTCCGACGTCAAACCCTATCGTCGCCTCCTTCGCGGATAAGGGCGAGGTGTTAGGGGAGGAGACGCTAGACTCCGATGTTGGGATATTACCCTCAGATTCTTCCACTCGGGGGCCTAATCGTCGCCCAGACCGTTCTCATGACTGCTCGTCTCCTTCTGGTACTGCGTCCGCCCCTCCTCGAGAGACTCCCTCTCCTTCTTCTGCGGCGAGCCCGCCTACTTTGCTGCCGGTCGTCCTTGCATCCCCCGACGCTAGGGACACCTTGCCCGTGCCCCCTTCGCACCAACTTATTCCCCCAAGCGAAACGACGAGCCCACCTCACCCCGCCCTTCTGCCGGGAGCTCCTGCTTCCGTGATGCCTACACCATTTGCCCCCGTCGCCCCAGCCCTAGGGTTCAGTCACTCCTCCGTCCCCCTTGTCTCCGCTAGCTCGACTGTCGGGTTGGTCGTTGACCCCTCTCCTGCCCTTCCTGGTCAGACCCTGGGTCTCCGCCCGATACATCTCGTTCTTCCTTTGCGAGCGGATCCCTCTACTGCCTATGAGTTTTCGGATCCTGAGCCGCTAGGATCAGCTAGGGTGGTTCACCTACATGCTCCCCTAAGTGACCACGTGTACCAAGGTCTTCGGTCCTTCGACCGTCAAGACCCTATCACCCGCATTGACTGCCTGGTCGCAGACGCCTGTCGGGTATGTTTCTCTGATAGCTCCTGCTTGCTCGGCCTTTTGCCTGATCAACCCTTCACATCTTTTGCAGTTGACAGGAGCCCTATATGACATGGGTGTTTCCTTCGCTGCCCAGAACTGATCCCTCCGTCAGTTAGAGTCTCGTCGGGAGGCGCTGGAAGCTCAGCTTCGCTGCACACATCCACAGCCGAATGAGGAAGCCTGGAATGCATTGCATTCTGAGAATGCGGCCCTTCAGGGGCGGGCCGCCCATGCTGAGGCGCAGCTTCGGGAGTTTTTGGTAGAGCTGAGCGCAGCTCGAGCTTTTGATGCTCAATTACGTCAACAACTAGCTCACCTGGAGCGAAGAGAGCGCTAGGCTTGGACCCGGGAACTTCAAGCAAGTTCGGAGTTGGCCAAGGCCCGGGCAGATCTTCGGGAGGCCAACCAATCGGCTGCTATGCTGCTCACCACTTTGAAGGCCAACGAGGAGGAATTGGCGGCCTACCAAAGCGACCTTCTGCGAAGGCGCGAACGTCATGAGGCTCGGGAGGCTGAGGCGCCAGTGATCCATGAGGGGCACGGCAAGGCGCCGGGTGGAGCCTCGTCGTAACCTTCGATGGTTCCTCCGTAGTTGTAGGTCTGCCCTCTTTTCTCTACCTGATGTAGACAAGGGCTGAATGGTTTGCCGTGGATGTCGCTTTTCCCCTTTTATTGTCTTCTTTTTCTCGTGCTTGCACTTTTGCATATTGGTTACTAGAACGATGGTGGGGTCGGCCATTCTCTTTTCACAGGGGAGGCGGCGTATGCTAAGCTAGGGTCGTAGCGTCCCGACGATTCGGGCTTTTAGACACAGGCGGTGTTCCCTTAGTGCCTCTAACTTAGGCGAGCCTGATGGGCATCTCGGGCTTGAGCTGGCCCTTCGGATTATTTGAGGACCTGATGAGGTGCCCTTAGTTAAAGGATCGTTGTTAGGGGGATTAGCCACATTCTGCCCACCCGTGAGCTTAGGGCAATGTGCTGGGCGGGGGTCACGCTTCCTAATTGAGGGCTGAACCAGTTGCCCCTTGAGAGGCGAGTATGAGCATGTTCGCTTGGAGCTCACAAGAGCGGTAATCATCGTGACCTTAATTTGGGGGCCGGCTGGGGGATATAGCCCGAGTGGAACGAGGGTGTGGCTCCCCGGTTGAGGAGTTCATGGGGATTCCAATCCCGCAGAACGGCCTCGGGGTTACTGGGTCGGGTGACTTCTCGGGCAACATGTGTCGTTATGCGTCTGCCCTAGAGTCGAGCCGAGACTTCTCGGTCGAGGGCATCTCCGGGAGCGTGGGTCGCCACGCGCCGCCTGAGAGCCTCGCCGAGGCTTCCCGATCGAGGGCATCTCAGGGAGCGTGGGCCGCCACGCACCGCCTGAGAGCCTCGCCGAGGCTTCCCTGTCGAGGGCATCTCAGGGAGCGTGGGCCGCAACGCGCTGCCTGAGAGCCTCTCCGAGGCTTCCCGGTCGAGGGCATCTCAGGGAGCGTGGGCTGCCACGCGCCGCCTGAGAGCCTCGCCGAGGCTTCCCGGTCGAGGGCATCTCAGGGAGCGTGGGCCATAACGCGCCGCCTGAGAGCCTCGCCGAGGCTTCCCGGTCGAGGGCATCTCAGGGAGCATGGGCCGCCACGCACCGCCTGAGAGCCTCACCGAGGCTTCCCGGTCGAGGGCATCTCAGGGAGCGTGGGCCGCCACGCGCCGCCTGAGAGCCTCTCCGAGGCTTCCCGGTCGAGGGCAACTCAGGGAGCGTGGGCCGCCAAGCGCCATCTGAGAGCCTCACCGAGGCTTCCCGGTCGAGGGCATCTCAGGGAGCGTGGGCCGCCAGGCGCCGCCTGAGATCCTCGCCGAGGCTTCCCGGTCGAGGGCATCTCAGGGAGCATGGGCCGCCACGCGCCGCCTGATAGCCTCGCCGAGGCTTCCCGGTCGAGGGCATCTCAGGGAGCGTGGGCCGCCACACGCCGCCTGAGAAATTCGCCGAGGCTTCCCGGTCGAGGGCATCTTAGGGAGCGTGGGCCGCCACGTGCCGCCTGAGATCCTCGCCGAGGCTTCCTGGTTGAGGGCATCTCAGGGAGCGTGGGCCACCATGCGCCGCCTGAGAGCCTCACCGAGGCTTCCCGGTCGAGGGCATCTCAGGGAGCGTGGGCCGCCACGCGCCGCCTGAGAACCTCGCCGAGGCTTCCCGGTCGAGGGCATCTCAGGGAGTGTGGGCCGCCACGCGTCGCTTGAGAGCCTCGCCGAGAGTAATGAAGCAACGGCTGCTTTGCCAGAAAACCATCCATTCAGAGCGCACTAAAGAGATGAGATATATCCAGAAGACCCAATTTTCAGACGTGCGACGAGTGTATGAAATATATCCAAGTTTTCAAATACGTGGTGCGTAGATAAGCCATATTCAGATGGTCGGACCATAGAGAGGCATAGAACATATGAGGTACATCCAGAAAGCCAGACATTAGATGCGCGGAAAAGGTAGCATACATCCCTTCCCTTATCCGACTGGTCCTTTCCGTCCTGCTCGAAAAAGAACCGACCAAGTGCTACCTTGAGGAGATCTGCCATAAGCCTTCTGGTGCATTAGTGGATCATTCGAAGTCAGATGAAGGAAGGCTCGCCTTCCCCGGGGAGCGTTAATCGTCAGAACCCCGATGGATCTCCCACTTCCACTTCCGATTAGGCTGCTGGTGTCCCTCGTTCTAGCGCCAAATTTGATACTGTCGCGAAGTGGAGTGGCAGTCCCATGGGCCAGACGGGCCCTGCCGGGAGGCACGAGCCGATGAGATGGCCGGTTGCCGACCGCGCCTTGCCACGTTCCTGCAAAACAAAGGCCGTCAGCGAACCCGCCGGGGGAATCCCCGGTTAGGCACTCCGAAGGTCAAGTCAGTCTCCAAGGGCAGATGAGTAGAAACTGAATCAAAAATGAGGCAAGGGATGCGAGAACTCGCGCGCGTGTACCTGTAGTAGGGGGAGTGTCGAGCATATATAACCGGGGGAGCTGACAAACCTCGCTCATACCGATGGGACAAGCGTGTGATGGCTGTCAGCTCGCAGGGAGCACAGGGGAACGGCGCGGCATGACGCGGGGTGCTCTAGCAGTACGAGGGTACTGGATGCGCAGTACGAGGGTACTAGATGCGCAGTACGAGGGTACTGGAGACGCGGGTCAGCTGCGAGGAGATGACAGAAGTAGTCAAGGCGTGAGGAACCCCGTTAACAGGGTTGTACCCTGGATGTAAGGATGTGAAGGGGCATAAGAGCGAGACAGCCTGTACCCCGAGCGCCGACTGGCAGGTCCATATGCTGGGGACAAAGTCGGGTGAGGACCAGGGAGCGTGGGTCGCCACGCGTCCGCCTAGTAGGGATAGAGAGAGAGAGAGGGAGCGCAGGGTACGCCCTGGGTCGGGAGTCATCCTGAGACAAATCTGACTTGAGTGGGTCATCCAGTCTGAGTGATGGCCGTAGAGAAAGAGAGAGTGTGGATAGCTACCGGCTGGTGGTGCCCGACCCTGCTCTAGGTCGGAATAAGCTCAGAGAATATGGGCGACCAAGCATTTATCTGGTCGGATGGTTGAAAGGTGGGCCAGCCGCTCTCGCCGATGGTCTGATAGACCCCATCCGACCTCTCCCCTTAGGAGGGGTTTACGGGCGCGGGGACCTATCCGTTGATCTGGTTGTTGACTGTCTACCAGGCCTTCTTGGCGCCAGGCTGGCCAGTGGGCCCGGCCTATGTCTCTACCCATAGGCAAGGCCGGGATCATAAGAGTGGGCCCGGCCTATGTCTCTACCCGTAGGCAAGGCCGGGATCAAATACTAAAATAAATAACAAGTAACAATGAATGTTCATTAAAGGACCAAATAAATGAAATATCATAGTAATAAATATACGCACTAAGTCACAATTACAAGAGATCTTCTCCCATCCTTGGTTAGTTCATTCATAAGGTCTTGAAAGGTACTCTTAAGATAATCCACCAAATCCTCGTTATCTATAATATATAGCTTGTAAACCTACCTCCTGATATGGGTCTTGTTAATCACCATGCTCAACATCTAGAGTACCTCTAATCGCATTGGCTATTATAAGAATGATCAATATCCACAAGGAATAATATAATAGTAATGACTATTTTTTACATCTGACATCTCTCAATTGCTCTCTTTGAAATATGATGGTTTTCCCTTTTCATAGAGAAGTAGAGTAGCCCTAGTAGCCCTTCAACCCACTTGTATTAATACATCCTATGTTCTCGATCCCAACAAAGATAAATTGCATTAAAATATCATGGATTTAGCAATGAATTTTCTCAAAAAAACATTAATCTGCAATAAAATTAGTGATGAAATAGAAATAATTAATTATTAATCAGTAATGAAATTAGCAATAAAAAAAATTAAAAATTTATCACAAAATTAGCAACACAAAAAAATTCATCGCAAATTAACAATAAAAAAAATTACTATAGTAAAATTCATTGTAAATTAGTGACAAATATAAAAATTCATCTAAAAATGTACAACGAATTTAAAATTCGTCATAAAATTTACCACAAAACTGAAATTCATCACAAAATTTGTAATAGAATAAATATTCGTGGCAAAATTTATGATGAATTTGGAAATTCATCCCAAATTTGTAACGAATTCAAAATTCATGATAAAATTTGAAACGAAACTGAAATTTATCACTAAATTTACAACGAAATAAACATTCATGGCAAAGAATCTCTCTCTTTCACTTGAATCTTGTTTAAAAAATCTCAGCAGCTCATATGATTTACTCGCATGTTCGATCCAATGATGTTTAAATAGCACACGTCATGGATCCATAACCGACTCGTGTTACCCAATCACCGTCATTTTCTTTTCGTTTTATAAACTCCAACCTTATCGCTTCTTTCTTCTGTTGGTTATTATCTCAAATTGGTGGACTTAATTATAAGTTATACATATGAATACATACTGAACCCATATAAAATGATCTAACTTATATTTATTGAATTTCAGATTATCGGATATGGATTTGATGTGTAGAATGCTTTAGTCTAATCCGTTATCATCTATGGGTTGATAATGGATTAATTGCCTATATAAGTGGAGGATCCCAAGGGGTTAAGGCATCTTGATATCTTCTCTTCATTCCCCATTAACGAAGGTTTATAGTGTCGTAACCCTAATTCTCTTGGAAGATTTTGCTTCATCTTCTTCTAGTGGGATTTTTGGACGTTGCTACATGATAAGGAATAATGATTCTTCAATCAGGTTCTTTGTCTTTCGATTTATGTTATGCCATATTTTATAAAAATAAGATCTTGATTATGTTGTTGTATTTCCTCTTTGAATTCTTATTCAACTTTTAGAATCCATACAACATAAGATTTTACAACATCCTTTCAATTGGCATCAAGCCAAAGATAAGTTTCTTCGAATTTCATGGTTTAAAGTCAAGGTTTTTCATCGATCTTTTGTTTTAGCAATTTGATCGTCGAATTACTATAATAAAAAGCCTAGGAAAGACTTGGGTTTTTTGCATTTTCACGAAGAACACAAAGACCGGTGGAAATTGTCGTCGCCGCTGTTTAACTTAATTTTATGTCAAATCATGATTGCTCAATTGATTGACTTGGTTAGTTAATCGATAACCAAGTTTAAAATTACGAATAGAACCGAACCAAATCGATCACTCAATTAATTCAGTTGGCGCCAATTGATTGATGAATTTCTCCAATCTATTAGCACAATTGGATCAAATACAGGATCGATTTTTAATCGATTAGGTAAATCGTTTGGTAATTTTTTGTTAATCTATTAATAGCCTTTAAATCACGATAAAATCGATCGAAATTGATTGATCAATCGCTTAAATCTATTCTAATCAATTATGGAAAATTTTCATCGATTAATACCCTTAAGGTGCGACAAGACTAATTACGAATTGATTAAGTTTTGTTTTTAATCGATAAACAATGTTTTCTACATGATCAATCAATTAAGTTTAATCGATTAACAGTTTGCTATGTGAGAGTGAAATTAAATGAATTAAATAACGATTCGAATGAAATTAAAAGATATTAAAAAAATATTAACGAGGTTAGATAGCGTCGAACCTTTAACGATCAACTCGATTCTATTAAGATTTTTCATCAACCGCTAGAGTAAATTAGAAAGCGTTCACGGTAGGTGATCCAGAAGTCCAACGTTCAAGTGTTCACGTCCCATTTGGAGGAAAAATTTCTATAAAATATGTCGTAGCTAGGGATCGAATCGCGAATACATGAGATGATAATTAATTGTCCTTCCGTTCCATTATAGCCCTGGGTCGAATTCATGCTTTGTTTAAAAAAAAATGATTAATGGGGTTTTTCCAACCTCGGGCGACCAACCCAGCCCCATGGAAGTTTCCAACCAACTACCAGGTAAATCGGGAAGCGCTCGCGGTGGGCGGTCTAGAAGCCCAGCACCCCAGAATTTGTGTCTCATTTAGAAGAAAAATTACTACAAATACATCGTAGCTGGGGATCGAATTGCGGATGTCTGGGATAGCGACTAGTCGCCCTACCGCTGCACCATAACCCCGGGGCCAAAAAATTATTAACGAGATTTTTCCAACCTCGAGCGACCGGCCCGACCCCACGGAAGTTTCCCACCGCCCGTTAGGGTAAATCGGGAAATGCTCACGATGGGCGGTCTAGAAGCCCAGCGTCCCAGGGTTCGTGTCCCATTTGAAGGAAAAATTCCTACAAATACGCCGTAACTGGGGATAAAATTATGGATTTCTGAGATAGCGACTAGTCATCCTACCGCTACATCATAGTCCCGGAGGGTAGCTACCATAGTCCCGGGGGAAAGGAAACAATTAAGGATTCATATCCCTGTGGAAGGGGAAGAAAAAAAAACAGATAAGGGAAGAAAAAGAATCCAGATGCACAAACAGAGAGAGAAATTGGGGGCGCATAAAATGGACAAAAGGAAAGATGAACATGTAAGAGCAGTGGCATGCTAATGCATGGGTTCGTAAGGGTGCTATGCCAGTGAATGGAGAAGAAGTTGCTGCTTATGGGGACAGACTTATCTACGTTAAGCCTACACCAAGTCTAGGACTCCAGTGCAAGGGCCCCATCGGAGTTTCACTCCCGCGGCAAAGGGTTAGTTATGTAGTAATCATCCCCTACCCCTAACTTTTCTGCTCCTGGTGGGGACGCCATTGGGAGCCTGAAGGTGGCTCTTGTGAAGGCAGTTGCCGAAGGGGAAGTGGCAAAGAAGAAGAAAAAGACAAGGTCTGCCAGACTCCACAGGGAGTTTGTTTCGACGAGGATCGAGCCTTCAGCAGGGACAGTGCATCTCGCCCTTGGAGATGTGGCTCGCGAGATGAGCCATCAGCTGCAGGGGCGAGAGTTGGAAACAACCTCTCAAATTACTTGTCGATCGCTTCCCCTCCCGCTATCTTTGAGCAAAACTCTCCTTCTAATTCAGCCTCACTCAAATTTGAAATAGCGAGTGGACAGAGGGAACTTAGTTCATCCGTAGAAAAAGGGAAGTGAGAGGGTGGAATAGTACATGGCAGGCACGTGCAATGAAGAAGCTGCGTGGCATGATAATTCAGGTCGAAATGATCCTCCTCCCCGAGCCTCAGGACCCCCCTCGGGGAATACGCCCTAGAAGGATGGACAGAAGACCCTTCCTGGGATCCTTCCTGGGACCCCCCCCCCTCCCGCGAGGAGTTGGGTCCCTAGAGCCCCTCGGGAATTATAATGCCTGAGCTCACCCGGGTCAGAAGGCTCCGAGCTCACCTCGGGGTAGCAGAGCCCGAGTTAGCTTCGACCTCAAGCAACGGTCCTCTTCCCCCCTTTTTCTTTAACGGATCTGTGGATAAGTTTCCCCGTCATAAGGAGTCATCACGACCCTTAAATATCGCAACGGGTCGAAGCATAGTAACGGCGCAGACCATTTCAAAGACTAGCCAGTAATCGCCGGAAGAAGGGGAGGACGTGACATAAATCATGGAGACGTGACACTAAACGAGGGAATGCGCCAAGTCTACCGCCATCAGTATAAAAGGTAGTCCAACTCCTCCGGTAAGGGAGTTACGTTCTCTCAACCTTACATACATTTTCCTTTCTTGCTGCCTTTACTCTCCATCAATACACTGAATTGAGCGTCGGAGTGGACTCTGCCAGACCCCTTCCGGCGTGTCCCCTAACGCTCGTGTTAATCTCGCAGAGAACAGAGTTCCTCCCCTCCATAGCGACATTCACGTAGGCAGACCCCCGGTGACTGAACATCGTCGTTGACTCCTTCCGGAATAAATTTGGTGCCGTCTGTGGGAATCTAGCAAAGCACTTAAAGGAGCATCGATGACAGGACCGGAGGGACAACCCCTTGTCCTTACAAGAGAGGAACTCGATCGCCTACTGGCCAACGACATTAAAGAGGCGCTGAAGCAACACCAAGTCGAACAGGTTGCCTCACAACAAGGGGATTCTGCGAGGGAGGAGATCCCTAGAGCCTTCGCCTAGCATTCACGGAGATTCGTCACCCCGGTGGGGCAACGGGATGGAGTAGCCCTGGGCCCCCAAAGAGAGTCTCCCGGAGACATTGAGAAGGTTCACTCGGTGGCCTCCAACGCCCGGAGGCACAGAGAGGAACAGGGAAAGAGGGATGAACCTAAGACCTCCCATAAGGTTCCCTCTACACCTTTCTCATCCAAGATTGTCGAAGACCTCATGCCAAAGTAGTTTCGCGGGTCGGGGATCCCTGAGTATTATGGGAAGACGGATCCAGAAGATCACGTCTGCAAATTCGAGAATGTTGCACTCCTGCACCAGTATACTGACGGTGTGAAGTGTCGGATGTTTTTAAACACCCTGTCTGGAGCAGCTTAGCGGTGGTTCTAGAGGTTGCCACAAGGTTCCATTAACTCCTTCACGGAGTTTAGAACAGCCTTCCTTCACCATTTCGCGAGCAGCCGTCACTACTAGAAGATGACACTTAATCTATTCGCCCTCAGGCAGAAGCCTAAGGAACCACTCAAGGAGTACATCCAGAGGTTCAACCAGGTGGCACAAGATGTGCCCAGCGCCACATCAGCGATACTCGTCAGTGCATGCACCCAAGGACTCGCTGAAGGGGACTTCTTCCAATCCTTGGTAAAGAAGCCCCCCGCCAGTTTCGATGATTTGCTGGGACGCTCCGTCAAGCATGTCAATGTGGAAGAAGTACAGTACGCCCGTCGCAAAGATCCAGTCGGAGCCCCCCCCCCCCTCCGGTGGCTCCCCGATCAGACAGTAGGGAGCCCCGGCTCCAACTCAGTGAAAAGACCTTCACCCTGGGAAGGACCAGTGGGCTGGTAGGCATCGGCTGGTTGAGACGGTAGACACCGAGCAACCGGAGCCATTACCAATGTACTGTAGTTACCATGGCAACTCGACACATTCCACTGAGGAGTGTCCCGCCTTGAAGAAGAAGTTCGGCGAGGAGGCAGATACCAAACCTCGAAGAAAGTGAAATAAGTCGGGGTATCGCAGAAAGTCGCCAAGGCGAAGCCTTTCTCCTTAGCGACAGCATGCCAGGGAAAACGAGGCCTGACATCGGTCTCAATCACGATCATGAGGTAGGAGTCTGGGGCCTGCACCCCGAAGATCTCTCTCCTTAGAAAGAGACCCCCACAAGGGCAAGACCCCCATGCGTGGTTCGCCCTCAGGTCATGTGGGAGTCATCTCCGGAGGACCTACTGGAGGGGACTCCAACCGGGCAAGGAAGTCTCATACCATGTGACTAGAAAATTACTCCATTGAAACTAGCTGGAGTCAAGAACCCGACCCTACAATATCTTTTGGACCAGCCGACTTGGAAGAAGTGGAGGCTCCCCATGAAGACGCCTTAGTGATCATAGCTCATATTGCTAATTACGAGGTTAAGTGCATCTTTGTGGACACGGGGAGTTCCGTGAACATCTTGTACAAGGCGGCTTTGGATCAAATGCAGATCGATGAAGATGAGTTGCTCCTGGTCTCTACCCCACTGTTTGGCTTTACGGGGTATCGAGTACAACCGATAAGGCAGATTACCCTCTCGCTCTCCTTGGGAAGTGACGTGCTGGAGAGGACCCGAAGGACTCCCTTCTTGATTGTGGATGCGCCCTCCTCCTACAACGCAATCCTGGGACACCCGACACTCAGTACTTTCCAGGTAGTGGTCTCTGTTTACCACCAGAAGATAAAGTTCTCGGTAGGCGACCGAGTGGTTGAAGTCAGGGGAGACCAGTTGGTATCTCAATGGTGCTACAATGGGGAAGTCCGAACAGAGTCCCGGAATAACCCAAGGGGTCTTGAAGGCTAGTTGAGGAAAGCCATGCACGTAAAGAGGAGGACCAGGACTAGGGATGTCCAGGCTAGGCAACCGTCTCTGACCCTCCCTGTCTCGGTAAGATTTGCATTATATAATGAATGCCCTTTTGTGTATTTTGGCTGTCAAGCAGCAAATTCAAGTAATAAAGGAAGATGCTTTCTTTCAACCATCTACGCCCAACTAGGAGTAAAAATCCTAATACCTCGCGGTGCAGTCGATGCCCAGGGTACTTAGGCTTAGTCTGGGTTGTTACGCCCGACCAAGTACCCAAAACTCTAATACCTTGTGGTGCAGCCGATACCCGGGGTACTTAGACTAGGTCTGGGTTGCTACGCCCGACCAAGTACCCAAAACCCTAATACCTCGCGGTGCAACCGATGCCCGAGGAACTTAGGCTTGGTCTGGGTTGCTACGCCCGACCAAGTACCTAAAACCCTAATACCTCGAGGTGCAGCCAATGCCCCGGTACTTAGGCTAGGTCTAGGTTGGTACGTCAGACCAAGTACCCAAAACCCTAATACCTCGTGGTGCAGCCAATGCCCGGGGTACTTACGCTTGGTTTGGGTTGCTACGCTCGACAAAGTACCCAAAACCCTAATACCTCGCGGTGCAGCCGTTGCCCGAGGTACTTAGGCTTGGTATGGGTTACTACGCCCGACCAAGTACCCAAAACCCTAATACCTCACGGTGCAGCTGATGCCCGGGGTACTTAGGCTTGGTCTGGGTTGCTACGCTTGACAAAGTACCCAAAACCCTAATACATTGCGGTGCAGCCAATGCCCGGGGTACTTAGGCTTAGTCTGGGTTGCTACGCCTGACCAAGTACCCAAAACCCTAATACCTCGCGGTGCAGCCGATGCCCGAGGTACTTAGGCATGGTCTAGGTTGCTACGCCCGACCAACTACCCAAACCCTAATACCTCTAGGTGCAGCCGATGCCCGAGGTACTTAGGCTTGGTCTAGGTTGCTATGCTCAACCAAGTACCCAAACCCTAATACCTCGCGGTACACCCGATGCCCGGGGTGCTTAGGCTTGATTTGGGTTGTTACGCTCGACCAAGTACCCAAAACCCTAATACCTCGCGGTGCAGCCGATGCCCGGGCTACTTAGGCTTGGTCTGGGTTGCTACGCTCGACCAAGTACCCAAAATCCTAATACCTCGCGGTGCGGCCGATGCTCGAGGTACTTAGGCTTGGTCTGGGTTGCTACGCCCGACCAAGTACCCAAAACCCTAAATATCTCGCGGTGCAGCCAATGCCCGGGGTACTTAGGTTTGGTCTGGGTTGCTACAAACTACCCACCAGGGACACAAACCAGGATGCCTCGTGATATCCCGAGCGCCCAGGACAGGGGGCGCTGCGGAAGCAATTGTAAAGTAGCATACCCGACCAATGGAATACGAGTAAGGCGTTCAAAGGAATAATCCAAGCATACACATACACGAGGTAACAAAAATATTACTTTATTTATATGAAAAATACACGAAGAATTATCAAGATACAATCGAGATATCTTGTGGGAAAAAGAAAAAAACAAAAAGAAAGGGCACTCTTCTACTTGGGCCTTTCTTCTCTACGACGTCATTCCTGCAGGGTCGCTAGGCTCGGAACCACTTTCCAGGTATACAGTGCGCAGGAGTCTATCGATGTGATCCTTGAATCCTTTGCCACCTTCCGGGTACTCCATCCTAGTAGTCCGTAACAGATGAGGACGCCTGAGGTAACATGGGCAGCACGACCCCATCTAAAGACCCTGGCCACCTCTTCCCGCAAAGATGAGTCCGATACAACATTCAGAAGGAAGAAGAGGGGGAACAACAACGACAATTTCTCTCCGGGTCGTGTAATGACGCAAAGAAGAATTGCCTTAACAGGAGAAAGTAGCAACTGCAATTTCTCTCCGGATACAAGAACAACGAAAAGAAGAAAGAGAAAGAGAAAGAGAGAAAGACGTAGCTGCAGCCCCTCCCCTCTTGATGACGGCGTCTCCCACAAACCCCATCCTATGCCCAAAACACGGGGAAAACGAGGATTGGGAAGAGGATGGCGTTTGGTGACTCACCGCCACGGGCCGACCAGGGGGAGGTGATCAGCAGGATGAGCCATCTCCTCCCTGCCCCCTTGCTGACCATGTAATATCTTTTCTAAACTCCTCAGATGACCCGGGAGTCCCACATTCGCCAGGATCTTCAGCGAGACCCTGGACATCATCTCCACCACGTTCCCCAGCAAAAATGGTGAAACAAAGGCTTCCCCCTCCGCGAGGCTCTCTGGCCAAGAACACTCTACCAGCTCCGACATCAACAACTGCGGCCACGGGGGGCAGGAAGAGTGCTGGCATCACGCCAGGAAGAAGAAAGAATGCAGAAGGGATGATGAAATGGTTCACCCTTCTACCCCCTATTTATAGGGGCCCCTGCCACTCCATGTATTTAATGCGAAAATGATGCATGAATAGCAATAGAGGCCGAAGCGTCACTTCGATCAACACACTGACGCCGAGCCTAGGAACCGACGACTCTTTATGAGTCTATCCAAGAGATCACGTGTGACGCGGAGGCGACGGTTCGGGAGTCGTCCCCACTTGCCAAAAAGAGTTGACAGGGGCCCATAAGCTTATCACAAGATCAGCCTCATGAGAGGACTCCTATCTTTTTCCTTAATGTTCCGCTGTATGGACGCAGAAGCACGCAGAACCATTCCAAGAACACGAACGAAATGATAAAGTAAAGAAATGTGATCACGCTAATCAAGGTTGATACTGATGGATCGTTTTCGGTGTGCTAGAGGGGGTGAATAGAACTTTTTCGTTGAATCTCTTCACCTACGTTGTTAGTTGCGCAGCGGAAACAATAATATGCAAAAGAATAATGGAAAGCAATGCTAACAACTTGATTTTACTTGGTATCCACCCCGGACGGGTGACTAATCCAAGAATCCATCGGTGGATCAATCCCCGGATAACCTCCGGCTAGCCCTCGTCGCTCCTTGTGGGTGGAGAAACCTCGCCACAACACCAAGCAAAGCTCTGAGTTCAAAGACTACTATCTTGCCTTTAACCAAGACAAGATTCGTCAAGAATTTTAGCCACCACGAAGTCCTCTTTAAATAGGACTCGGGCTGAAACCTTCGCTACCAGTCGATTGCCCCCAGGCCAGTCGACTGGTGCCACTGAAATTCGACCGTTGCACCCCAACGTTCGAATTCTCAGCCAACTCACCAGCCACCTACCAGTCGACTGCCCCCAGGGCAGTCGACTGGTCCCAGGGCTGAGACCTTTTTGTGAGTTCCATCAGTCGACTGCCCCCAGGCCAGTCGACTGGTCTACTCACCCACCTAAGGTTACCCTTCCTAAGTATATTCCACTCCGCACTCAACCCCTAGGATTTCCCGAGTACAATCACACAACACTCGTACCCTCACGACTCGACTGACTCCTCACTCAGCAACCTCGACTATTGCCTTCGCGCCCTCTTTATCTTCGGCTCCCGTCCCTCGGATGCACGCAAGCCTCCAGCTTGCCTCCATGCCATCCTTCATGCATGTCTCGAAGTTCTTGCCCCTCAGCTCATTGTCCCTGCTCTCCAAGGTCCCTTGGGTGCATACAAGCCTCCAACTTGTCTCCATGCCACCCTTCACCGTACCGAGGCCGTCCAGTCAAGTCCATATGTGTAAACCTGTACAACCTACACATTCAACATACACATATTAAAAACAAGGGAAAACCTAACTTAAACCCTTTGCCCAAACATCAAAACACTTGGTCACTCCGGACCACAGATTGCCTCAACAGATACAAAAAGGCCTAGCTCCCTAGTACACAAGTAATCCTACAACTCCGAGTACAGGGGAGGAAGTCCCCTTCCTGGGCAGCCCTTACTCATAGACTGGGGTCAGCATCGGGAGGTAGAAGGTGACCTTTCTTCAATTGGTCGATAGCCCCGTGGAAGCCTTGCTGCAAACGCTTCATTACTTGGGCAGCAACGATAGCGCGAAATTCATCTGACTCCAAGAACTTCGCCTTGGAGTCCGCTTCGTCTTTCTTCGAGTGGGAGGTTTTGGCAACCCGAAGGGCTCAAAGCTCGGCCTCTGCAGCTTCTAGGGCACTCTTCAGCCATCCCAACTCGGTAGACATCTCATCCTGATCGACCAGGGCTTCCCTAAGTCTAGCCGACATGGCCCATACCTCCGATCGATCTTGTGCCAGGTCATCAGGACAGATGCGCGCTCGGTGGCCATAAGAAAGTCAGACTCCTTCTGACCCAGTTGTTGCGCCTGATCCTGAACACGCGCGTTCAGTTTCTCGGTCGAGATGACCATGAGTCGGAGGTCACCCGATAGCTTCGTCTCTCTCATCTGAAGCTGGTCCCTCACCTGCGTCACCTGGAGCAGGTCTTGGGTAACGAGCACAGCCTAATCGGACGCCAGGTGTTCGCGGTGCCGGAAATTTTGTAGGGCCAGTTCCTTGTCCCGTACGAGGTCCGGCAGATGCTCGACCTTTGCATGGAGAGCTCTACTGACCTCTGCCTGCATTAGTCCTGCCCAACACTCATGGTTAGCGGTAGCTTCAGCCCGTATGGCTCGGCGGATCAAAACTTCAACCCGAGGGTAGGAGTATAGGCCTCAGCCGGCAGTTAGGCAGTCTTCAGCTGCTTGTTGTTACACCAAAAGGTTAGAATATACAAGAACATATCCAATGCAACACTAACTTGTACCTTTAGAAGGGTCTCCCGGAGAGTGGTTAGTGGTCCCGCCGATACTTGCATGGCGGCCCCTCCTGGGGACTTGGATAGGTTAACTCCTCCTTCGAGCGATGGCGAACCCCCGCGAGGAGGAAGCCGTTGGACCGCAGGAGCTTCAAGTGGCAAACTGGAGTGGCCGGAGACACACTCCTCGGAGCTAGAACTCCCCTCAAACATGACCCCCTCGGGCTGGACCTCCTTCAACTGCACTGGGGGGAAGGATTGCATAGAAGCCTCGAAGGTCACATCCAACTTCTTCTTGAGGCGATCCAGTCTCATTCGGCATTGGGTATGTATTACCTCCTTACCCTTCGAGACCTCGGCTGGATTGGTTGAGGGAAGACTAGGACCGACCCTCTCTGGAGTTGCGGCCGAAGGGATAGGAGAAGGCGTAAGAACAGGGGCTCCCCCCTCAGAAGGAGCAACCGTCTCCTCAGGCACAGAGGGAAGAGGGTTGGGACCTGCAGAGCACAGTTTTTTCCATCTAGGACCCAAGCCCTTTGGGAGTCGCCTCTTCTGCCGACCATTGGTTTGGACAACTGAGGGGACGGTAAGGGGGGGGGGGGACGCTTCGCTCACCACCTCGGGACGAACAGCAAAGGGGGGAGAACCACCCCCAAAAGAAAGACTCGCCATGGGGGTCAACAGGTTGACCCGAAGGCCCTCGGTTTGCAACCCGCGGGGATAAAATAGTGGCTTCTACCCTCTCGGGCGAAACCGCCCCATGGGACGAGTCGGCAGTCCCCTCCCAGGACTCGGCAGGCGTAGGAGGTACCTCAGGAACGACCGGGGGAGGATTCAGCTCCTCCTTGTTGGCCTCCCCCACTTGATAAGTTGGCTCATTACCTTGGCGAACATGATTTCCTCTACAAACAAGGCAATATCAGTCAGAATTAACAGGCGTTAGTAAAAAAGGGATAAGCATACCAAGGCTGGAGCTGATTCGGGTCATTTTGGGGCTAAGGTCCGCCCGGAACATAAGTTCCTCACATTGCACCATCCCTGGGCCGCTGAACTTCATGTCAGAGAGTACATTCCTAGCATGCCGATAGGTAGAACTCTGGAAAAAACTCTCCTAAAGATGGATGATTGGGGAGAGCCTCTATCCAGCGAAGGGGACCGAAGGGCAACGCCGGCAGTTGGATAAAGAAATACTTCTCTTTCCATCCTTTGTACGAAGAAGGAAACTCTCCTAAAAACCTATGACCCGGTCGGGTTGTGAAACTGAAGACCCCCTTAGAACCGATCGGGACAAAGAAATAATGAAAAAGATGAGGAGTCAGGGGGAGATCAAAAGGCTTGATGACAATATACGCACTCCCCATCTGAGCGAAGTCATTGGGAGTCATCTGGTGGAGAGGGATATCGAAATAGGAAGATATGTTCATGAAGAAAGGGGGAATAGGGAAACGAAGTCCTGACTCCACCTGCCCTAAGAAGAAGGTTGACATGCCTACGGAGGCTCCACTGGCGTCTGGTCTATCTTGGGGATAAGCACAACCATCTCGGTCGGGATGCCGTAGGCCTCGATGGCCGCCTGCAGAACCTCCGGCCTCACTCTTGAAGAGGCAGACTCATACCATTTCGCTCGGTAGCCTTCCATGGTTCCTGAGGGAAGCAACAAGAAAGAGACAAACTGCTTATGCGCAAAAGAAGCCTGATAAGAGAAGAGGAAGAAGAAGCGCACTAAGCCACAAAGTCGGAAGTGGGCCTAACACCCTCGTCCTCCCCTCTTATACCCAAGAAGCCGCCGGCTTGAGTGCAATGGGGGAGAGGCATGTGAACAGCAAGAAACCGCAGCACTCGAGACAATCACCTGACGTGAGCCAGCTACAGCGGCGCACGTCAATAAGAATTCGTGGAAAAGGCCGTGGAAGCACGTGGCAATGAAGCATTCGCAGAGATACCTTGTCGCCATTAAAAAAGGTACCATGCACCTTTATAACGAGGAGACAGATATCATCAACGCAGAAGCCTTTTCGGGAAAGATAAAACCAAAGAGGGGATTTCTCGGAACTCAGGGTGAAGATTATAATCCGAGGGTCCCGTATAACTATTGAAGGAACATTAACGGATAGGAAGTCCCGCCGGAACTCAGCTTCATCACCTGGGCACTAGTCCGATCAGTCAGCCACACTTCCTTCGATCAGGCTTGAAGGGAGGGACTTGTGATAGGGTTGAATAGCCCGTGACAGACACGTGGGATGAAAAAGTTGCATGGCATGATAATTCGGGTCGAAATGACCCTCCTCCCCGAGCCTCAGGATCCCCCTCGGGGAACACGCCCTAGAAGGTGGACAGAAGACCCTTCCTGGGATCCTTCCCGGGACCCCCCCCCCCCCCCTCCCGTGAGGAGTTGGGTCCCTAGAGCCCCTCGGGAATTATAGTACCCGAGCTCACCCGGGTCAGAAGGCCCCGAGCTCACCTTGGGGTAGCGGATCCCGAGTTAGCTTCGACCTCAAGCAACGATCCTCCTCCCCCCTTTTTCTTTAACGCACCTGTGGATAAGTTTCTCCGTCGTAAGGAGTCATCACGACCCTTAAATATCGCAACGGGTCGAAGTGTAGTAACGACGCAGACCGTTTCAAAGGCTAACCAGTAATCACCGGAAGAAGGGGAGGACGTGGCATAAATCACGGAGACGTGACACTAAACGAGGGAATGCGCCAAGTCTACCGTCATCAGTGTAAAAGGTAGTCCAACCCCTCCGGTAAGGGAGTTACGCTCTCTCAACCCTACATATATTTTCCTTTCTTGTTGCCTTTACTCTCCATCAATACATTGACTTGAGTGTCGGAGTGGACTTCGCCGGACCCCTTCCGGCGTGTCCTCTAATGCTCGTGCTAAACTCGTATGGCGCGGAGTTCCTCCCCTCCATAGTGACTTCCACGTGGATAGACCCCCGATGACTGAATATCATCGTCGACTCCTTCCGGAACAGGAAGAAAGACGAAGATTAAAAAATTGGGGGTGCCTTTTTTTCTCCTCTTCTTCTTCTAATGACCGGTTGCTGCTAGCGCATCATCGGTGCTGCAGATGTGGCAAGAGCTCGAGGTGATGAGCACATCGCACGAGGAAGGATGAAAGGGCTTCCATCTGATTTTGGGTGGAATAAAATTTGTTCATGAGTTGGGCAGTTGATGGATTTATAAATCCATCCATCCGTTTCTTTAACACAAGTAAACAATGAAAAGTATTATCAATCCATCCCTTTGTCATCAAGTAAACGAAGAAAAATTGTCTAGAAAATTTTTCACAGTCTTTGAATTCGCGCTCTCCTAAGTAAACATAGGATAAAAGATATTAAAGAAGCATGCATAGTAGAGAAATGGTGGGTTCATGGTCCACTCAATTAGAGAATTTATATCAAATTAATTCTTTAATTGCACGTATAGTAGACTTTTAAATGGGTTATAGTAATTATTTGATAAATTATTTGATTGCTATAGGATATCAATTGATTAATAAATTTAATTTAAAATTATTAAAGTTGATTAAATGATAATCTATTCACTTAAATTATTCTTACTATTTTCTTGAGGTTATTTACATAACATGCTTACTAAATTAAACTATTGTATCAGTCCAAAAGAAAACATATTAGATATGTTTAGTGAATTTAATGTTGGTAGTGTTGGTGTAGGATACACCATAATTAAACCTGTATTTTGATATTGGCAAAGGTTCATAGTTAAGTCTTGTTGTTATCTGATAGATTGCTCTAGTGTGTAGGAAGATTATCTCAGTGAAGCCTTAGTTGAGGCTAGGTAAGAAAGTTTTGGCAAATCGTGGAAACCAGGCAGGAAACTCAGATGGGTTAAAATCTGGCAAGAAGTCTCGGTAGGTCTGGAGGACCTGATACATCTGGCAAGAAGTCTTGATAGGTCTGGAAGCCCAAATGTTATTAAACTCAAATCAAATCAACTCAAATTAAACTCAACTCAAAATCAACTCGAATCAAACTAAACCAAGTCAAATTCAAATAAAATTAAACCAAATCAAACTCAAATCAAATCAAACTCAAAAGCAAATCAAAATCAAATCAAAATCACCCCAAATGAAATCAAATTCAAACCCAACCAAATTAAACTTAAAAAATTTTTCAATACTTTAGAATTATTTTTCAAAATTTCAAAATTATTATTTTTCAAAATTTAATAAAAATTATTTTGTTAAAATTTATAATTTTTCAAAACATTAAAAATTATTTTTTCAAACTTAAACATTATTCTTTTTTCAAACTTAATTTATTTTTAAACTTAAATTTTTTTCAAAACCTAACCTTAACTTAACAATCATCTCACACATTTGCTTGTAACATGGTTGACAACCTGAACTAGTGAGATGGACTAGGATTAATCAAATAAATTATTCCAAATTTTCTTTCGATCGGTGGACTAATCAAAACCATTTATTGACCAATAACTTTAATTCAGTGCAAATATGACATCTATCTGTCGATCAAAAATCTATTGGTAGACCGAACAATTAAACCCACCAACTAACGGTGAAAAAGTCACCGATATTTATGTTATCCATCGGCTAATAAACTTATCAGTCGACCAAACACCTAATCGGTTTAACCCTTGACACGATAAAATATTGAATTTATCCGTCGACCGAAAAACTTTTCAGTCGACTAAAAACCAACTAAAGCCACGTGATTGGTCAAAATCTTCGGTATTCAATTTATCGGTTGACCAATCAGGCTGATCTGCGATGCCTCGGTAATGACCCTAACTCACTCATTTCAATTATTTAATTTTTGTTTTCAAAATTATTTACAATATTTTTTTTTGCAACTATAGTGAAAAGTCTCGTAAGATTGCCCAAAAGGAGGCTAGCTCCTTATTTCCCAGCCAAGACCCTAGTTTCTCCTCTGAAGATCTAAATAGGCCATTCCCTAACAAAAAATTTTCGATCTTACCAACATGATGCATTGATCTACCCTTCTGTCAGAACTACTCTCCCGAGGCCATTAATATTATACAATACTACTCGTTAGACAATCTAGAATGTTGCAACCATGATCATAATATCACCTTGTGTATTGAATTTTATCATAACTTTTGTGAAATCGATGCCTTCCACCTTAAGACTCGAGTTGCTCTAAGAGACGTACTATTTGACTTTG
This sequence comes from Boesenbergia rotunda, assembly GCA_024364735.1. Classification (NCBI taxonomy): domain Eukaryota; kingdom Viridiplantae; phylum Streptophyta; class Magnoliopsida; order Zingiberales; family Zingiberaceae; genus Boesenbergia; species Boesenbergia rotunda. Next base: position 554,353 of record JAGFNQ010000475.1, read on the forward strand.
CACCTTTTCAAGATTTCTACGCATATGACCATCACCCAATTAGATTTTTCTTTATCCAAATTTTCTAGACATATTACCAGATCCTTTCAACCATCTAACTCTTGATATCATGTATGTTGATTTGTTCGTAGGTCAACGCCCAAAGGAGTTGTCTTCAATTCCTCTGAGTCCCAACGATAATGTATTTTCAAGGTTATCGTGTGTTGTATTCATCCCATGACATCACATGATTTAGTTGTACTATGTCCAGTTCACCTTTTTTTGATGTATGCCTTAAAACATCAATTAGATTTTGACTTAGGCTATTGGGTTTTCAAGTCCATCATCTACTACTTGGGTTACAGTACCTCACTCAAGGTACATATGGTTCACTTCCACATCCTGACTACATTCATAGCTTCATTAGGGATTGGTGTCGGTAGAGGTAACGTAGTAGATTTGTTTGATTTTGATATGGTTGGCATTCATCAGTTGTCTTTGGCTGGGATGACTACCTCTGAAGGGCTTGCTTACAAGAAAGATCATCTATGCTACGTACCCCTAGTAGGAGATAGAGGTAACGAGGAAGAACCAGCCACTACAGTCCCTTCTATCCAAGTGATGAGTCAAGAACTGGTTGCCTTGACTCCATTGTTCGATGCAACACACAGTGTCTCTTCCTCAACCCCTCCACTAACCGTTGACCCATATAGATAGTTTGGTGAAGACATGCTCAGTCGTTTTGACACACTTCAGACGATGATTCAGGACTAGTATATCTCACTCTACGATCAGCTTACGGATTTCCGTCAGGAGATTATCACTCGGATGGACCATATAAAGCAGAAGCTGCATACCATTTTTGACTTCTTTCACTCCTCTCACATCTCACTTCCTGATGCTTGACTTGACTTTGACATGTGTTGATAGTTAGACTATTTGGTGTTTCTGGATGTTGTATGACTCTGGATTTGTTGGGCAACTTATACTTATGACTTTGGCTTCATACCCTTTTCTTACATATCTATCTTTGAGTGTTATAGTCTTGCTTCATGCCTTCCTTTACAAATATGTTTGTTAGAATAGGCTTCTACTTGTAAAATTATTTTTAAAATGTTAGTTTTCAAAATTTTTCTTTATCATTTTTGCAAAATTCCAAAACTTAGGATTTTTCAAAACTCAAAATGGAACTAGCTTAGGGTTTATCTTAGTTTGCATGCACCTGACCAGCATCTCATAATCACATTAGGATCCTTTGCTTGTGTTTGATAAAACCTAGAAATGGATGAGATGCTTAGGCCATAGCTTAGATTTTAGACACTTATGTCTATGCATCACTATAAATCAAAGACTTTAAATTCAAATTGATCAAGTTGAGCAAGTATTTAACCCAACTCTCAACTTGACCAACTTTTAGTCACACAAGCTCGTATCTTATGGTATTCAGTTAAGTACTAAAATTGGACATTTCATATAGGACTTTTTCTAGAATCTTTCCATGCTTAGACTTTAGGACAACCTTTTAATAAAAATATCAGCTTAAGGGGAGAGGGGAGCACAAAAATTCTGAAAACATACTTGTTTTAAAACTTAAATACTATTTTTAAATCTTAAATTTTAAGCCTTCTTTTAATACTCAAATGAATTTTAAAACTCATTCAAACTTATTTTAAAAAGTTCTTAAAACTCAAAACTGTATACAAATTTTTAATCTTAAAAGACTTAAACTAACCTGCTAATTAAAATAAATTTTTAACTTTAAAATTTCTAAACTAAATATTTTGAACAAATTTTTGAAAATATAAAACCTAAACTAACCTTTAAACATAAACTAATTTTTATTTAACATAAAATTTAATTTTAAATTCCAACTTAAAATTGTTTTCTTAAACTAAATTTTCAAAAATGTTAAACTAATTTTAACTAATTAAATTTTAACTTAACCTTACTTTTAAAATGTAAACTAATATTTAAACTTTAAACAAATTTTTATTAAAATTTTAAACAGGTTTTTAAACTTTTAACTTAATTTAAATCTTTAAACAAATTTTTTATTTTAACTTTAAACAAATTTTTAAAATTTTAACCTAATTTTAAGACTTTAACTAATTTTTAAACTTTAACAAATTTTTAATTTTAAAAAAAAACTTACACTTAAGTTAAAACTTTAAACAATATTTTAATTTTAACCTAAACTAACTTTTAAAACTTAAAAAACATTAGTTTATTAAGTTACTTTTGAAACCTAAAATTTCTTAGATATTTTCAAAAAAATTTAAAGCTTTGAATTTATTTTTCAAACAAACACCCCATATTTTGATGTTAGTCAAAGGGAGAGAGATATCACGTGCAAGGAGAGGTTTATTTGAGGGGAGCTATTATATATATATATATATATATATATATATATATATATATATATATATATATATATATATATATATATATATATTCCGGAAGGAATCGATGTCGACGGTCAGTCACCAGAGTTCAGCCCATGAGGATGATGATGAGAGAAGAAGAGCTCCCACCCTGCGAGATTAACACGAACATTAATGGGAGCACGCCGGAAATTGTCCGGCGGAGCCCACTCCGATGCTCAAGTCAGTGCGAGAGTCTTTGAGATAGAAGGAACTAAGAAGAAGTGTGAGTAAGAATGAGCGTAACCCCCTTACTTGAGGGGTTGGAGTACCTTTTATACCTGAGGCGGTAGTCACACGTGTTCCCACGTTCTTCTCCACGTCCTCTTAATTGTCAGTTACTGGATAATCTTTGTAACGGTTCTCGAAGCCATTAAATCTGGGCCGTTGCGATAATTAAGGCTTTAATGGCCGCGTATTATGGGTCATGATTATCTCGTAATTATTAGTGGTAATTATCCACATATCTGAAGAAAGGGGATGGTTACTTGAGGTCGGACTACAGGATAGGGTGATCCTTGGGCTTCGCTACCCCAAGGTGATCCCGGGGTCCTTTGGCCCAGGGGGATCCCGGGTGTTCGCCTTCCCGAGGTTATCTCGGGGACCTTACCTCCCGAGGTGATCTCGGGGACCTGACCTCCCGAGGTGATCTCGGGCATATGTCCTCCTGGGGCGATCTCAAGAGTATGTCTATCCGAGGTGGTCTCGGGAATCTACCTTCCCGAGGGAGTCTCGGGAGTCAGGGAAAGAGAGTCATCCAGACTCGGTAGATTATGCCACATAGCTTCTTCAGCCCACGTGTCGGCCACGGGGTGTTCAACCCCATCACAAGTCCCTCCCTTCAAGTCTAATCGAAGGAAGTGTGGCTGACTGATTAGACTAGTGGTGTAGCGAAGAAGCTATGTTATGGTGGGCCCATATATCCATTACTGCCTTATCGGTGGCCTATCGGGTCCGAGGAATTGGAACATTCGCCCCTGGACCCAGGCGATTTCTTGACTTAGTCCCAAAATCCCTGTGAGTTCCAAGGCAGCGTATGATAGCTATTCATGGCCCCTTAAAGGTTCATGGGATTTCTTAATGGCGACAAAGTGACCCCGCGAATGCGGCCTCGCCACGTATTTCGTCATTCTCTGTGCGGTGATCTCCCGCTGCTATGCGACGTAGGGTGATATGAAGGGACGACCGTAAGGAGAGGTAGTGCCTCGAGATGTGTAACCAGCACCGTCGACGTGCCCTGCTCCTATTGCTCACACGAGGGCGGCTTCCCTCTATAAAATAGATGCAACAATGCCCTTCCTCCTTTTTATTTTACCTGCTATCAACGTCCTTGTTTGCCCTCCGTTCATCTTGCCGCCGCATCCTTTCCAAGTGTAAGTCTTCTCCTATCGTCTTTTCTCTTCCCTTACCACCATGAGTCTAGTAGGTAAGAAGAGAAAGACCCAAGGCGGGAGCGGGAGCGAAGGTCACTCAGGGGAACAATCCTACCATCCGGAGTGGTATGAGACCGTCTCCTCTAGGGTTAGGTTAGAGGCTATCCAAGCCTCCTGTGAGAAGTATGGTATCCTGGCGGACTTGCAGGTGAAAGTCCCCGCATTAGGTTAGTCACCCGTAGAACCTCCCTTAAGCTTCTTCACCTTCTTCTTAGGGCAAGTAGAGTTAGGGCTTCGTTTCCCTACCCCCCCCCCCCCCCCCCCCTTTTCATGAGCATCGCAACAGACTTTGACATACCCCTACATCAACTAACCCCAAACACCATCGCTCAGATGAGCAGGACGCTTATCCTTTTCAAACTTTTTGGTATCCCTTTGACCCCCCCAAATTTTCAATTTCTTCTTCATCGCTACTTTGGCATCCCGGGGGGCATTTAGTTTCACAACCCACCCCAGTCATAAGTTCTTAGGGAGTCTTCCTTCCTCCCACAAGGGATGGAAGGAGCGTTTTTTCTTTATTCGCCTCCCCCAGTGTCCGTTCGTCCCCAATTGCTCGAGGGAGAGCCTACCGCCCATCCCGGGCCTTAGTGATTTCCAGCAGGACGCAAGGTACCAGCGGGCTAGGGGTATCCTGGCCGGGATGGAGTTCCATCCCCTTAAGCTGGTACAATGCGAGGAGCTCCTCTACAAGGTTAACCTCAGCCCTAAAGTCACAAACCTTAGCCCCAGTCTCCGTAAGTTTTATTTTTTGTACATATCTTTGTTAATTCTAACTGATATCCTTTCGTCTTTACTTTGCAGACAACATAATGCTCTCCCTAGCTATTAACCGGCTCCTGAAGTGGGAGCAAGCCAACGAGGAGGCCTTGGTTCTAGCTCTAGTTCCTCCTACCCTGGTGAGTGCCATGGTCGAGGGTTTTGAGGAGGCGGTCGAATGGTCGAAAGGTCAAGAAGCCCTAGAACCCTCCAAGGATCCAGTGGCAGCTGAGTTGCCCACCGAACTTGAAGGGGATTCTCTGCCCTCCCCCGGCAAAATAGGAGATGGGGAGACCACGCCTACACTTCCCGCCGAGCAGCCATCGCCGAAGGCAGCCGAGAAGAAGCAGTAGAAACGACTTGCCCACAAGCCGACTCCCTTGAAGAGGTTGAGGAAGATTTCATCCTTGGAACTCCCGCCCGCCATTGATGAGGAAGACGGGGTGCCCCTGCCCAAGAGCACTCGGACGACGCCCTCCTGTCCTTCTGGGACCTCTGCTAATTTGGCAACCCCTAATCCAGCTTCCTCGACCAATACTCCTGCTACCCAGTGAGACTAGTGTTGGGGCAATCGACCCAAGTATGATCAAGTGGATCATGATTTTGATGTGTGTGGGTCAATATGATTAAGTTAGATTGTTATGTTGGTTTGATATGTGTGTTTGAATCGTGCAGGACTTGGTGAATCACACATAGAGTACGCATCCGAGGGACGAGAGTCGATGGAAGATGACTCCAAGGGCAAGCCGGGGAAGTAGACTTCAAGGGCATACGTGAAGGGTGGCATGGAGGCATCCCGAGGGCCTGTGTGTGCATTCGAGGGACGACAGCCAGTGAAAGAGAACTTCAAGGGGCAAGCCGAGGGAGTGGACTTCAAGGCATACGCGAAGGGTGGTCTTCAGAGTGAGTGTGAGTGCAAATGTAAGCTGGGCAGTTGACTGCTAGAACTCATAAAAAGATCAGTCGACTGGGTTGGGACCAGTTGACTGATCAGGTTGAAAAACTAGCTATTGGCTAGCTGTTTGGCTGGGACCAGTCGACTGGCATCGGGCTGGATTGCTTAAGGAGCAGTCCTCTACTCTATTTAAAGGAAGACTTTTGAGCATGTTAGGGTTACGGTTCTAGAGAGTAGAATCTTGCTGTTAGTGCTCAAAGTCTCAATCTCTTCCTCTCACTTTCATTTCTACTTTGTAAAGAGGAAGAGGGCAATCTTGTGAAGGTTTCTCCACCTTGAAGGAGGCATTCATAGTGGAGCTCGTGCGTGTGGTGTGGATCCTTGGATTAGTCACCTCTCAGAGGTGGATACCAAGTAAATCAGGGGGTTAGTATTGTTTTTATTGTTTTATTGATTTTGTTCTTGTGTTTAGCTAACATCAATGTAGACAATATCGAAAGAAAGCTATTCACCCCCCTCTAGCTTAACGGAAAGATCCTAACAACTAGGAGGTGCTGCCCATCGTGCCTTGCTCACGCCGGAAGACCTCGGCGACGAAGAAGACGGCGGCCAAAGGTTCCCAGTCAATTTAAATAAATGCAACTCCCTCCAAGAGTCATAGATAGCGGGTGGCATCTAGCTCGGAGGAAGACATCCCCGATCCCAAAAACGCCCCTGGCCCGTCGACTCGGGCTGCAGAGGAAATTCCCCCTCCTCCTGCTCAGCCGCTAAGGTCGGCTGTATCAGCCAGGTATCTGGGCATGTTACACCAGTCTCTGCTAACGGTAATTGCCCTTTAACTTTCTTCCCCCTCTTTCACACACACACACACACACACACACACACATATATATATATATATATATATATATATATATATATATATATCACGTTCTAATTGTCACTCTTCCACATTGTAGGCCGCCTCTAACTGCGCTACCACGAGTCGCCTAATGTGTTCCTGAGGGGTTACTGAAGATCACCTCCGACGAGTGGCAGAATCAGAAGTGGAGACTGGCCATGCCCGTGAGGCAGGCCTCCTGCAACTGGAGGTCAGCAGGGCCCTATGGGTGAAGGTAGAGCATTGCCTCGACACCTTGCTGGCCTCTGAGGAGACTCTTCATGGTTATTGCCTTTGAGAATGTTCCCTATTGGAGAAGAACCAAGTCCTCTTTGATGATCTGCAGAAGCTAACCCAGGAGCGGGAGCAACCCCAGACCTAGGTGAAGGATTTGTTTGCCAATGTCCAGCTCCTGGAAACCTCAAGCAAGACTCTGGAGGATCAAACCTAGGAACAAGAGCGCCGGCTGACCACCTATGTGTCTGAAATAGAGCTGGCAGCTGCATACGTGTCCGACCTTTAGGAGGAAGCCACCCGAGCCCAGGACAAGGCTTTGGCTACCTCTCAAAAACTCAAGGAAGCCCTAGGGGCTCATGATTGACTGTCTTGGGAGGTGGCCAAGTTGAAGTCTGCCAAGAAGGAGGTTGAAGCTGAGCTATAGAAGCACAAGACTGATCAAGCAGCTCAACTGTCCAAGGTTGAGGCGGAGTTCAAGACCAGATTTTTGCAGTCTGACGAGTTCGGCGACCTTCTGGCTGGGCAGGTATTGAAGCGCCTGAAACAGGGATTCAATGGTGCCATCAGCCAACTGAAGAAGGCCTGACTGCTAAAACCAGACACAGATCTGAGTGCCCTAAACATCGGCTAGGTTTGGGACGAGCTCTCACCAGAAGACAAGGAGTTGTAGATAATATAGAGCTCTTTTCCAACCCAGGCCTTGTCTTTTTTCTGTTTGTTCTTAGTATCTTCTTCATTTTTCTTAATGTAATCATTTTGATCGTAATGAAAATATTTTTTGACTTACTATCCTGAATATCTTTTTTGTTTTGCACCTCATGTATTATTTATCCTCGACGTGAGGGGCGAGGGAATTGAAGAGCAAGCGTCCTTCCCTGACTCGAGGAGCGAGGACGTGGAAGAGCAACCATTCAGTCCAAGGAGCAAGTGACCCCGAGGGAAGCCCTTGGTGCAGCCAAAGAAGAAGCATACAACCTAGGGAGCCTTCGACCGAGAGGGAAACACTGAACTAAGAGGAGCAGGTCGGGCAGACCCAGCTGAGGCAAGCGTCGACCCAGAGGGAGGAGTTATAGTAGTTGTATCTCCTTATGTTTGAGAGTATAACTACTAGATGTACACCAGAATTCTTAATGGAACGTTGTTGTCCCATTCCTTTGTGTACTAAGAGTCTTTCTTCTTTTACTCTATGACTCCTTGTGAATTTACACGACTTATTTTTACCTTCGTAAGTGAGACCACTTTATTCTAGCCAGCTCTTGGTTGGGCATCCGTAGCACCCAGACCAAGTCTACTCACCTCGGGCATCCGCAGTACCGCAAGGTAGTAGGTTCTTAATATCTCTTGGTTGGGCATCCGCAGCACCCAGACCAAGCCTACTTACCTCGGGCATCCACAGCACCTCGAGGTGGTAGGGTTTTAACAGCTCTTGGTCGGGCATCCGCAGCACCCGGACCAAACCTACTCACCTCGAGCATCAGCAGCACCGTGAGGTAGTAGGGTATTAACAGCTCTTGGTCGGGCATCCGTAGCACCCAGACCAAGCCTACTTACCTCGGGCAACCGTAGCACCGCGAGGTAGTAGGGTTTTAACAGGTCTTGGATGGGCATCCGCAGCACCCGAACCAAGCCTACTCACCTCGGGCATCCACAGCACCGCGTGGTAGTAGGGTTTTAATAGCTCTTGGTCGGGCATCCGCAGCACCCGGACCAAGCCTACTCACCTCAGGCATTCGTAGCACTGCGAGGTAGTAGGGTTTTAACAGCTCTTGGTCGGGCATCCGCAGCATCCGGACCAAGCCTACTCACCTCGGGCATCCACAACACCGCGATGTAGTAGGGTTTTAATAGCTCTTGGTCGGGCATCCACAGCAGCCGGACCAAGCCTACTCACCTCGGGTATCAGCAGCACCGCGAGGTACTAGGGTTTTAACAGCTCTTGGTCGGGCATCCGCAGCACCCGAACCAAGCCTACTCACCTCGGGCATCCGCAGCACCATAAGGTAGTAGGGTTTTAACAGCTCTTGGTCGGACCTCCATAGCACCCGGACCAAGCCTACTCACCTCGGGCATCCACAACACCGCGAGGTAGTAGGGTTTTAACAGCTCTTGGTTGGGCATCCGTAGCACTCGGACTAAGCCTACTCACCTCAGGCATCCACAGTATCGTGAGGTAGTAGGATTTTAATAGCTCTTAGTCGGGCATCCGTAGCACCCCGACCAAGCCTACTCACCTCGGGCATCCGTAGCACCACGAGGTAGTAGGGTTTTAGTAGGCAAGTATTCGGTGTTCTTCGAGTAATATTTCATTTGCTCCTTTATTTATTGAACTGCAAGGCAGTGCCAACAGAAATACATATCTTATGCAAACAACTCAACATCTCACCGAATACGATAAGGTCGGTGATGATTGGCATGTCATGGCCTCTCCAACCCCTTGCCTTTGTCATCCTCCAAATAGTATTTGCCTCCTGTGAGCTTTTCAATGATGATGTAGGGTTTGTCCCATTGAGGCTCCAGCTTCCCCGGGTCACCGACTGGTTTAATCCTCTTCCAAACCTTGTCTCCGACTTCAAAGCTGTGGGCAATTATCGGCGATTGTAGGCTTGTTGCATACGTCGTTGGTACACTTCCAGCCGGACTGCTGCTTTATCCCGGACCATTGACACGAGATCTAGGTCAATCAACCGCTCTTGATCATTATCCTCCTTGTTTTAGTGCTGCCATCGGATGGACTCTTCACCTACCTCCACCGGAATCACAGCTTCTGCTCTACACACCAGTTGAAAAGGGGTTTGGCTTATTCCTTCTCGTGGAGTGGTACGGTAGGACCACAAGATACTGGGGAGATCCTCGACCCAGCTACCTGCGATGTGATCTAGTTTTATCTTGAGTCCCCTGAGGATTTCATGGTTAACGACCTCAGCTTGTCCATTGCCCTGAGGGTATGCAACCGATGTGAATGCTTGGCAAATGCCTAGCCCCTCACACCATTCTTTGAACTTGCGCCCGACAAACTGCCTTTTATTGTCCGACACCAACCTGTGGGGGATGGCGTATCTGCAGACAATATCCCTCCATAGGATCTTCATTACCGCGGCCTCCATGATATATACCAGAGGCTCTGCTTCCACCCATTTGGAAAAATAGTCCACAAGGACTAGCAGGAACTTCTTCTGTTGGGGTCCCATGGGAAATGGGCCTACAATGTCCATTCCCCACTGATCGAAGGAGAAGGACACTATGGAGACTCGTAGGGGCTCGATCGGTCGATGAGTCACATGCTGATGTCTTTGGCAAGCTTTGCATCCGGCCACGAACTTGAGAGCGTCAGCCTGTAGAGTGGGCCAAAAGTACCATGCCAAGAAAATCATCCTAGATAGAGACCTTCCCCCAATGTGGCTTCCGCAAATGCCTTCATTTACCTCCCGTATCACATAGTCGGCTTCCTATGGCTCGACACATTTGAGGAGTGGTCGGGCAAAGGCCCTCCTGTATAGCTGATCTCCGACCAATGTGGATCTGGTAGCCCGACGGCGGAACAATTGACTTCCTTGATCCATGCTTGGAGCATTCCCGCTGCGTAGGAACTCCACATATGGATATCTCCAATCGGCTACGGTGTCGCCTTCCACCTCCTCTCCAATATGCGCTACCGTCTCTTCCGAGGCACTAGGTTAATCTAGCTGCCAGGTCGAGATGGAGCTAGCCAACCTGGCTAGCTCATCATCCTTGACATTTCCTGCCCGGAAGATCTTCTGCAGTATAACTTCCGTGAAGGAAGCTTTCAGCTGCTCATAGTGGGCTATATACTTCTGCAAGCGTTCACACCTGACATCGAAGTCACCCTTTATTTGCTGTGCCACAAGCTGAGAATCTGAATTTACAACGACCCGAGTAGCTCCCACATGCTTGGCTACTAGCAAGCCCGCTAGGATCGCCTGGTATTTAGCTTCATTGTTGGTGACTTTGAAGTGGTGTCGAATGTATAAATGTAATGTGTCCTCTCGGGGAGAGACCATTAACACCCCGACTCCATTATGTCAGCTATTGGAAGACCCTGTTAGGATGTATACTAAAAGCCTAACTTTTATATAGACATCTACATTTTGAAAGAGAATCACATGATCACTGTTTGCATATTTATATTAGTTATTTATATGCATATTGTCTAATACTTTACATTGTAGATAACATGGTATGTGGTGATACACAGAAGATCATGTTATTAGTCCCTTGTAAAGTATAAGTAGAAGCTCACAATCGAGATGAATTTGGACAAACCATCGGGATAGTTGTAGTGTAATTTGGTATTGGTTTATCTTGACCATAGAATTACACTAGTGCACTTTGTGTGTATTGAGCAGGACTGATATAGAGGTGATTCAATTTATACTGACTTTATAATTGAATCAGACCTCAGATATTATGGAGTACATGCTCTTAATCTCGATATAATAACGGACACATATACTTAATATTTATTTCTTTGATTTACCAATGGGCGAGATTTATTTATTAAATCGATAGGCCTGGTAAGTTGGAAAATAATATTATTTACATGGTGTGTCATTGATTATAGAAGGAAATTGTGTCCAGGTGAGTCAGGTTGATGATGCCCCCTTGAGGAGCTCATAAAGTTTATCATGTTAAATCCTATAAGTGGACTTAGTCCGACATGATGATAAGGTTGAGTGGTACTACTCAAGGAGTTAGATGTTAATTAATTAAATTATCAGTAATTTAATTAATTAAAGGACATTCGATACCTTAAACATGGGGAGTTCTTGTACTCATAATAGATGGAGCCCATATTTAAATATCGGGGTTGGCGAGGTAGATCAATGGTGATCCTCTAGTGGAATGGATCATCATTAATGGATCGGGCCTTGATCCATTAGGTGGCCAAGACCCAACTCCTTCTCATGGTCCCTATTGTAGCTTATATATACCCCATGTAGTCATTATACCAAGGCATCTAATCCAAGAGAAGAAAACCCTAAGCCTCCTCTCCTCTCTCCCCTCTCTCCTAGGGTTGCGCCGGCGGTGGGAAAAGAAGGAAGAAAGTTTCTTCCTTCTCTTCTCGTTCTCCTTCCTTCTTTCATATCACTTGGTGGTTGGCATTCACAAGGATAAGGAGGAGTTCATCTCCTCCTTTGTGGTGTGCGGAAACAAGAAGAAATCAAGGAGGTTCGGCGGCAACAAGGAGAAGCTCTCCTCTTGGTGGTGTTGGTGCCGCAAGCAAGAGGAAGAGAAAGAGGTTGCTCGGTTAGGGTTGGTGTAGAAGAGACATCCTCTTCTTCTTCTTCCTCTTCACCCTTGGGAGCCGACAGTCACAAGGAGAAGGAAGTTTCACTTCCTTCTTAGCCAGTGGCATGGTGGTAAGAAAACTAGGTTTTCGGCCAAGGAAGAAGAAGGAGGAGGTGGCCTTGCTTTGGTCTTGGTGACTTCGTTTCTTGGAGAATCATCTCCCACACGACGTCCAAGAACGAGATAGGATATACAGTAGAAGATCGCGAGGTAAACAAGGTATATCTTCTCTCATGGTTCCTTTGATCTTACTATTATTTCATGTTGATAATTAATTACATGTTATTTATTGTTTAATTAATTATTTTAATTAATTATCTTGGACCCCGATGATAAACACAAAAATTGACGATCCACTCATCGTCTATTCCGCGACTAATCGGTTGGACGAGATTGATTGCGAGAACAACACGTTTGTTCAAGCAATCGCTCGAATTAGTTAGCTCGATGATGAGATGGTCATTTGGGAGATTGTTCCCCATTTGGATTAAAAATTTTAATCCGTGGACATGGAGAGGTTTCCCATGCGCGACCTGGAATCTCCTTGGAACCCGACAATTGGTATCAGAGCCAATGGTTTCCGATTTTGTGTGTTTTGGATTCAGTTACATTTTTTCACTTTATCATATATTTTATTTTGCCGGATAATAGTAGGATGTGCGTAGGCTAACTCTTTGGTTGCAGGTACGAGATCCGACTATTATGGCTAAATATGTGTGTATGTGATTGTGTGTGCATGTGTGTAATATTATTTGAATCCTCGGGGTTGACGGGGCTAGATTTAGTATTTAGTTTTTGTAATTAAATACGATAATTGTTTAGCTACGTATTTTAATTTACTTTCGATCTAGACTTATTGTACACTCCTTTGTGGAGTATAGGATCGATGGATGTAAATTAAAATAGCATTTTATGTCAGCTTGGAGATCCCTTCATGGTGGCTTGCGCATGGTGTATGGAGAAGCAAACGAGGTGGCGACACGACTGGAGGCATATTGAAGACAAAAGCTATAATAGTTGGAAAAATTAGTTTTTCTTATTTGTTGCTTTTAGTTTATATGCTTGTCGTGCATGCATGTGAAAATTTCTCAATTATAAATAACTAAGTGAGAGTGGGACTCTAAGAGTTCCATGGCCTCTATTACTAATTTGACATGTGATGCGAACAAGCTTGCGCGTTGGCTCTGAGTGCCTTCCTCCACATCGGATGAGCTTGTTTTGTGGATCACTAGGTCAGACATGATTATAGGAAGATATTTAGGAGCGTGTGATTTTTCCCATCGAACGACACATAATCCTAGACAATTGCCTTGGTATCATGTAATGGTAAACACTTAGATGCAAATAATAGTATCCTCCCCATCGAAGTCACTGCTATTATTTGTGGGGCCGAAGAGGAACCAACTATTAATTTTATTTATCAAAAAGTTAGGTTGACAAGATAATAAAATTAATGGGTAAAATCTCTTTTTACAAATGTAGAATTAGTATACGTCCACACTATTGTGGCATACAATATTCTCGGTATTTTGAGGTGTTGGTTGATTTTAAAATTTATTGTTTAAGGAATCAATATTTTTTGAAATCTAAAGTTGTGATCATTGGGATTCTCAGGTTTTTTTTTAAATAAAAAATGGCTTTCAACCCACTTGCTGTAATATTAAAAGAAAATAAACTTACGGGCCCTAACTACATTGATTGGAAATGAAACCTAGACATTGTCCTAACTACTGAGGAGTACATATTCGTACTTTTCGAGTTCTGTCCTGAAAAACCTAGCGAGAATTCTGATGAAGAGAAGGAACACTATAAGAAGTGGATTAAAGCAGATGAGATGACGCAGTGTTATATTTTATCTTCTATGTCAAATGTATTGCAACATCAGCATCAGACTTTTTCCACTGCTTATGATATGATGTTCAATCTCAAAGAACTCTTCGAACATCAGAATCGGATCGCTAGGCAGGAGGCAATGAGGAACTTGATGACAACCACCATGATTGAGGGGACACCCGTGAGGGATCATGTCCTTAAAATGATGGCACACCTCAATGAGATGGAAGTCCTTGGAGCAGAGATCGATGGGGAAACCCAGGTCGATATCATTCTCCAATCTCTACCTAGGAGTTTTGAGCAGTTTCGCCTGAACTACAATATGAACAAACGTACATATTCGTTGGCGGAACTTCTGACAGAACTCCAGGTGGCAGAGGGGCTTTTTCGTCAGAGTGCTCATGCTTTGGTTGCTCAGAAGGTTTCTACTTCTAAGCTGAAAGGTAGGAAGAATAAAAAACAAGGTGTGGCAAAGAAGGCAGGATCTCAGGGACCTAAGGCTTGCGTGAAGAAGCCGAAAGGCAAGTGCTTCACGTGCAAGCAGACTGGACACTGGAAGGCGGACTGCCCTCGATGTCAGGATAAAGGTATATCTTTTTGTTTAGTTGTTGAAACATGCTTAGCGGTGTTTTCTACCGGTAGTTGGTGTGTAGATACGGGAGCCACTGATCATGTCTGTAATTCCTTGCAGGGGTTCCAAAAAACCCGACGACTAGCTGATAGAGAGATTACCATCTACATGGGCAATGCTACGGAGGTGGCAGCTATTGCAGTGGGAGATGTCTATTTATCTTTTAAGAAAAATAAATGTTTGGTTTTAAGAAACTGCCTTTATGTACCTCATTTTAGAAAGAATCTAATTTTGGTTTCTAAAATAATAAAGGATGGGTATTCTATTTCTTTTAATGATAGAGTTGTTATAAAAAGGAATAGAGAGATTATCTATTCAGGTGCGTTGATTGGCAATTTGTACACTCTTGAACTAAAATCTCCCACGATGCAAATAGAAGTAAATAACTCATCGTTTAACCAAAATAAGAGGAAAGAACCTTCGAAGATGAACCAAACATATCTTTGGCATCTAAGACTTGGTCATATTAACCGAAGTAGGATTCAAAGGATGATAGCTGATGGGCCCTTGGGTTCACTAGTGGTGGAAGATTTCCCAACCTGTGAATCTTGCTTGGAACGTAAAATGACCAAGAGGTCTTTCAAGGCCAAGTGGTATAGAGCCAAAGATGTGTTAGAATTCGTTCATTCTGATTTGTGTGGTCCTATGTCCGTCCAGGCTAGAGGTGGCTTTGAATATTTCATCTCTTTTATAGATGATTATTCAAGGTATGGATACATTTACTTGATGCACCACAAGTTTGAATGCTTTGATAAGTTCAAAGAATTCAAGGCTGATATGGAGAAACATCAAGGTAAAAGTATCAAGACACTACGATCTGATCGTGGTGATGAGTACCTCTTGGGAGAGTTTAGGAATTACTTATCAGAGGCTGGGATTCAATCCCAATTGTCTACACCCATTACACCCCAACAGAATGGTATAGCAGAGCGAAGGAATAGGACTCTTATGGAGATGGTTAGATCGATGATGAGTTACTCCGAGTTGCCAGATTCGTTCTGGGGATATGCTCTGGAAACGACAGTGTACATATTGAACTTGGTATCATCTAAGTCAGTACCCTCTACTCACGCAGAATTGTGGACTGGGCGAAAGCCTAGTCTAAGGCATATTCGGATTTGGGGTAGTCCATCACATGTGCTTAAGAGAGATGCTGATAAGTTGGAATCTCATACAGAAGTATGCTTGTTCGTAGGCTATCCTAGAGGAACGAAAGGTGGTTTATTCTGTAGTCCTAAAGATCAGAGGGTGATTGTTAGCACGAATGCCTAATTTTTAAAGGAAGACTATGTGATGAACCACAAGCCCATGAGTAAGATTATTCTTGAGGAATTAAAAGGGGAAGTTCCAGCTTCAGTACCAACGGTACAGGAGAACATACCACAAGTCACTGCACCGCATGTCACAGAAGATACACAAGTAGTACCTCATCGTAGTGGGAGGGTTGTTAGACAACCTGAGAGATTCATGTTCTTGGGAGAGTCTTCGGACTTGGTCCCTGGTGAACATGAACCTGATCCCTGGACCTATGACGAGGCACTCCAAGATAAAGATGCGGTTTCTTGGCAAAGGGCGATGAATTCAGAGATAGAATCTATGAATTCTAATCATGTCTGGGAGCAAGTAGAACCACCCAATGGTGTAAAAGCCAATGTATGCAAGTGGATCTACAAGAGAAAGAGAGGATCAAACGGGAAGGTAGAGACCTTCAAAGCAAGGCTTGTTGCGAAAGGGTATACTTAGAAAGAGGGTATCGATTATGAGGAGATCTTTTCGTCGATAGTCATGCTTAAGTCGATCCGGATTCTCTTATCTATTGCCGCTCATATGGATTATGAGGTTTGACAGATGGATATCAAGACAGCTTTCCTTAACGGAAGTCTTGAGAAAAATATATATATGAAGCAACCAGAGGGATTCATTGCAAAGGGCAAAGAGCATCTTGTGTGTAAGCTTAATCGGTCAATTTATAGATTGAAGCAAGCTTCACGATCTTGAAACATCCGCTTTGATGAGGTAATCCAATCATATGAATTTATTCAAAGTTCGGATGAGTCTTGTGTATACAAGAGATGTGATGGAAACGTAATGGTATTTCTTGTACTATACGTAGATGATATTTTGCTCATTAGCAACAATGTCAAAGTATTATCAGACGTAAGAGTATGGTTGTCCAAACAATTTGATATGAAGGACTTGGGAGAAGCAGGACACATCCTTGGGATCAAAGTTATAAGGGATCGCAAGAAAAGGATGTTGTGCTTATCTTAAGCTTCATACATAGACACTGTCCTAGCTCATTTTAGCATGGAAAATTCCAAGAAAGGTTTTCTACCTTTCAGGCATGGAGTTTATCTATCTAAGGAGATGTGCCCTAAAACATCAAAGGAGATAGAGGAGATGAAGGCGGTTCCTTATGTCTCGGCTGTAGGAAGCCTCATGTATGCTATGCTATGTATGAGTCCGGATATCTGCTTTGCCGTGGGCATGATTAGAAGATATCAGAGTAATTCAGGGAAGGGACATTGGACTATGGTAAAGCATATATTGAAGTACTTGAGAAGGACTAGGGATTATATGCTAGTTTACTAGGCAGATCAGTTACTCCCTGTAGGTTACACGGATTCAGACTTCCAATCAGATAGGGACAAAAGTAAGTCTACCTCGGGGTATGTGTTTACTTTAGGAGGTGTAACCATAGTATGGAGGAGTGTCAAACAGAAATGTGTGGCGGACTCCACCATGGAAGCTGAGTATATGGTAGCCTCTGAGGCAGCCAAGGAAGCTGTATGGCTCAGGAACTTCTTGATGGACTTGGATGTGATTCCTGGTTTGCCCAGAGATCTCACAATTTATTGTGATAACAGTGGTGCAATTGCAAACTCGAAGGAACCACGAGCCCATAAGGCGAGTAAACACATAGAACGCAAGTACCACCTGATATGAGAGATTGTAAAGCGAGGAGAAGTTGTTGTCGCCAAGATTGCATCAGAGGACAACCTGGCGGATCCTTTCACTAAGGCCCTTCCAGCGAGACCTATTGTGTTAGCGTGCTGTGTTCTATTTTCCGCTACGTACTCGATTAAATTCAAAAATTTTTCTAAGCGATATTCACCCCCCCCTCTATCGCTCTAACTCGATCCTCCAATTGGTATCAGAGCAGGGGTTGCTCAATTTGATGAAACCACCACTTCAGTATCTTTTTCGAATTTTACTGATCTTTTTTCTTCAATTATATTATTGAGTATATTGTCTATTCTTTTTATCCCGCAGTGCTAATTCAAGACAAGAGTCTTGGTTCATTTTGTTTATTTTTGTCTTTGCAAGTTTTTTTTTTTGCTTCCTACTCAATGACCATGCAAGAAGGCTACAACACCACTTGCCCCCTTCTCTTCTCTGGGGAAGATTTTGGTTATTGGAAGGCCGAATGAAAGTTCACCTGAAGACTCAGGTGGACATGTGGATCATAATCTAAACTGGATTCGATCTCCCAAGAGACGAGCAAGGGACGATATTGAGCTACGATAAATGGGATGCATCTGCCAAAAAAAGAATTGAGGTTGATGCAATGGCGATGCAAACCCTCCAACGTGGACTCATGAAGGAGGAGCTCAACTGGGTCGGTCCTTTCAGTAGCGCCAAAGAACTATGGACTAAGCTGATAGAACTCCACGAAGAGACATCCAGCACCAAGGTAAGTCATCGTGATTTACTTTTAAATAAATTGTATAATTTAAAAATGCAAAATGGAGAAACCGCTTCTTAATTGCATGCCCAGATACAAGAAATTATGAATGATCTCCACATCATAAGGCACACAATTGAAGACAAAGACTTAATTAGGCATACACTTAATTCCTTCCCTAGAAACTCACTGTGGGCATCTATGGTTGATGCTTACAAAGTTTCTAAGGATTTATCTAAGATAAAATTAGATGAATTGTTTTCAGAGTTTGAACTACATGAATAGACTAACGGTGCACTTGCAGAGAAAAGTATATCTTTATTTACAGGTAAAATCTAAAAGAAGGCACCAGAACCAGAACCGAATTCTGACTCGGAACCCGAAGAAGAAGAACTAGCGAAGCTCGTGAACATCATCCGGATGTTATTCAGAGCTTGTAAAGAGCAAAAGAAAAAGAAGATGGTACAGCCAAAGGATGATCTGGCTGGACCAAAGAACAAGGCGGACCTCACCTGTTATGGGTGTGGAAAGAAGAGGCACTTCAAGTCTGAATGCACGAATGCAGTAGAGACGAAAAAGCAACGGAGGAAGAAGGCGTTGCAAGCAACTTGGGATGAGTCATCTTCAGAATTAGACGAGGATGAACCAATGCACTCCAACATACTCGCGCTAACAACCCAAGACGAGATCAGCCTCGACTCCGAATCGAAAGAAGAAATGGAGCACGGTACTGTCTCACTGTCGGAAACTGGCCGACTCAAGGTAACAGGCTACTCTAAATCAGATCTTTATGAACTCATCACTTATCTATCTCACAAACTGGCTAAGTCTCATGACCAGGTCAAGTCTATCCAAGAGGAGGTAAAACTCCTTAAGGAAGAGACCAGCTCTAGTCCTTTGACTGAGCAGGTTCAGAAAGAAACCTCAAATCAAGTCCAAAAACTTGAGGAAGAGAATTTCTCTCTGAAAGCTCAAGTCAAAGAACTCAGAGCAAATTTGGAACAGTTTACCCTAGGTTCCAAGAATCTTGACTTGATTCTTGGAAAATAGAAGTCTGTTCTAAATCGATCCGGGATTGGATTTAAAACCAATTCGCGACTTAGATCTTATTATTCAGTAGTGAACCGCCCTAACACCCGAGTCCAAGCATGGGTCCCCGAATCAAGCTTGATTAATCAAGCTGGACCAAATCAATATTGGGTCCCTAAAGTTCATATCCATTATTTAAATAAACCAAATCAAGGATATGATCCAAGGGGAGCAAATAAAAAGACTATTCATGTGGTTAGGTAGATTTGTTTGAATACCTTGTCTGGTGTTTGTTTGTTTTTATTTTTTCCCTTTATTTTTTATTTTGCTTAGAATTAGAAATGGTTAGTTAAGGACCAGATCTGAATGAAACTTGCATAACCTAGTATTAGGGTGGGGCGACCTGATAGTATGTTAGGAAGTCGTCTGGGGAGTCAAGTAGAAAAAGACATCTTCTATTTAGTCTTCTTAGTTCCGTGGAACTAGCGGAAGCTACCTCGCCACATCCTCGAATAGTTAGACCAAGATTTCTGAACGAGGAATTTAAAAATAAAATTTCTTTATGCGGCTTTGTCTAGGAAAGGGTTGTTGATCCAATAAAGCTAAGGCCAAAGAAGGCCTCTATGCCTCGCCAAGACCTGGAAATTAAATATTGAAATATATTTTTAAATTACTAATTCTCAAATTTGAATCTAACTCAAGTTTCAATCATATCTTAGATTATACCAAACTTCAAGATAAAATTGAAATCATCTCACAAAACCAATTAGGTTCCTGGTTTGTCACCTAGAAATAAGTGAGATGACTAGGATGAATAAAGTTAGACTAACCCAAATCTTTCCAAAAATTCTTTTTCAAAATTTCTAATCATTTTTTTTAAAAAATCTTCTTTCAAAATTCTACTTAATCTTTTTCAAAAATTCTTTTTCAAACTTTACCTAAATACTCTTTCAAAATTCTTTTCAATCCAGTTAATCAGATCAAACTGGTTAAACTGAACTCTGTCTCACAAAATCAACCTAGGCTTAACATGTTTGATCACTTAGACTGGGTGAGACAGACTAAGCAAGTGAACTTGAACAACCTATCCTATACTTCTACCAAATTGGATCCAAACTAAGTCACTTTATATATAGGAACATAAAGACTTGGACTAGTGGATGTTGTATTGGTGCAATCATGCCCCAAACATTATTTACTTTTGATGTTTGGTTAAATAAGATTTAGGCAATGTTAGTGATCTAACATGAAACTTGAGTTTAAGTCCAAGTGTGAAGAATTGGCAGAAGAAGACATAGCATGGCAAGGCCGAGGGAAACACTTCAAGGCAAGCGCAAGGATGAGGAGTCAAGGGTTCGGAAGCATCCTAAGGGCGCAAGGCTAATGAAAGGTGTTTGAAGGCTTGTGTCTATAAAAAGCAAAAGTGAAACCTGAGATTCATCAAGTATCAGTCTACTGATAAAAGGATTAGTCGACTGATACGGGTGGGTTGAGTCAACTGATAAGTGGAATCAGTCAATTGCTTCACGAATAGAAAGATCAATTGACTGGGTCAGGTCCCAGTCGACTGATAAGTGATCGTTGAAGGCTGATGGTAGAAATTAGACACCTTCAACAGTAGTCGTTGAAGCTCATCAGTCGACTGATGATATTGCCAGTCGACTAATATCGAGAGTTATACAAAAAGCATATTTCAGAACTTGACGGAGACACAACATGATTCTCTCGATTTTTCTTGCTTGTTTTGAGATCTCCAAGCTTACACACTCTCAATCTCTTCCTCCAAAATCATTCTAATCTTGTAAGAGGAAGAGATTATCTTATAAGGGTTTCTCCACCTTCAAGCTTGATTTGAAAAGGAGAAAAGCATAGTGGAGCTTGGTTGTGTGAGTGTGAATCCTTGGATTAGTCACCTTAAGGAGGTGGAGACCAAGTAAATCAAGGGAGTTAGCATTGCTTTCATTGTTATTGTTTTTGTCTATCTTTTTCTTGTGTTTTGGCTAACATTTTGTAGACAAAATCCAAGAGAAACTATTTACTCCCCCCCCTAGCTAGACGCAAAGGTCCTAACATGATGGATAGTGGGTGTTCCAGACATATGACTGGAAACAAGTCAAAGTTCACCAAGCTAAAATACAATGACCTAAAATACAATGACCTAGGAACAGTGGCATTTGGCAACAACGCTACACTTAAGGTAATCGGATCAGGTAACATTGAACTGAGCTCCGATTTTAAATTTAATTTACTTAGTATTAGTTAGCTCTGTGATATTAGATACTTAGTCACTTTTACTAACCAAGACTGCATGATTAAGAACTTACAAGACCCAGGGGTTATTCTGAAAGCACTTAGAAAAAATAGCATTTACGTCATAAACCTGCCTACCTCACTTAAGTGTTATCTAACTCAAGTAGAAAAAACTAAACTCTGGCATAGGAGATTAGGACATGCTAATCTAAAGTTAATCTCCAGACTCAGCCAAAAAGAACTAGTTAAAGGCATACCTAAACTTAGGTATCTTGAAGATTCAATTTGTGGTCCATGCTAACAAGGTAAACACACCAAGTCTACTCATAAACCTATCCAGTCTGACCTGACCCAATCTATACTTGAGCTCCTACATTTGGACTTATTTGATTCACATGGAGCCAAGTCACTAAGCGGAAACCGGTACTGCTTAGTTATAATTGATGATTATTCTAAATTTACATGGGTCCAATTTCTTAAAACCAAAGATCAATGTCTTGAATCCTTTGAAACTTTAACTAAAATTCTTGAAAATCAAAAGGATATCAAAATTAAAAGAATTTGAAGTGATCATGGGGGTGAATTCGAAAATCTAAAATTTACCGAATTTTGCAATACAAATGGATATTTTCATGAATTTTCCTGCCCTATGACTCCCCAACAAAATGGTCTAGTTGAAAGATGAAATAGAACCCTCCAAGAAGTAGCTAGAACCATGCTAAATGAATATAACCTAGCTAATCACTTTTGGGCAGAAGTAGTTAGCACTGCCTGCTATATTCAAAATAGGATTCTGGTCAATAAAAGGGATAATAAGACCCCCATGAAATCTATTATAATAAATCACCCAACTTACATTATCTAAGGGTCTTTGAATGTAAAGTTCATATTTTAAACACAAAAGACTACTTAGGTAAATTTCAATCCAAAACCTCCCTTGGAGTATTTTTAGGATACTCAACCATAAGTAGAACCTATAGAGTATATAACAAACAAACTCTTAAGATCGAAGAACCCACTAATATAGTGTTTAATGAAGAAAACCAATTTAATCCAAATCTGCAATCTAATTCAATTCAACCCAACCTAACTAACTCAACAGACGATGAGTCTAGACCGGACCAACTCACTGATTTACCCACTGAACCAGTCTTAGACTCACCTACTAAACCATTCCTTGAACCAAGTTTACCTACTGAATCAGTCCCTAAACCAAATTTGATTTCACCTACTAAACTGGTTCATGAACCAACCCAAAACCTACCAGTCGGACCTGAGGCTGAACCAAGTTCTAGGAGATCTAAGAAACCTAGGTTAAATCACCCAACTGATCAGATTATAGGTGATCAAACTTTAGGGGTAAAAATAAGGTCATCCTATAGAAACTTAAGTTAGGTTGCACTAATTCAATGATTGAACCTAAGACTATAGAAGAGGCCTTACCTGACCCAGACTGGATCATAGCCATGCTGGAAGAACTAGTCCAGTTTGATAGGAACCAAGTCTGGGACTTAGTACCTAAATCTGAAAATAAATCCATTATAGACACTAAGTGGGTATTTAGGAATAAATTAAACGACCAAGGTGAAATAGTTAGAAACAAAGCCCACTTAGTAGCTAAAGACTTTAGTCAGATTGAGGGGCTAGATTATGATGAAAATTATGCCTCTGTAGCTAGACTTGAGTCAATTAGAATGTTACTAGCCTTTGCAACTCATAGAGGATTCAAACTGTACCAAATGGATGTTAGGTCAACCTTCCTAAATGGGCTTATAAAAGAAAAAGTATATGTAAGACAACTCCCAGGTTTTGAGGACTTAGACTATCCTAACCATGTAATCAAACATAGGAAAGCTCTTTATGGGTTAAAACAAACACCTAGGGCGTGGTATGAAAGATTATCCACCTATCTAGTTTCGAAAGATTTTAACCAAGGCAAAATGGACTCAACTTTGTTTGTTAAGACCTTATAAAAAGACATCTTTATAGCACAAATTTATGTAGATGACATAATATTTAGATCAACCAACACTAACTTTTTAAAAGATTAAAATCATGGAAAATGAATTTGAAATGAGTCTAGTTGGTGAACTGACCTTCATTTTAGGACTACAAATTAAGCAAACTAGGGATGAAAATTGTATTCACCAATCAAAATATGCTAGAGAGTTAGTTAAGAAATTTAAGATGGAAAACTTAAAAGACCTAAGTACCCCCATGACCATAAATGCTAAGATAGATAATGATTCTGAAGGTAAGCCAGTTGACTTGAAACATTATAGAAGCGCTATAAGGAGCTTACTTTACCTAACTGCTAGTAGACCTGGTATTCTTTTTGTAATAGGTATTTGTGCCAGATACCAAATCTGTGCTAAGGAATCCCACTTAACTGCAGTTAAGAGAATCCTTAGATATATTAAGGACACTTTAAATGTAGGTATTTGGTATCCTAGAACTTCCAACTTTGAGTTATTAGGATTTTCTAACTCAGATTATGCAGGTTGTAAATTAGATAGAAAAAACATAAGTGGGAGTTGGCCATTACTAGGTCAGAGTCTAGTCAGCTGGTGCAGTAGAAAGCAATACTGTGTTGCCTTATCTACAACTGAAGTAGAGTATGTTACCTTAGGGAAATGTGTAGCTCAACTCTTATGGATGATGCATACCCTTAGGGATTTCAACATAGACTATGCCCAAACCAAGGTATACATTGATAATATTAGATCAATAAACCTTACCAAAAATCCAATTCACCACTCTAGAACTAAACATATAGAAGTGAGACATCACTTTGTTAGGGACTACGTAGCTAGGGGTGAAATTGCCTCCAATATGTTGACTCTAAATCTAACCTGGCAGACATTTTTACTAAATCCTTACCTAAGTCTGAGTTCAATTCATTAAGAAGGCAACTTGGAATGTGCTTAGTAGAGTAGATTTTCTTTTGTTTATTTTTATTGGATTTACTCATTTTGTTATTTTTTTTCTATTTTGTTAAAAAAGGGATTTCAAAGATTGTTTTCAAAACTTTACTTTCAAAATTCAATGCATTTTTCAAAACATAGTTTTATTTTTACTTTAAAACTACCCCTTTCAAAACTAGGGTTTTTCTTCGACACAGACTTAACAAGGCTTAACCCTAGTATGCATGCTCTTATAGTTTTAGCAGCCAACATCTCACAAGCACATTAGGACTAACTTGATTGACAATCTAGACTGGGTTGAGATGCTTAGGACTGTTGCCCTAGACTTATGATGCTTTAATTCAGTGCATCGAAACAAGTTGGGGGTACTATAAATGCAATTCATATTAATCAAGTCAAATATTCTGGCTAACTTAGCTAATTTATGGAATACACTTGACTTGACTGACCCAAGTAAAAGTTGTTTCTTATTGCAGTCAGCAACTAGCTAACATGTCAGACAGGTGCCAGAAAGAATTTCTTTTTCTATTTTTTCTTTCCAAGTGAAAATGTTTTAATTATTTCATGCTTGGACTCAAAACGAAGGTGCTTAGGCTTGACCTAAACTTATTTTGTTTATGAGTTGCTTAAACTTAATTGCTCTGATACACTTAACTTTTCTTACTTAGTCGTTTTTATGCTCTAATACATTTCTTACCCTTAGACTATATGATTTTGATATATGGCAAAGGGGAAGAGAAAGAAAGAGTTCAAAGTTTTTATTCAAAATATCTTCTAAAGTGTTAAAGTGTTTTCAAAATATTTTCTAAATGTTAGTTCAAAGTGTTGGGACCGGGTGCATGTTGACATGGATGCGGGTTCGTAACATTAAAATTAATTACATGCAGCGAAAGGTTTAGCATAAATAATTTCTCAAATTATTTAACCACACATCTAAGCATGCAACCTTATGTTGTGTAGACATGATCATATATTTAAAATTTTGCAGAAATGTAAACTAATTTACTTGTTACCTCGCGTAACTCGAAGAAAGGGACGAGATCCAACCGTAAGCGTCCCTTTGAAGCTCCGCCTCTATTCGCGTCCACGCCGAGTTTTCTTCAGGATGACTTCGCAAAGCCACGAGTTTCGTGCCAACAAGAACTACTAGATTCTCCAAAGGCACGACAAGAATACCAAGAGAGAGATGGGAAGACTAACCACCAAACGAAGAACGGAATCAAGATTCCGGGAGGAAGGAAGGAGTTGCGCCCGCTTCTTCTTCTTCTTCGGCAGCTGCTTGGTGGATGAAGCTCACGGCAACAAAGGGGTCCTCCTTTTAGGGCCGGCGACACTAGAGGAGGGAGAGGGAGAGAAGGAGAGAGAGAGAGGGCTTATTTCTAGATCTCTTAGATTCTCCAAAGCCTTGCCTTGGTTCCTTTATATAGTAGCCTCTCAATCGCCAAGTCTCCTTTTTATGGAATAAATTTTCATAAGAAATTTATCATATAAATTTTTCTATGAATTATTCCATCATGCCAAGTTTTTATCATAATTTAATTTATGATAAAAACAATCATGTCTCCCTTTTCTTATGGAAAGAAATTTCTTTATATAAATTTCTTTATCATGGTAAATCAATCCATTATTGATTTTATAAAATAAAATAAACCAATCCATGGTTCATTTTAATTTCCACGAAAAATAAATCTCTTTATATAAATTTCTTTATATAAATTTCTATATATAAATTTCTTTATCCATAATTTTATAAAACAAACCACGCTCGGTTTATTTTATAATTTGAACCAAAAATTCGGTTTTCCCCTTTTGTTGTGGCCGACCAAACAAAGAGGGTGGGGACCCTCTTTGGCCGGCCAAACCTAAGCTAAAACCATACGAATTAAACTTATTTAATTCATCCAATAAGTCTTCAAAAGACTTAGCCATTTTATGCTTCTGATGCGTCTCTGAAAAATTCAGATTCGACTTATCTCTCTTGATCGGAAAATCTAATTTTCAACTCGTTTTAAATCCCTCGGATTACTCGTAGTGCGTGTGACTAAATAGGCTTTCGATTTATGTTGGCCGTCTATAATTAACCAATTATAGAACGATCATGAGTGGCACCTAGTAGTACATCATGATCCCCAATTAATCGAAAGATCAACGGTTGACCTCAGAAATTATTCTGAAACCCTTCAGCAGCTCTAATGAATCGTGCCTCATTCCCTTCACCATCTTATACCCACTTGGTTCAGGACATGGTCTATGTGTGTCAGTCCCCACTAGGCTGATTACGTCACACCTAGCCCAAGTAATGTTTTCTCGTCCTACGGATTTTAGTTACTCATGTTTCTGAGAGATTCATACTCTGAACATGTGATGCTCTGGCCAGAGGCTTCGAGTAACAATCCGACGATAGGCCTTGGGTATACATCTCCTCGCAAGGAGTGGTGAATCCTTTGTAGGCTGTTCAAACATCTTCGGGCACTTCGGCTTATACCCAACCATCCTGGGTCCACACCTCCTTAGAGATGCTTGCTTAAGATGTCAAAGTATAAGTCTCCATGACCAAGATGACTTGAACACCGCAAGTCAAAGGAACATCGCACTTAAGCTGCAGTAAGAACTTCATTGACATATCTATATGTAGATTACCTTATGAAGTTTTATAGCCAGTCACTCCAATGAACTAGTTCCTTTAACTAGCATTCATGTTTATCTCTGGACATCCCAATGTCACCAGCCAGTGAGAATCAGCTGATTAGAGAATAACCCATGCTAGTCTCAACAGAATTGATAGTGTTCGTATTTATCAATTCATCGACTAGGGACAATTTCAATACTTCACAATTGCACATGTAGAGATAATCACTAGTTGTGAATTCCTCACAAATTCTCTCATGATGTGAATTGTATTGCGGACATTCAGTAAATGAGTTCAAGATCTCAATCAAATACACAAGCATGTATACTCAAATAGTGAATATTCATTTATTAAAATAAATGATTACAATCATAAGGCGATTGCCTTAGGACACTTCTCTCACAATACTAACACAAAGTGTTTAGAAAAATCTTTCAAAATATTTTTAAAGTGTTGGAAAAGTTTTAAAAAAGGTGTTAGGAAAACTTTTTGTAAAATATTTTTTAAGAATGAATTTTTGAAGTTCTTTTGAAAATCGCCCGTCGAAAGTTGACTTCTATACTTTTTGGTGATTTCAAAAAAAACTTCAACATATTGTATTTTTGAAAAATCTTGAAAAATCATTTCTATACTTAGTAGTTTGTTAAAGCAATTGATTATTTTTGAATGTTTTAAAAAAGTACTTAAGTTTTTTTTTCAAATGTAAGCTAAAATTTTAAGTACTTCAAAAAGCTTAAAGTATTTTTGGCTTTTCAAAAAAGATAACTTAGTCTCTGAATAGTTTAAATCTTGAAAAAGACTAAGTCTAGTTTTTGAAAAATATTTGATCAAGGGGAGATAATTGATTAAGGGGGAGAGCTCAAAACAAGATTACATTTCTCCTGTTTAATGTTGTTTTATTTAAAGTTGTTTTTAGCTTAACTTTGAACTGGGTTGCCATAATCAAAAAGGGGGAGATTGTTGGTGCCGAAAGCACCAGATCGAACCTTATTTTGATAAGTAGCAAAGGGTTCAAGTTAAGATGGTATGTTGTATAAATGGATTTGTGGAGATTGCAGGAAAGTCCCCCTTTTTGCCATCAGTACACCATACAAGCTTAACTTGAACCTTTGTCACTTATCAAAATAAGGTTTGATATGGTACTTTCGATACCAATAATCTCCCCCTTTTTGATTATGGCAACCCAATTCAAAGTTAAGCCTAAACAAGTTTTAACAGAGAAATAAAATTATTTTTAAGCTCTCCCCCTTAATCAGTTATCTCCCCCTAGATCATTTAGCATTTGTGATTATAGAGGAGATGATATTCTTCAAAATAAACTTAGTCTTTTTCAAATATGATTAAAAAAAGTTCAGAGACTAAGTTAAGTTTTCTTTTGAAAAAAGTTGTAAAAATACTTAGTTGACTTATGCTTTTTAAAAGAATACTTTTAAAAGTTTTTGCTTACTTTTTTGAAAATCTTAAGTACTAAAACATTCTTTTCGAAAAAGTTAAGTGCTTTTCAAAAATTAAAAAGAGAAACTAAGTAATTTTTCAAAATGCTAAGTCATTTTAAAAATAGGTTCTAAGCATTCGAAAAAAACTTAGTTTTTGAAAACACTAAAAAGAAGCTTAGTTTTCAAAAACACTAAAAAAGCGATTTTCGAAAAGTGAAAAGACCGGTATAGAAGCACTCTTTTCTTTGAACTCCTTTTCTTTCTCTCCCCCTTTGCCATATATCAAAATCATGCATGTAATATGAGGGTAAGAATAGCTAAGTGTATCAGAGCATGTAATTTCATGTAACACAATAAGAGCTTGAAGAAAACATTTATATGAAGCAACCAGAGGGATTCATTGCAAAGGGCAAAGAGCATCTTGTGTGTAAGTTTAGTCATCCATTTATGGATTGAAGTAAGCTTCAAGATCTTGGAACATCCGGTTTGATGAGGTAATCCAGTCATATGGATTTATTCAACGTCCAGATTAGTCTTGTGTATACAAAAGATGTGACGGAAACGTAGTGGTATTTCTTGTACTATTGGCAACAATGTCAAAGTGTTATCAGACGTAAGGGTATGGTTATCCAAATAATTTGATATGAAGGACTTGGGAGAAGCTGGACACATCCTTGGGATCAAAGTTATAAGGGATCACAAGAAAAGGATGTTGTGCTTATCTCAAGCTTCATACATTGATACTATCCTAGCTCGTTTTAGCATGCAGAACTCCAAGAAAGGTTTTCTACCTTTTAGGGATGGAGTACTTCTATCTAAGGAGATGTGTCCTAAAACATCAAAGGAGATAGAGGAGATGAAGGCGGTTCCTTATGCTTCGGCCGTAAGAAGCCTCATGTATGCTATATTGTGTACGAGACCGGATATCTATTTTGCCATGGGCATGGTTAGTAGATATCAGAGTAATTCAAGACAAGGACATTGGACTGCGGTAAAGCATATATTAAAGTACCTCAAAAGGACTAGGAATTATATCCTAGTTTACCAGGCAAATCAATTGCTCCCTGTGGGTTACACGGATTCTGACTTCCAATCAAATAGGGATAACAGTAAGTCTACCTCAGGGTATGTGTTTACTTTGGGAGGTGGAGTCATAGTATAAAGGAGTATCAAGTAAAAATGCGTGGCGAACTCCACCATGGAAGCTGAGTATGTGGCAGCCTCTGAGGCGACCAAGGAAATTGTATGGCTCAGGAACTTCTTAATGGACTTAGATGTGATTCCTGGTTTGCCCAGAGCTATCACAATTTATTGTGATAACAGTGGTGCAGTAGCAAACTCAAAGGAACCACGAGCCCATAAGGCCAGTAAACACATAGAGCATAAGTACCACCTGATACGAGACATCGTAAAGTGAGGAGAAGTTGTTGTCGCCAAGATTGCATCAGAGGATAACCTGGTAGATCCTTTCACTAAGGCCCTTCCAGCGAGAGCTTATGATAGGCATGTGGAGGGGATGAGAATCAGATGTATGGCAGTTTGATGACAGCATAGTCTTTTAGTATAAGTGGGGGATTGTTAGGATGTATACTAAAAGCCTAGTTTTTGTATGGATATCTACATTTTGGAATAAGAATCACATAGTCATTATTTGCATTTTATATTTGATATATATAAAATATATAACATGGTGTGTGGTGCCACACAGAAGATCATGTTATCAGTCCCTTGTGAAGTATAAGTAGTGGCTCACAACCGAGATGGATTTGGATAAACCATCAGAATGGTTGTAGTGTAATTTGGTATTAGACTATCTTGACTATAGAATTACACTAGTACACTTTGTTTGTATTGAGCAGGACCAACTTAGAGGTGATTCAATTTATACTGACTATATAATCGAATCAGACCTCAGATATTATGGTGTACATGCTCTTAATCTCGATATAATAACGAGCACATGTGTTGGTGTAGACAGCACCCAAGTCGAACCTATGTTTTGATAATGGCAAAGGGTTCAAAAGTTAAGATATAATGTTAATCTAACATATTTACTAAGTGTACAGGAAAAGAAGCCCTAGGTACACTAGGCACGAAGTCCTGGTTGAGGACTGGGCACGAAGCCCTAGGAAGGAGCTAGGCACCGAAGACCTGCTCGAAAGGTGGGCACGAAGTCCTGGTCGAGGACTGGGCAAGAAGCCTTGGCAAGGAGCTGGGCACCGAAGTCCTGCTCGGAAGGTGGGCACGAAGACCTGGTCAGGTGCATCGGGCAAAAGTCCAACTGGAGGAGCCGATTGGCAAAAGGTAAACTCTCTTGAGAGGAGTAGGTGAGGACGCGTTCCCCGTCGAGGGAACAGTAGGCGTCGGCTCGACCTAGGGCTCCATTTTGGAGACCCAAAGTCAGAACCAAGATAGCAACGGCTGTAAAATGCACTAACATGCTTGCTTTATTTTGTTTGGTACTAACCCTGGATGCAGGACCAAAGGAATGAGTCTCTGCAGCTCAGAACGCTCCAAAGGAGAAGAGCAGCAGCTGGGTTGGGCGCCCGGGAGGTCCCGGGCGCCCTAAGTCAAAGCCAAACAAAGAGTTAGCAAGAAAACGCTTCGGAAGCCTTGCTCGCGGGCGCCCCCGTGCTCCCGGGCGCTCCGGATGCCTCGGGCGCCCCGGGCTCAAGCCAACGAAGCGGATAGAGTCAAGCCAATGAGAAGCCAGCAGACCGAGTCAACCCGGGCGCCCCCTGCGTCCCGGGAGCCCACAGTCAACTCTCAGCCCTATTCAAGTGGGATAAAGGCTGACCGAGACTTGTCCGGATCGACTGACACGTGGGGGGAGCCCC
Source organism: Boesenbergia rotunda (assembly GCA_024364735.1). Classification (NCBI taxonomy): domain Eukaryota; kingdom Viridiplantae; phylum Streptophyta; class Magnoliopsida; order Zingiberales; family Zingiberaceae; genus Boesenbergia; species Boesenbergia rotunda. The sequence goes on from JAGFNQ010000475.1 coordinate 585,514, forward strand.
CAACGTTCAGGGCGCCCCAGGAGGCTATAAATAGCCCCTCGACCCCAAGGCTTCGAACAACAATCCTTCCAACGCTTCTACGCTCTTCGACTCAAACGCGCTGCTCCAGAAACCTGCCATTTCGAGATTCCAAGCGCTGACGATGACCCTCCGCACCGAAGTACAATCCATACCGGGCATTGATCGCAAAGAGTAAAACTGTTATATTTACTGCAATTTACTTATACAATTCTTGTAAACCTTTTGTGCTCATATAGAATTGCCCGCAGTAAACGGTCAATGACCGTGGGCCTTGGAGTAGAAGCCGACAGCGACTCCGAACCAAGTAAAACCACTTGAGTCTTTGTGTTGTGTTTTGTTTATTCCGCTGCATATTTGCTCTTTTGTCTATCCGAAACGATTTACGATATTCACCCCCCCTATCGTATTCTCTCGATCCAACAAGTGGTATCAGAGCGGGGAAGCTCAAATCTGGTGCAACCACCAATTTGAGAATTTTTTTTAGATTTCTTTTTAAATTATTTTCAAATTTTCATCGTTAATCGAGGTTAGTGCAACACCCCTCGATAAATATTTTTTTTTCCCGCACTACTAATCCAAGACCAAGTCTTGGGATATTTCTTTCTTTTTACTCTTATTTTCAGAATAAATCTTAAATGGCCATGCAAGAAGGCTTCAGTACCGCAAGACCGCCGCTCTTCAGTGGGGAGGACTTCTCCTACTGGAAGAGCAGAATGGAGGTCCACCTGAAAACTCAGGTGGGCATGTGGATAATCATCCAGTCAGGACTGGAAATACCAAGGAATGCTGACGGAGTACAACAATCTTACATTGAATGGGACGCTGCACTCAAAAAGAAAATTGAAGCCGATGCCAAAGCGACCCAAACACTCCAATGTGGCCTAACCAAAGAGGAGATGAACCGGGTGGGTCCATTCAACAGCGCCAAAGAACTCTGGGGTAAGCTGATCGAACTACACGAAGGAACCTCCGACACCCGAATCAGCAAGAGGGACCTTCTGCTGAACAAGCTGTATACTATCAAGATGAACGACGGCGAATCAGCTGCTCAGCTCCACGCCAGAATTCAGGAGCTGATGAACGGTCTGCACACCATCGGTCATAAGGTAGAAAACCGTGACCTAATAAGGTACGCCCTTAACGCTTTCCCAAGAAACACCTTGTGGGCATCTATGGTAGATGCGTACAAAGTTTCAAGGGATCTTTCAAAAATTAAGTTAGATGAACTATTTTCTAAATTAGAATTGCATGAGCAGACTAACTGCAATCTGGCCAAGAAAGGCATTGCCTTTGTTGCAGGTAAAGCTAGAAAGACAACCAAGAAGAAACTTCAACCTGCACCCGAGTCTGATTCAGACTCAGACTCAGAAGACAACGAAGGAGATCGACCCAAGCTGGTCCGGCTTGCCTGGAACTACTACAAGGAATTGAAGAATCAATCCAACAGAAGAAAAGTCAGCCGAAAGAAGGACGATCCAGCTGAACCAACAAAGAACAAATCAAGTGTGACTTGTTTTGAATGCAACAAAAAGGGTCATTTCAAATCAGAATGCCCTAACCTAAAGGAAGCCAAGAAAACAAGAAGAAAGAAGGCTCTTCAAGCAACGTGGGACGAGTCTTCCTCCGAAGAAGAAGAAGAGACCCCACAATCGAACCTACTTGCACTAACCGCCTCAGAAGAAATCGAGACCGAGTCAGAATCGGAGCCGGACGACGGCAAACTCACATTTTCAGAGGATGGCGGAATCACTGCAAGTGGTTTTTCTAGAAGTCAATTAAACGAATTAATTAAATATCTTTCTCGAGACTTGGCAAAAGCTAAACTCCGACTCGAATCTCTCCGACAGGAAGTAAAACTCCTGAAAGAGGGAGCTGTTGGGACCGGGTGCATGTTGACAAGGATACAGGTTCGTAAAATTTTAAATTTTTACGTGCAGCGGAAGAATTAGCATAAAATAATTTCTCAAATTATTTTAACCACGTATCTAGCATGCAACCTTATGATGTGTGGACATGATCATAAATTAAAACTTTGCGGAAACGTAAACTAATTTACTTTGTACCTCGCGTAACTCGAAGAAAGGGACGAGATCCAACCGTAGCATCCCTTGGAAGCTCCGCCTCTATTCGCGTCCACGCCGAGTTCTCTTCGGGATGACTTCGCAAAGTCACGAGTTTTGTGCCGACGAGAACTACTAGATTTTTTAAAGGCACAACTAGAAGATCAAGAGAGAAGATAGGAAACTAACCACCAAGTAACGGAATCAAAATTCCGGGAAAGGAAGGAAGGAGTCGCGATCCGCTTCTTCTTCTTCTTCGGCACGAACTTGGTGGACGAAACTCACGGGCACCCTAGGTGCTTGCGCCGGCCCTAGGGGAGGAGAGAGAGCCGGCCCTAGAGAGAGAAAGGGCGCCGACCCTAGAGAGAGAGAGAGAGTTAGAGAGAGAGAGGGAGAGAGTTAATCTCTTGATCAATCTATTAAGGAAATCAAGCCTAGCCTTGGTTCCTTTATATAGTAGCCTCTCTCTTGCCAAGTCTCCCCTTTAACGGAATTTTTCATAAGAAATTTATCCTATAAATTTTCTTTATGAATTATTTCGTTTAAACCAAGTTTTATTATAACTAATTTTATAATAAAACAAATACATCTCTCCTTTTATTATGGAATAAATTTTACAAGAAATTTATAAATTTTCTTTATTATGGTAAAATCAATTCATAATTAATTTTATAGAATTAAAATAAACCATTCCATGGATCATTTTAATTTCCATAAAAAAGAATAAATTTCTATAAATTTCTTTATATAAATTTCTTTATACAAATTTATTTATCCATAATTTATAAAACAAATCGCGCTAGATTTATTTTATTAATTAAACCAAATAAATTAGTTTCTCCCCAAGTGGTGGCCGGCCAAACCAAAGAGGGTTGGCACCCTCTTTGGCCAGCCAAACCGAGCCGAACCCATCGCGAATTAAACTCATTTAATTCACCCAATAAGCCTTCAAAAGACTTAGCCATTTTTAGCTTCCGTTGCGCCTCTGATTAACTCAGATTCGACTTATTTCTCTTGATCGGAAAATCCAATTTTCAACTCGTTTTAAATCCCTCGGATTACTCGTAGTGCGTGTGACTAAATAGGCTTTCGATTTATGTTGGCCGTCTATAATCAACCAATTATAGAACGATCATGAGTGGCACCTAGTAGTACTTCATGACCCCCAATTAATCGAAAGATCAACGGTTGACCTCAGAAGTAATTCTGAAACCCTTCAGCAGCTCTAATGAATCGTGCCCCATTCCCTTCACCATCTTATACCCACTTGGTTCAGGACATGGTCTGTGTGTGTCAGTCCCCACTAGGCTGACTACGTCACACCTAACCCAAGTAGTGTCTTTCTCGTCTTTTGGATTTCTAATTACTCTCATGTATTTAAGAGACTCATACTCTAAACATGACATGCTCTGGCCAGAGACTTTGAGTAACAATCCGACGATAGGCCTGGGTATATATCTCCTCGCAAGGAGTGGTGAATCCTTTGTAGGCTGTTCAAACATCTTCGGGCACTTCGGCTTATACCCAATCATCCTGAGTCCACACCTCCTTGGAGATGCTTGCTTAAGATGTTAAAGTATAAGTCTCCATGACCAAGATAACTTGAACACCCAAGTCAAAGGAACATCGCACTTAAGCTACAGTAAGAACTTCACTGACATATCTATATAGATTACCATATGAAGTTTTACAGCTAGTCACTCCAATGAACTAGTTCCCTTAACTAGCATCCATGTTTATCTCCGGGCATCCCAATGTCACCAGCCAGTGAGAATCAGCTGATTAGAGAATAACCCATGCTAGTCTCAACAGAATTGATAGTGTCCATTTTTATCAATTCATCGACTAGGGATATTTTCAATACTTCACAATTGCACATGTAGAGATAATCACTAGTTGTGATCTCATCACAAATTCTCTTATGCTGTGAATTGTATTGCGGACATTCAGTAGATGAGTTTAAGATCCCAATCAAATACACAAATATGTATACTCAAATAGTGAATTTTCATTTATTAAAATAAATGTTTACAATCATAAGGCGATTGCCTTAGGACACTTCTCTCATATCACTAACAGGAGCTGACTCTGGATCCTTAACTGAGAAGGTTCAAAAAGGAACCTCTACTCAAGTTGAAAAACTTGAGAAAGAGAACTCCTCCTTGAAAACTCAAGTCAAGGATCTCAGAACAGCATTAGAACGGTTCACTTCTGGTTCCAAGGGTCTAGACATGATTCTTGGAAAACAGAAGTCGGTTCTCAATCGATCCGGATTAGGCTATAGAACCAAATCTAGACAAAGATCCTACTATGCTATACTGAACCAGTCCAGACCTAAAATTCAGGCATGGGTACCCAAACTATGCCTGAACAAACAAACTGGATCAAATCAGTATTGGATCCCTAAGGACAAGATTCACATATTGCCAAATCATTATCGTGGCTTTAGTCGAGGGGGAGCCAAATTAAAAATAATATTTATAGTTAGATAAATTTCAATTCTTGTTTTCAAATTGCATGATTGCTTGTTTATTTAATTTCTGCAATCTACCATGCTTAGACATAGGAATGGTTAGTTTAAGGACTGAACCAACCTAACTGAAATTTGAATAACATAGTATTGGGTGGAGGTGAGATGATAGTACGTTAGGGAAGTCAATTCTAATAAGGTCAAGTATACTCTACTTGGTCTCTTTAGACTGGTGAAACTAGCCGAAGCTACTGATCCAAGACCCGAGCTAGTTAGACCAGAATTTTTCAAAAAAATAATTTTGAAAATGAATTTTCATTAAAAGGCTTTGTCAAGGAAAGGGTTGATGATCCAATAAGGCTACAGCCAAAGAAGGCCTAGTGCCTCGCCAAAATCTAGAAGCCGATTTCTGAAATTCAAATTCAAATTATTCTTTGTCAAATTTGAATCTAACACAAATTTTCAGTTAATTGTAGATTCAAACATTTTCTTTCAAAATTAACTGTTTTCAAAATTAATGCAATTTTTCTTAAATAAATCATAATTTTTCAAAATAATTTTATCTACTAAAACCTGTCTCACAAAACCTATAAGACTAACGTGATTGATAACCCTAGATTTGGGTGAGGCAGACTAGGCTGTGAAAATCAATTTAGGCTATTCCTGATTCTAATTGGATCCAAATCAACAAAACTCTTTATGTATAGGAACATAAAGATTTGGACCAATGGATGTTAGATAGCGGGTGCTCTAGACACATGACTGGAGATAAATTAAAATTCAACAAACTCAAGTTCAAAAACCTAGGCTCAGTGGCATTTGGCAAAAATGCTACACTCAAGGTGATTGGGTCAGGTAATATTGAACTTAAATCTGACTTTGTTATTAAGAAAGTTCTTTTGGTTGAAAATTTTAAATTTAACTTGCTTAGCATAAGTCAATTGTGTGATACTGGTTATGTAGTTACTTTTACCAATTCTAACTGCCTGATTAGAAACATGCAAGACTCAGAAATCATGCTTAAGGGCACTAGGAAAAATAATGTTTACACTATAAACCTACCTCTAGTGCCTAAGTGCATGTTAACTCAGTTAGAACAATCAAACCTCTGGCATAGGAGATTAGGTCACACAAATTTGAGAATAATTTCGAAAATCACCCAACTTGGCCTAATTAAAGGTATCCCTAAAATTAAAAATCATGAAAACATAATATGTGAATCATGTAATCAAGGTAAACAAACCAGGTCTAATCACAAACTAATTCAATCTGATCTAACTCAAACCACACTTGAGCTCCTGCACCTTGACCTATTTGATTCACATGGAGCCAAGTCACTAAGCGGAAACCGGTACTGCTTAGTAATAGTTGATGATTACTCTAGGTTTACCTGGGTTAGGTTTCTAAAGACCAAAGATGAAACCCTAAACCTATTCAATGACTTTTGTAAATTAATTGAAAATCAAAACGATACAAAAATCAAAAGACTTAGGAGTGACCACGGGGGAGAATTTGAAAATCAACGATTCGAGGAATTTTGTAAGGTAAATTGGTATATACATGAATTTTCGTGTCCTAGAACCCCCCAGGAAAATGGCATAGTCGAAAGAAAAAATAGAACCCTACAGGAAGCCGCTAGGGCTATGCTCAATGAATTTAACTTAGCTAACCAATATTGGGCAGAAGCAATTAGTACGGCTTGCTACATCCAAAATAGGGTACTAATTAACAAACGACACAATAAAACACCCTATGAATTATACTACCATAGACTTCCAAACCTACACTACCTAAGGGTCTTTGGGTGTAAAGTCCATATCCTAAACACCAAGGACTATCTAGGTAAATTCCAGTCTAAGTCAACCCCAGGCATCTTCCTAGGATATTCAACCACAAGTAGAGCCTATAGGGTTTACAACAAACAAACTAAAAAAATTGAAGAAACAACAAATTTAATATTTGATGAAGAAATCAACTCAAAATCTGATAATCCAGATCTAACTTCATCAAAAACTGACCAAGAAGATAATGAGCAAACAGTTGAACCTTTAATTGAACCCTTAAATGAACTAACTATTGAACCAACTTCTGAGTCAATTGAACCAAATGTTGAACCAAACATTGAACCAAACATTGAACCAAATATTGAACCAAATCGACCAGCCAGACCTTAGGCTGAACCAAGTTCTAGAAAAACCAAGAAACCCAGACTTAGTCACCCTACTGATCAAATTGTGGGTGATCCAACTTTAGGAGTCAGAACTAGGTCTTCCTATAGAAACCTTAGTCAGATAGCAATGATTTTAAAAATTGAACCTAAGACTATAGAGGAAGCCCTACCTAATCCTGATTGGATCATAGCTATGCAAGAAGAATTAGCCCAATTTGAAAGGAACCAAGTCTGGGAACTAGTACCTAAACCTGAGGGCAAATCCGTCATTGACACTAAGTGGGTTTTTAGGAATAAGTTAAATGATCAAGGAGAGATAGTCAGAAATAAAGCCCGCTTAGTAGCGAAAGGATTCAGTCAAGTAGAAGGGTTAGATTATGATGAAATCTATTCCCCGGTAGCTAGACTTGAGTCCATTAGGATGTTATTAGCCTTTGCATCCCATAAAAGATTTAAACTATACCAAATGGATGTAAAGTTAGCCTTTCTAAATGGATTCATTAAGGAAGAAGTCTATGTAGGACAACCCCCTGGTTTTGAGGACTTAGAAAGACCTGACCATGTTTACAAACTTACTAAAGCACTATATGGACTAAAACAAGCACCTAGGGCCTAGTATGAACGCTTATCAACCTACCTAATTTCTAAAGAATTTAAACAAGGACAAATTGACTCAACCCTATTTATTAACACCTTAGGAAAAGAAATCTTTATTGCCCAAATCTACGTCGGCGACATAATCTTTGGGTCCACCAACTCAAATTTTTTAAAAGAATTCGTTAAAATAATGGAAAATGAATTTGAAATAAGCTTAGTTGGTGAGCTCAACTTTTTCCTAGGATTACAAATTAAACAAACTAAGGATGGAAACTATGTCCATCAATCCAAATATGCTAAAGAGTTAATAAAGAAATTTAGAATGGATAACTCTAAAAGCATAAGTACCCCCATGGCCACCAATATAAAAATAGATAGTGACCCTGATGGTAAACCAGTAGATCTTAAACTTTATAGGAGTATGATTGGAAGTCTACTGTATCTTACAGCCAGCAGACCTGATATCCTTTTTGCTGTAGGAATGTGTGCTAGATACCAAACCTGTGCTAAGGAAACGCACTTAGCAGCCCTAAAAAGAATACTAAGATATATTAAGGGCACCCTAAATGTAGGGATTTAGTATCCTAGGACCTCAACCTTCAATTTGTCAGGATACTCAAATTCTGACTACGCTGGTTATAAATTAGATAAAAAGAGCACAAGTGGAAGATGTCAACTGTTAGGAAATAGTCTAGTAAGTTGGTGCAGTAGAAAACAATACTGTGTAGCTTTATCCACGACTGAAGCTGAGTATGTTGCCTTAGGAGAGTGTGTAGCACAACTATTATGGATGATGCACACTCTTAAGGACTTCCAGCTTAACTACACCCAAACTCAGGTCTTCATTGACAATATAAGCTCAATTAATCTAACTAAAAACCCAATCCAACATTCCAGAACTAAACACATAGAAGTTAAACACCACTTTGTGAGAGATCATGTAGCCAGGGATGAAATAGTCCTTAAGCATATTGTCTCTAAATCTAACATAGCTGACATATTCACCAAACCCCTGTTGGGACAGGGTGCATGTTGACATGGATGCGGGTTCGTAATTTCAAAATTAATTACATGCAGCGGAAGGTTTAGCATAAATAATTTCTCTAAATCATTTAACCACACATCTAAGCATATAATTTTATCTTGTGTAGATATGATCATATATTTGAAATTTTGCAGAAACATAAACTAATTTACGTATTACCTCGCGTAACGAGATCCAACCGTAAGCGTCCCTTGGAAGCTCCGTCTCTATTTGCGTCCACGCCGAGTATCTTCGGGATGACTTCGCAAAGTCACGAGTTTCGTGTTCTCAAGAACTACTAGATTCTCCGAGAACGCGACGAGAAAAACCAAGAGAGAAGTCGGAAGACTAACTACAAAAGGATGGCCGGAATCAAAATTCCGGCGAAGCAAAAGAAGAGGCTTGCGGCAAAAAGATCCTTACGGCAAACTCTAATTCCGGTAGCACCATCTTCCGGCCAAGAGATGGTCGGAGCTTCCTTCTCCGGCAACAGGTGGTGGTCGGCACTTGTGGCTGGTTGGCGCATGGCAAGAAGGGGAGAAGAGAAGGAGAGAAAGAGAGGGAGAGAGCCTATGCCTTCATCTCTTTTATTATTACCCAAGTCTTGCCTTGGGTCCTTTATATAGTGGCCTCTCAACCATCAAGCCTCTCAAATATGGAATAACTTATTCCATCATGCCAAGCTTGATTTTATATAATGGTTAAAATCATATTTTAATTCATGATAAAAATCTTCTCTCCTATGGAATAAATTTCCTTATCATGGTAAATCAATCCATGATTGATTTTATAAAATAAACCAATCCATGGTTCATTTTAATTTTCATGAAAAATAAACCAAACCTTGGTTTATTATATAAAAATTTATATCATCCATAATTTTATAAAACAAACCACACTTGGTTTATTTTATAAATTGAACCAAAAACTTGGTTCTCTCCCTTTGTTGTGGCCGACCAAGCAAAGAGGATGGAGGCCCTCTTTGGCCGGCCCATCCAAGTCAAGCCCCAATGAATTAAACTTATTTAATTCATCTATTAAGTCTTCAAAAGACTTAGCCATTTTACGCTTCCGATGCGTCTTTGAAAATTTCAGATTCGACTTATCGTTTGGCTCAACCAAACTTGATCTCTCTTGATTGGAAAATCCAATTTTCAACTCGTTTTAAATCCCTCGGATTACTCATAGTGCGTGTGACTAAATAGGCTTTCGATTTATATTGGTCGTCTATAATTAATCAATTAATTATAGAACGATCATGAGTGACACCTAGTAGTACATCATGATCCCCAATTAATCGAAAGATCAACGGTTGACCTCAGAAACAATTCTGAACCCCTACAGCAGCTATAATGAATCGTGCCCCATTCCCTTCACCATCTTATACCCACTTGGTTCAGGATATGGTCTATGTCTGTCAGTCCCCACTAGGCTGACTACGTCACTCCTAGCCCAAGTAACGTTTTCTCGTCCTACGTATTCTAATTACTCTAATGTATTTAAGAGATTCATACTCTGAACATGTCATGCTCAGGCCAGAGGCTTTAAGTAACAATCCGATGATAGGCCTCGGGTATACATCTCCTCGCAAGGAGTGGTGAATCCTTTGTAGGCTGTTCAAACATCTTCGGGCACTTCGGCTTATACCCAATCTGTAGGACCGGTGCTGTCGATAGAGGGGGGGGGTGAATATCGATCGTTAAAAACTTCTCGTTAACTTCATAAAATGTTCGATCTGCTCAGAGTGTTAGTGCAGTAGAACAGTAAATAAAATAAAAGCAAGACAAAGACATAGCGGGATTTATTTACTTGGTTCCCAACCCCCCAGGGTCAGTACGTCCAAGGCCTATGTACTCGGCGTGAGTCCACTATTGGTCTCCTTTCCGGAATTTCTGGAGGCGGAGAAAACCCATCTTACAGTGTATAATTACAAGCAAAAGTATAATAAATTGAATGCAGAATATAAATGCAAACCGAACAAAACAAAAGTTAGAAGCTCGGCCGATCTGGACCTCCGAAGTGTCGCGCACTTCCTCCTGGAGCCTCCCGGTCGTAGAGCCTCGTCTTTAGAGCGTTGTCATCGGTCAGAGTGATTAGAATGGTACTTTGCAGTTATGTTTGAAGCAGAGGGGTCGAAGCCCCTTATATAGGCCTCCTGGGGGCGCCTTGGACGTCGGGGGCGCCCCGATAAACCCGGTCAAACCTTATCCCCGCGTCTATCTCTCTGCAGCTGATAAAACCTTTGACCAGGGTGCCTCGGGCACCCTCATGAGAGTTTATCTGTGTTTCGGACTCGAAACTGCAAAAACAGCTTTGAACCCGGGCGCCCCGCTTGACACCTATTCTGCTTTCAACACTTTACTGCGCTTTTTAGCTTTGTCTGGGGGTGCCCCCACTGTTGGGGGCGCCCTGGATGCATGGGGGCACCCCCACTACTGGGGGCGCCCTGCTTCAAGGCTGGCAGCACACTTTTTGCCTGGTTACCTGCTTTGTCTCTAGTTCTTGATACCTGCAAGATACACAAACACAAAGCAAATGTACATACAATATTAGCCTTAAGGACTTAGTTCGGACTTCGGATTTCCATGAAACCCTAGGTCGAACCGGCGTAAGTTCCCACCCCCGAGAACGCGCCTTTCACCTACTCCTTTCAGGAGACGGTTGCCACCCAGTCCTTCGGGTGGACTTTTGCTTAGCTTCCGATACTTCCGGACCTCGAGACGCCCAAACCCTGACTCGTCTCTACTCCTGTCTTTAGTCATCGCTCAGCTAAGTTGCTCAGTCCCTCGGACCAAGACTCCAAAGCCTAGCAGTCCTTCGCCAGGTGCCTAGCAGCCCTTCGCTAGGTCTTCATTCCCTAGCAGTCCTTCGCTAGGTGCCTAGCAGCCCTTCGCTAGGTCATCTATGCCTAGCAACCCTTCGCTAGGTGCCTAGCAGCCCTTCGCTAGGTCTGAGGGTTTCGATACCTAGCATCCCTTCGCTAGGTGCCCAACGACCCTTCATCAGGTCTTAGGGTTTCGATACCTAGCAGCCCTTCGCTAGGTGCCCAGCAGCCCTTCGCCGGGTCTTAGTGTTTCGATACCTAGCAGCCCTTCGCTAGGTGCCTAGGTTAACTAGGACTTTTCTTCAACTTAGGTTACTTCTCCTTTGCTCCCCTTTGTCTGTTCATTGTATCACTGACTTAAGTGTATTGTCAAACATTAAAATACTTAAAGAAGAACATCATTGATGCAACTTGCACCAACACAATCATCCTGGGTCCACACCTCCTTGGAGATGCTTGCTTAAGATGTCAAAGTATAAGTCTCCATGACCAAGATGACTTGAACACCACAAGTCAAAGGAACATCGCACTTAAGCTGCAGTAAGAACTTCACTGACATATCTATATGTAGACTACCATATGAAGTTTTACAGCCAATCACTCTAATGAACTAGTTCCCTTAACTAGCATTCATGTTTATCTCCGGACATCTCAATGTCACCAGCCAGTGAGAATCAGCTGATTAGAGAATAACCCATGCTAGTCTCAATAGAATTGATAGCGTCTGTATTTATCAATTCATCGACTAGGGACAATTTCAAAACTTCACAATTGCACATGTAGAGATAATCACTAGTTGTGAATTCATCACAAATTCTCTCATGCTGTGAATTGTATTGCGAACATTCAGTAAATGAGTTTAAGATCTCAATCAAATACACAAACATGTATACTCAAATAGTGAATATTCATTTATTAGAATAAATGATTATAATCATAAGGTGATTGCCTTAGGACACTTCTCTCATATCACTAACAAACTCCCACTTGTCATAATGCCAATCGCTATGGTACCCAATACCACAGGCTCTAACATGACCATCAAACTTACTTTGAGGCAAGGCCTTAGTTAAAGGATCGACTAAATTCCTTTCAGTGAGAATTTTCTCAATTTGTATATCATTCCTACTTATAATCTCTCTGATCAGATGATAGCGGCGAAGCACATGTTTGGATCGCTGATGAGACCTTGGTTCCTTTGCTTGTGCAATAGCTCCATTGTTGTCGCAGTAAACCTGTATTGCTTCATCAATGGTTGGAACCACACCAAGTTCTGAGACAAACTTTTTGATCCAAACTGCTTCCTTTGCTGCTTCCGAAGCTGCAATATATTCTGCTTCCGTGGTAGAATCCGCTACGGTGTCTTGCTTGGAACTCTTCCAACTTATTGCGCCTCCATTCAAAATAAATACGTATCCGGACTGAGATTTGGAGTCATCCTTATCTGTCTGGAAACTGGCATCTGTATACCCACGTATTACCATATCACCTTCTCCATATATTAGGAACACATCCTTAGTGTTTCTTAAGTACTTGAGGATTGTCTTGACAGCCGCCCGGTGATCCATACCTGGATCAGACTGGTATCTGCTCGTGATGCTCAGAGCATATGATACATCGGGCCTGGTACATAACATAGCATACATGATAGATCCTATCGCGGATGCATAAGGAATCTTATTCATGCAAATCCTCTCATCTTCTGTGCGCGGACACATAGACTTCGAAAGGTTGATCCCATGCCTGATGGGAAGGTAACCTTTCTTGGATTATGACATGCTAAACCTTTCTAGCACTCGGTCTATATATGTAGACTGCGAAAGACCAAGCAACCGTTTTGATCTATCTCTATAGATTCTAATCCCAAGGATATAGGTTGCTTCTCCCAGGTCTTTCATGGAGAAAGTTTTGGACAACCAAATTTTAACTGACTGTAAGACTGATATATCGTTTCCTATAAGTAATATGTCATCGACATATAACAGTAAGAATACGACTGCACTCCCACTAACCTTCTTGTACACACAAGGTTCGTCAGGATTTTGTGAGAAATCAAACTCTTTGATTGTCTCATCAAAACGAATGTTCCAGCTCCTGGATGCTTGCTTTAGTCCATAAATGGATCGTCGAAGCTTGCATACTTTGGTTTTATTAACCGATGTGAAACCTTCAGGTTGTATCATATATACATCCTCAAGCAGGTTTCCATTAAGGAAAGTTGTTTTCACATCCATTTGCCATATCTCATAATCATAATGAGCTACTATGGCCAGGAGCATCCGAATGGATTTAAGCATAGCTACTGGCGAATAGGTTTCGTCATAATCAATTCCTTGTTTCTGACGATATCCTTTTGCCACTAATCTAGACTTAAAGGTAACAACATTACCTTCCATGTCGATTTTCTTCTTGAAACCCCACTTGCACCCTATGACCTTAATCCCTTCAGGTGGGTTAACCAAGTCCCATACTTGATTTTTGTACATGGAATCCATTTCTGACTTCATGGCTTCAAGCCATTTATCCCTTTCTGAATTTTTCATAATATCTTCATAACTGATAGGTTCGTCATCGTTAATGAGTAACACGTCGTTCGATTCACTTATGAGAAATCCGTATCTCTCTGTAATATTGCGTGTCCTATCAGACCTACGAAGAAGTGGTGTTGTTTTAGGTTCAACTAATAGCTCATCATTATGAGTTATTGGTTGTGGGTCTAGACTAGGTGTCTCTGTAATGTCTATTGGAGTTTCTTGAACTTCTTCAAGTTTAATGCTACTCCCACTGTTTTCTTATAAAAGAAATTCTTTTTCTAGAAATATAGTATGCCTTGAAACAAACACCTTTTGTTCTAAGGGATGATAGAATTGATAACCTTTCGTTTCCTTAAGGTATCCAATAAATAGACATTTATCAGACTTAGCATCCAATTTGTCTGATATAGTCCGCTTTACATAAGCAGGACAACCCCATATCTTTAGGTGAGATAAATGAGGTTTCTTACTATTCCACGTCTTATATGGAGTAGTAGAGACTACCTTGGTCGGGACTCTGTTTAGTAAGTAAACAGCTGTCTTAAGCGCATAGCCGTAAAAGGATTTTGGAAGAGTTGCATGATTCAGCATAGATCTAACCATGTCCATCAAGGTTTGGTTACACCTCTCAGATACACCATTATGCTGTGGTGTATATAGCGGAGTCCATTGAGACAATATCCCATTGTCCCTAAGATAATCTTGAAACTCTTGACTTAAGTATTCACCACCCCGATCGGATCGAAGTATCTTAATACTTTTGCCAAGCTGTTTCTCTACTTCACTTCTGAACTCTTTGAATTTCTCAAAAGCATCAGATTTGTGTTTCATTAAGAACACATACCCGAATCGTGAGTGATCATCGATAAAGGTAATGAAGTAGCTATAGCCTCCTTGTGCAAGAGTTGACATTGGTCCACATACATCAGTATGTATTAGACCAAGCAATTCTCCCACTGGTTTACCTTTTCCGGAAAAGGGTAATTTGGTCATCTTGCCTTTTAAGCATGATTCACATGTATCAAATGAACCAGGTTCAAATGATTCCAGAATTCCACATCGGTGTAATTTGGTCATGTGTTTCTTGCTTACATGGCCAAGACGACAATGCCACATATAGGAGTCTATTTGATTATCTATTCGAGCACGTTTGTTGCTAACTTCGATATTGAAAATGTCACTGGATAAATCTAACGTGTAGATACCATTGCATAAAGTTCCGGTCCCATAAAGAACACCATTTAAAGTTATGTAACAGCAATTGTTACTAAAAGTTAAATGATAACCCTTTTCATTCATGCATGAAATAGATACAATGTTCTTTATTAACGAAGGAACAAAATAACAATTATCCAATTCTAAGACAAGTCCAGTAGGGAGCTTTAGCAAATATGTTCCGATGGCAACAGCAGCAATCTTTGCTCCATTTCCAACTCGCAAATTCGCTTCTCCCTTGACGAGTCTTCTACTATTCCTTAGCCCCTGTATGTCATTACATATATGTGAGCTACACCCAGTATCAAGTACCCAGGTGTCCGAGGAAATAGAGTGACATTCAATAACGAAGATACTTGAAGAGGATGGGGCATCGGATGCCTTCTTCTTCAAGGACTCAAGATTAACCTTGCAGTTTCTTCGCTAGTGGCCCTCCTTGCCGCAGTGATGGCAAGTGCCTTTTGGTGCCTTTTCAATCTTTTTGGCCTTTTTCTTCCTTCCCTTATTTTGTTCTTTGGGCTTCCTCTTAGAGCCTTTCTTTGAGGAACCAACTAACAGTACCGTCTTCTGATCCTGCTTTATAGAAGGCTCTACAGTCTTCAGCAGGTTAAGCAACTCAGGAATGGTAGTCTCCAGTTTGTTCATCCGATAGTTCATCACAAGCTGTGAGTAACTCTTGGGCAAATAATGTAGAATTAAGTCAATACTTAGTTCGTGATCCATTGCAAATCCGAGTGTGCCTAGTCGCTCAATGTACCCCAACATCTTCAACACAAACTGTGAAACAGAAGTGCCTTCCTACATCTTAGAGGTGAAGAGGAGTCGGAGACCTCAAACCTTTCGGATCTCGCCTGCTCGTCAAACAGCTCATGAAGATGGAAGACGATGGTATGAGCATCCATATGCTCATGCTGCTTTTGTAGCTCAGGTAGCATAGTGGCCAGCATGATGCAACTCGCATGTTCAGAATCGGCCACATATTTCTGATAGGCCATTAACTGGTCTGGAGTTGCATCTTCAGGAGGATGGTTGGGAAGTTGTTCTTCAAGGACATAAGCAAGCTTTTCTGCCTTGAGGACTATCCTCAAGTTTCAAAACCAGTCCATGAAGTTTGGCCCAGTCAGCTTATTGGTGTCCAAAATGGAATGCAAATTCAGAGAAGACATGATCAGGTGATTATCCTAGAAATACAAATTGAGGTTATGTGATGAGAATGATAAAGACTGCATCAATATACATTAATTAAATCCTATTTATTTTTCGAATTGAATAACCCTTTTTATCAATTCGGGAGATCGTAGGAACATCTCCAAATAGGTTGATATCCAACCATAGATAAGAATAACCATGGCTAGAGTCCATCAAGTTATTCTTAGCTATGAAGGTAGGTAATTATACCGATTACATATTATACATATGTAACTATCACATTATGCTATCAACTAATTGAATGTTTGCATAAATCATTGGGTTGTTAACTCATTAACAAGTATGCAACAATATACATAGCACCCAACTGCACCTCTCTTTACATCGACCTTAGCTGTGGCACAACAAATCAATGCTCCAAGCTTAAGGCTGATCCATTAATCAAGAAATAGTTTTAATATGGTTGGAGCTCATTCAATCGTTTAGTCAGGCTTGGATGTGTCTAACAACCAAAACTAAGGATTGACCTCTGACTCCAACTATATTAATCATAAACTAATTCCATGGTTTGAACATGTTGAGGTTCAAGCTGGGCATGGATGTGTCCATCAACCCAAACGAGAAACAAAACTCCGATTCTAACCATATTAATGGAAGGTGTTGGCCTTAATATTTTGTAAGGGGTTTTGGGTCTCATCCTTTTCTTTTATGCACATTCATGACATATAATTATGTCATGTTCTAACGATTTCCTTAATAAAATATGTATGTGACTTAATTTATCAAGTCTCATTAATTGAATTAGGAACCGGATTTCCTAATTCTAATTTCATACTTTATTCAAGGAATTGTTTTGGGAAACAATTTCCTGAATTATCATAATCAATTTCGGAAATAATATGTTTAAGACAATTAAACATTTGACAATTTAAATTCAATTTAGGAAATTTAATTATAACAACTAACTTTAAATTGGACGGCTCCCCGAGGCTCAATCCAAAATAAAGAATTTTGTAAATAATTTAATTTCCAATTATAAATTTAAATGCCAATTAATATTCCCATAATTTGTCTAGACTTTCTTGAAAGAAAGTGCCCAAAATTGCGAGCTTTCCATAAATGGAAAGTTTCCAAAAATAAAAGGTTTTCAGAATAATTGTAAGTTTCTGGTACAAAGAAAACTTACGTTTTTTCAAAATTAAAAATTTTCCAAAATTGGAAAGTTTCCAAAAATGAAAAGTTTTCACAATTATCATAAAATTTTAGAAACAGAGATATTTCAAAAGTTTGTGAAATTTCATGAGGATTTCCAGACTTTGAAATTCCTAAATCGAAAATTTACCATAATTAAAAATTTTTCAAAATTGTGATCATGATAAAGCTTTCTGCAAAATAATTATATGATTATGTCGAACACAAACCTCGGCTCTGATACCACTGTTGGGACTGGGTGCATGTTGACATGGATACGGGTTCGTAATTTCAAAATTAATTACGTGCAGCGGAAGGTTTAGCATAAATAATTTCTCTAAATCATTTAACTACACATCTAAGCATGCAATTTTATCTTGTGTAGACATGATCATATATTAGAAATTTTGCAGAAACATAAACTAATTTACGTATTACCTCACGAAACAAGATCCAACCGTAAGCGTCCCTTGGAAGCTCCGCCTCTATTCGCGTCCACACCGAGTATCTTCGGGATGACTTCGCAAAGCCACGAGTTTCGTGTTCTCGAGAACTACTATATTCTCTGAGAACGCGACGAGAAAAACCAAGAGAGAAGTCGGAAGACTAACCACAAAAGGATGGCCAGAATCAAAATTCCGGCGAAGCAAAACAAGAGGCTTGCGGCAAAAAGATCCTTGCGGCAAACTCTAATTCCGGCAGCACCTTCTTCCGGCCAAGAGATGGTCGGAGCTTCCTTCTCCGGCAGCAGGTGGTGGTCGGCAGGGAAAGGGTAGGGGCGACCGACTGGTGCTCCTTCTTGGGGCTGGTTGGCGCACGGCAAGAAGGGGATAAGAGAAGGAGAGAAAGAGAGGGAGAGAGCCTATATCTTCATCTCTTCGATTATCACCCAAGCCTTGCCTTGGGTCCTTTATATAGTGGTCTCTCAACCATCAAGCCTCTCAAATATGGAATAACTTATTCCATCATGCCAAGTTTGATTTTATATCATGGTTAAAATCATATTTTAATTCATGATAAAAATCTTCTCTCCTATGGAATAAATTTCCTTATCATGGTAAATCAATCCATGATTGATTTTATAAAATAAACCAATCCATGGTTCATTTTAATTTTCATGAAAAATAAACCAAACCTTGGTTTGTTATATAAAAATTTATATCATCCATAATTTTATAAAATAAACCACACTTGGTTTATTTTATAAATTGAACCAAAAACTTGGTTCTCTCCCTTTGTTGAGGCCGGCCAAGCAAAGAGGATGGAGGCCCTCTTTGGCCGGCCCATCCAAGCCAAGCCCCAATGAATTAAACTTATTTAATTCATCTATTAAGTCTTCAAAAGACTTAGCCATTTTACGCTTCCGATGCGTCTCTGAAAAATTCAAATTCGACTTATCGTTTGGCTCAACCAAACTTGATCTCTCTTGATTGGAAAATCCAATTTTCAACTCATTTTAAATTCCTCGGATTACTCGTAGTGCGTGTGACTAAATCGGCTTTCGATTTATATTGGTCGTCTATAATTAATCAATTAATTATAGAACGATCATGAGTGGCACCTAGTAGTACATCATGATCCCCAATTAATCGAAATATCAACGGTTGACCTCAGAAACAATTCTGAAACCCTTCAGTAGCTATAATGAATCGTGCTCCATTCCCTTCACCATCTTATACCCACTTGGTTCAGGACATGGTCTATGTGTGTCAGTCCCCACTAGGCTGACTACGTCACACCTAGCCCAAGTAACGTTTTCTCCTCCTACGGATTCTAATTACTCTCATGTATTTAAGAGATTCATACTCTGAACATGTCATGCTCTGGCCAGAGGCTTCGAGTAACAATCCGACGATAGGCCTCGGGTATACATCTCCTCGCAAGGAGTGGTGAATCCTTTGTAGGTTGTTCAAACATCTTCGGGCACTTCGGCTTATACCCAATCATCCTGGGTCCACACCTCCTTGGAGATGCTTGCTTAAGATGTCAAAGTATAAGTCTCCATGACCAAGATGACTTGAACACCGCAAGTCAAAGGAACATCGCACTTAAGCTGCAGTAAGAACTTCACTGACATATCTATATGTAGACTACCATATGAAGTTTTACAACCAGTCACTCCAATGAACTAGTTCCCTTAACTAGCATTCATGTTTATCTCCAGACATCTCAATGTCATCAGCCAGTGAGAATCAGCTGATTAGAGAATAAACCATGCTAGTCTCAACAGAATCGATAGTGTCCATATTTATCGATTCATCGACTAGGGAGAATTTCAATACTTCACAATTGCACATGTAGAGATAAACACTAGTTGTGAATTCATCACAAATTCTCTCATGCTGTGAATTGTATTGCAGACATTCAGTAAATGAGTTTAAGATCTCAATCAAATACACAAACATGTATACTCAAATAGTGAATATTCATTTATTAGAATAAATGATTATAATCATAAGGCAATTGCCTTAGGACACTTCTCTCATATCACTAATGTAACACCCCACTAAAATTCTCTTTAATATTATCCCTAATATTGAGTAGGATTGCATGAATAATAGCTATATTGAACATGATTCATGAACGATAGTTAGAGTTGTGGGAATTTTAGTGTAAGTGTTAATAGGTCTTATATGAGCTCTAAATGGTGGAAATTCCTAATGGGTCTTAAATAGCACTTCATTAGTTATCCTAATGGGCTCCATGAGGATAAAAGAAATAACACTTCATGTGATGAGCCTTACTTTAGATGGGCTTGCAAAAGAATAAGGAATAATAAAAAAAATGATGTAGGTGCCAAGGATTGAACCTTGGACCTTAGAGATGTTGTAAGCCTTAAGAATGCATATGTAACCAATTCACCTAGCAAGGGAGTGCTATTAGGAGGATAAAGGAAATTGTAGATAGGTGTAAGGATAAGGGAGATGAAGAGGCACCATGGGAGATGAAGAGTCACCATGGAAAATGAAGAGTCACCATGGAAGGTGAAGAGGCATACCTCTTCATTTACTATAAGAAGATGAGGAAAGAAGGAAAAAGCCATAAGACATCTTCTCCTCCTTCTCATTTTCGAAAATCAAGGCCCCCTCTCCATCAAAGAAAAATTCTCTCCAAGAAGATCTAGTGAAGGCTTTGTATTTGTGAAGCAAAGGAAGATCCAAGGAGCAAGAAGTTCTTTCTTTCTCCTTCTAGGTGATATATTTTGTTTGGAAATCCTTAGCACAAGGGTAAGACTCCCCTCACCTGCAACATAATAGTTTATATATGTTTTATTCATGTTCTTGTATATTCTTGCGATGTGTTGCAAAAAAATCGGGAAGTTTTCCCTATAGGTATGTTTCGGCCCAAGCATGGATTTAGGGCTTAGGTTTGTGTTTGATGCTATCTAATGACTCCAATATTTTCTTGATGTTAAGTCATGAGTTATGATGTGAAAAGATGGAGCAAAAAGACCCTTAAAAGTTTAGGCCAAGGCTCTCATAAAGCCATAGACTTTTTGGCCATAAGAAGGTGTTTGAGTTCTTTTTGACAAGCTAATGGTTTTAAGTCCTTGTTAATGTTTTGTTTGAAGGTTTTATATATATTTTTAGGCCATGATTCCCCTCTGATCATGTTGGGTTAATACCCTAAATAAGGGCAAAATGAAAGAAAAAGAAGAGTTAAAGATGTCATGTTACTTGCTAATGCTTCCCAGTGGTAGAATATGTATTATATATAGGTTGTATGAGTCAATTGCTCTTGTTTTTGTCATTTTCATGTTGATATGAGCCTTAGAAGTTTCTGATCAGTTTCTTAAATTAGATTTTAGGATGGGTTAAGGTCACTACCTCACTTGATAATGTCTCTTTGCAATAGGATATTCAATGTATGCATGTTATAGGAGTTGTGTGATGTTGAGTTATGTTTGTATGCCACGATAACCCTATCTAAAGGTTTTGACTAGTAGAGTATATGTTGAATTAGGGTTGAATTAAAGGTATCCATGTTTCATTAGGCCATGGTAGATGAAAAGAAAAATGGAACAAGTTCCCTAGATGTATTATCCTTAGTCTTAAATTGAACATTAGGTGTTTTAAGAATCATGAATGATAGGTTGACATGTTATGAATTTCCTTACCATGAAATTATGTTTTCTCCATGTCATATTCATGCTTGAAAGTTATGATGATATTTATGCTTTGAATGTATACCCATGACATGCATGACATTATGAATAAAAGAATGTCGAAAGAGCAATTGCTAAGAAAAGAAAAGAAATGATGAATGTTATGCTAAAGAGCAATTGCTATGGAAAGAAAAGGAATCATGTATACTATTTTACTTTATGTATTGGCTTGTACCGGATCTTGAAAAAGGGTCCAAGGGATGGGCACCTTAAGAACGCCCCGGTTCTGGACTACCGCAGCTGTCCCTAGGCACCAAGGTTGCCTAGTACCTTAGTAGGTCGAGATTAGCTACCTCGTACTCTACTAAGGAATGCGTGCAAATGATGAATGGGTACAAGCCAGGGATCCCAACAATGATGATGATATGTTGATATTCAAGTATTATATTATATATATTTTCAAAAGAGCATCCTTAATGTTTATGCACATGTTTATGTTTAAGGATATTGCATATGCTATGTTTAATATTTATGCACATGTTTATGTTTAAGGATATTGCATATGCTATGTTTAATGTTTATGCACATGTTTATGGTTAATGATATTGTATATACTATGTCTAATATTTATGCACATGATTATGTTTTAAAGATTATGCAAATGTTAAATGCTTTAAGTACTTACTCATGTCATATGTCCTTAATAACGACTCACATGCTTATGTTTTAAGTGTTTATGCTTATGTGCTTTAGATGCTTTAAGTATTTATTCATGTTATATGGTTATGTCAAATGATGTAGATTTCTACTTATATGTGATGTACGGATTTTGTGAGTAAGCAAGGAGCTTACTAAGCATTTTATGCTTATAGTCTACCTTCTTATGTTGCAGATCAAACTAAAGGTTTCTAAAGAAGGGGAAGCAGCAGGAGGGCATGTGTGTGTGTGTGGCAGTGACTTGGCAGAATGATCCTACTGTTATCTTTACTCTTACTTATGGACTTATTTCTCATAGACTTAATGTTGCTACTTATAAATGCATGTGTTAGTTCTTATGTTTACGCTTACTACTTGTTGGAGTTGAAGTTCTTTATGATATGCATGCTAATGTAGAACTATATACTCTCTTGATGGATATGCTATGCTATGATTCACATGCTTAAAGTAGTTTAGTTAGAAAGAAATTTATCCAATTGCATATGTTCATGATTTAGTATTAATTCTGCTGCTATATTTACGCTTCATATGCAATAATGTACGAAAGAAAGAAAAAAAAGTAACGTGTCGCTCACGTAAGGGGTGGGTGTTACAGTTTGGTATCAGAGCAGTTTGTCATCTCACTACACACACATCAAGCCTGCATCCTGCCGCTTCCAAGTAAGATCTTACCTTACATAATTTAAGTATGTTTTCTTTATGTTTACTTATGATAGGAATGTTTCTAGACTAACCATACAAGTAGATGTGATACCCTCTATGGTTCTAGAACGATAAGGAATGCTTATGACTAAGTATACAAATACAAAATTATGGAATCATGTTTTTACCTGGGAATAGAAACTTAGGGTAGTACCTTACCTTACCTTATAATGAAAAAGGATACAAATGCATGTATCTACATGAAAATGATGAAATGATCTTATACTAGCTCATTGTTGTAATATGAAAACAGCATGGCTAGAAGAAGTACTAGAATTAATGATACCGTACCTCAGCCTGACCTGACGCACCTAGTGACAGAACTCCAGCGTCAACTCACCGAGCAGCAGCAGACCATCAACACCTTGATGGATCAACAAGCAAATACTACCGTCCCATCTGTGAACCAGACGGTGACACCTGTAGTGCCTCCAACTCCGCCAGCACCCTCGACAGGCCCTGCCACCGGAATGCGACCGGAAGCTTACTTAATCCAGTGGCAGAGGCTGAAGCCGGAAACTTTTATGGGTGCTTGCGAACCGTGGGATGCTCAGGCCTGGCTCAAAACGGTGGAAGGTACTATGGAGCTGCTGGACTGGCCGGAGCATGAAAAGGTCAAGTGTGCGTCATTCTGCCTTTCTGGCGATGCCAGAATGTAGTGGGAAAGGGTCAAGGCCAAGAGACCCGTGAACCAGATGAAATGGACGGACTTCGAATCAGAATTTTACGAGGAGTTCTTCCACATGCGGGTCACCAACAAACACTACGACGAGTTTACGGAATTCCGTCAAGGCGAGTTGTCAGTCGGTGAAGCTGTCAAGAGATTCAACAGGTTGGCTCGCCTATGCGCCGAGTTGGTCAAGACGGAGAAAGAAAAGGTCCGCCTGATGCTGAAAATGTTGCGGCCCGAGATAGCTCTGAACGTGGCCGGCGGAGTTAATCGACCACAGACCGCAGAGGAGCTGTTCAGTAGCGGCTTGATTACTGAGCACTATTTGAACAGTATTAATCAGCAGAAGGAGATGCCGACAGAGAAAAAGAACCAAGCCAACTCAGGAGGTCAGCACGTGGGCACCAGCTGGAAAGGGAATCGCAACGACAAAAAGAACTGAAACGATCCTAAAAGCGATCCAATGAACAAGAAGCCCAAGATCAACCCGTGCGCGAAATGTGGAAATAGGCATCTTGGAGAATGTCGCAGAGGTACAAATAAATGCTACACCTACGGATTGGAAGGACACAAGGCCTTCGACTGTCCTATTAAGCCTCATGCACCATCTCAGCAGCTGATCCAGCACCAAGGTGCCCCTGCCCAACTGCATTATATGCAAGCTGCACTGGAAGGTCCTCAGATAAGTCAAGGCAGATTGGAAGCCCCGCCAGTTACGACAAACGCCAGGGTTTTCTCACTTACCAAAGAGGACGCAGCGAATGTTTCGACGGTTGTTACAGGTCAGATCTTTATTTACAGTCAGCATGCTACTGCATTATTTGACACTGGAGCAACGCATTCGTTTATTTCCATGCCTTATTCTAAGAAGATAGACATACCTCTACAAGTTCTAGAATGTACATTTCTAACAACCCTACCTTCGGGAGAAACAATGGCATCCACCCACGTGTTGCGTGCAGCACCAATCAGGATCGCAGAAAGAGATCTCTATTGCGACCTGATAGTGCTCGACATGCAAGATTATGATGCAATACTGGGTATGGATTTTTTGAGCAAATATGGTACTTCTATCGAGTGCCATAAGCGAAAAGTGGTGTTCCAGCCCAAGGTGGAACCTATGTTTGAATTCATCGGAGAGCCAAGGAAGAGAACCGGGAAATTCTTATCGGCTCTAAAGGCGCAAAAGATGCTAGAGAAAGGATACGCTGGTTTTCTAGCATATGTGGTCAGTACCGCTCAAACAAAGGATTAGAAACTAGGGGATGTCAGAGTGGTATGCGATTATCCGGAGGTATTCCCAGACGACCTACCAGGATTGGCCCCGGACAGAGAAATCGAATTTGAGATCGAATTGATTCTTGGCACTAATCCGATCTCCAAGGCACCTTACTGTATGGTGCCAACTGAATTGAAGGAGCTTCAAGGACAGTTGCAGGAGTTACTCGACAAGGGTTTTATTTGCCTGAGTCACTCTCCATGGGGAGCTCCGGTACTGCTCGTGAAAAAGAAAGATGGAACTATGCGCCTGTGCATAGATTACCGAGCGCTAAATGATGTGACGATTAAGAACAGGTATCCCCTTCCAAGGATCGACGACCTGTTCGACCAACTAAAGGGAGCTACCATCTTTTCGAAGATCGATCTTAGATCAGGTTACCATCAAGTTAAAGTGAAACCAGACAATATCCCGAAGACGGCCTTCCGGACTAGATACAGACAATTTGGATTCGTTGTCATGCCTTTCGGAGTAACTAATGCTCCCGCCATGTTTATGGATCTGAGGAATCAGGTATTCTTGGCATTCCTCGACAAGTTGTGAACGTCTTCATCGACGATATCCTCATCTATTCGAGATTTCGAGGAGGTGGGAAAAAAGAGAGAACAGATAAAAGATAATAAAGTAATGAGTGGAAAAATGACTAAGATTAGAAGATAACTGAGGAAGTAATTGGATACATGTTTTTATGGCTAGAGAAGTAAGTGTTGCTGAGAATAGAGCATCAATAAGGACAACAAAGAAATGATCGGTGACATTAGTGGAAGATAACTGTGACATTAATTTTAAGTTCGAGGATGAACTTTCCAGAAGGTGTGGAGAATTGTAACACCCCACTAAAATTCCCTTTAATATTATCCCTAATATTGAGTAGGATTGCATGAATAATAGCTATATTGAGCATGATTCATGAACGATAATTAGAGTTGTGGGAATTTTAGTGTAAGTGTTAATAGGTCTTATATGAGCTCTAAATGGTGGAAATTCCTAATGGGTCTTAAATAGCACTTCATTAGTTATCCTAATGGGCTCCATGAGGATAAAAGAAATAACACTTCATGTGATGAGCCTTACTTTAGATGGGCTTGCAAAAGAATAAGGAATAATAAAAAAAAATATGATGTAGGTGCCAAGGATTGAACCTTGGACCTTAGAGATGTTGTAAGTCTTAAGAATGCATATGTAACCAATTCACCTAGCAAGGGAGTGCTATTAGGAGGATAAAGGAAATTGTAGATAGGTGTAAGGATAAGGGAGATGAAGAGCCACCATGGGAGATGAAGAGTCACCATGGAAAATGAAGAGTCACCATGGAAGGTGAAGAGACATACCTCTTCATTTACTATAAGAAGATGAGGAAAGAAGGAAAAAGCCATAAGACATCTTCTCCTCCTTCTCATTTTCGAAAATCAAGGCCCCCTCTCCATCAAAGAAAAATTCTCTCCAAGAAGATCTAGTGAAGGCTTTGTATTTGTGAAGCAAAGGAAGATCCAAGGAGCAAGAAGTTCTTTCTTTCTCCTTCTAGGTGATATATTTTGTTTGGAAATCCTTAGCACAAGGGTAAGACTCCCCTCACCTGCAACATAATAGTTTATATATGTTTTATTCATGTTCTTGTATGTTCTTGCGATGTGTTGCAAAAAAATCGGGAAGTTTTCCCTATAGGTAAGTTTCGGCCCAAGCATGGATTTAGGGCTTAGGTTTGTGTTTGATGCTTTCCAATGACTCCAATGTTTTCTTGATGTTATGTCATGAGTTATGATGTGAAAAGATGGAGCAAAAAGACCCTTAAAAGTTTAGGCCAAGGCTCTCATAAAGCCATAGACTTTTTGGCCATAAGAAGGTGTTTGGGTTCTTTTTGACAAGCTAATGGTTTTAAGTCCTTGTTAATGTTTTGTTTGAAGGTTTTATATATATTTTTAGGCCATGATTCCCCTCTGATCATGTTGGGTTAATACCCTAAATAAGGGCAAAATGAAAGAAAAAGAAGAGTTAAAGATGTCATGTTACTTGCTAATGCTTCCCAGTGGTAGAATATGTATTATATGTAGGTTGTATGAGTCAATTGCTCTTGTTTTTGTCATTTTCATGTTAATATGAGCCTTAGGAGTTTCTGATCAGTTTCTTAAATTAGGTTTTAGGATGGGTTAAGGTCACTACCTCACTTGATAATGTCTCTTTGCAATAGGATATTCAATGTATGCATGTTATAGGAGTTGTGTGATGTTATGTTATGTTTGTATGGCATGATAACCCTATCTAAAGGTTTTGACCAGTAGAGTATATGTTGAATTAGGGTTGAATTAAAGGTATCCATGTTTCATTAGGCCATGGTAGATGAAAAGAAAAATGGAACATGTTCCCTAGATGTATTATCCTTAGTCTTAAATTGAACATTAGGTGTTTTAAGAATCATGAATGATAGGTTGACATGTTATTAATTTCCTTACCATGAAATTATGTTTTCTCCATGTCATATTCATGCTTGAAAGTTATGATGATATTTATGCTTTGAATGTATACCCATGACATGCATGACATTATGAATAAAAGAATGTCGAAAGAGCAATTGCTAAGAAAAGAAAAGAAATGATGAATGTTATGCTAAAGAGCAATTGCTATGGAAAGAAAAGGAATCATGTATACTATTTTACTTTATGTATTGGCTTGTACCGGATCTTGAAAAAGGGTCCAAGGGATGGGTACCTTAAGAACGCCCCGGTTCTGGACTACCGCAGCTGTCCCTAGGCACCAAGGTTGCCTAGTACCTTAGTAGGTCGGGATTAGCTACCTCGTACTCTACTAAGGAATGCACGCAAATGATGAATGGGTACAAGCCAGGGATCCCAACAATGATGATGATATGTTGATGTTTAAGTATTATATTATATATATTTTGAAAAGAGGATCCTTAATGTTTATGCACATGTTTATGTTTAAGGATATTGCATATGCTATGTTTAATGTTTATGCACATGTTTATATTTAAGGATATTGCATATGCTATGTTTAATGTTTATGCATATGTTTATGGTTAATGATATTGTATATACTATGTCTAATATTTATGCACATGATTATGTTTTAAAGATTATACAAATGTTAAATGCTTTAAGTACTTACTCATGCCATATGTCCTTAATAACGACTCACATGCTTATGTTTTAAGTGTTTATGCTTATGTGCTTTAGATGCTTTAAGTATTTATTCATGTTATATGGTTATGTCAAATGATGTAGATTTCTACTTATATGTGATGTACGGATTTTGTGAGTAAGCAAGGAGCTTACTAAGCATTTTATACTTATAGTCTACCTTCTTATGTTGCAGATCAAACTAAAGGTTTCTAAAGAAGGGGAAGTAGCAGGAGGGCATGTGTGTGTGTGTGGCAGTGACTTGGCAGAATGATCCTACTGTTATCTTTACTCTTACTTATGGACTTATTTCTCATGGACTTAATGTTGCTACTTATAAATGCATGTGTTAGTTCTTATGTTTACGCTTACTACTTGTTGGAGTTGAAGTTCTTTATGATATGCAAGCTAATGTAGAACTATATACTCTCTTGATGGATATGCTATGCTATGATTCACATGCTTAAAGTAGTTTAGTTAGAAAGAAATTTATCCAATTGCATATGTTCATGATTTAGTATTAATTCCGCTGCTATATTTACGCTTCATATGCAATAATGTACGAAAGAAAGAAAAAAAAAAAAGTAACGCGTCGCTCACGTAAGGGGCGGGTGTTACAACTAACAACCCCTACCTGAGTCTGAGTTCAGCTCACTAAGAAGGCAGTTAGGATTATGCTTGGTAGAATATGTTACTCTATTTTTCGATTTTTAAATTGCATTACTGGCATTTTCAGTTTTTAAAATCATTTTAAAAACCGCTTTACTTAATCAGCGTTTAATCAGTTCGAAAAATCTTTTTAGCTTTTTCTTTTTAATAATTTTTCGACTTAGTTTTATTTTTAAAAAAACTCCCCCCTTCAAAACTAAGGCTATTTCGCAAATGGACTTAGCCTAGGCCCTAACCCTAGAACTGCATGCACCTATAGATTTAGAAGCCAGCATCTCACAAGCACCTTAGGGTACTTTTGACTGATAACCTAGACTGGGTTGAGATGCTTAGGTCTTTACCTTAATTCAAGACGTAGATCAGTGCATCTGCAGTAATTGGGGCACTAAATACAACTTAAACAGTAATCAGGTTAAGTGTCAAGTCTAGAAAATCTAACTTGAACAGAACACTTAACATGACTAACCCTAGCGAAAACTACTGTTTATAACAGTTAGTTATTAGCTAATTGGGTTAGACAGGATCCTACAGAGATAATTTCAATTGATTTGATTCAGTTTACATCTTAAATTGGTTCAGTACACCACATTATTCTATTATTATATCCTTATGCAATTTATTTATTTTAGCTATGCTGCTTTGCTTTTGATATATGGCAAAGGGGGAGAGATAGGAGAAGAAAGAAGCTTTAAAATTTTTTCAAAATTCAAAACTTTATTCTTTCTTATCAAAAACTTAAGCTAAATTTTTTTCTGCTTTCAAAGTACTTAAGCTAAATTTTTTTCAAAACTGTTTCAAAAGTACTTGACTTAAATTGTTTTCAAAAATTTCTAAGTAGTACTTGACTTAAATTTTTTTCAAAAAATTTTAAGTACTTGACTTAACCCAATTTCAAAATTGTTTTTAAGTACTTGACCAAAGCTGCTTACAAAAGTATTTCGAAGTACTTAAACTCAAGCTATGTTCAAAACTTTTTCTAAGTATTTATCTTGAATAGAAAAGTTTCTGAAGCACTAAAGAGATTGAATTTTTTTGTTAAAACTTCAGAAAATGATTCTACTAAGGTTTTGACTTAAATTTTTCTAAGTGTAAAGTTTCTAAGTGTCCAAATCAAAAAAAAAATTTGACCAAAATTTCTTTTGGAAAATAACTTCTGTTGAAAAATGTTCTAAGTGTTGAAAAATCAATTTCCATCTTTAGACTTAGAAATTTTTTCAAACCCCACGAACTTTTGAAAAACCTAGGGGGAGATTCCTTCCAGGGCAAGGAAACTAAACTGTTATATCACCTGGTTTAATTAACTTAACTTTTTGAACAGGATTGCCATAAATCAAAAAGGGAGAGATTGTTGGTGCAGACAGCACCCAAGTTGAACCTATGTTTTGATAATGGCAAAGGGTTCAAAAGTTAAGATATAATGTTGATCTAACATATTTACTAAGTGTACAGGAAAAGAAGCCCTAGGTACACTAGGCACGAAGTCCTGGTCGAGGACTGGGCTTGAAGCCCTAGCAAGGAGCTAGGCACCGAAGACCTACTCGGAAGGTGGGCACGAAGTCCTGGTCGAGGACTGGGCAAGAAGCCCTGGCAAGGAGCTGGGCACCGAAGACCTGCTCGGAAGGTGGGCACGAAGACCTGGTCAGGTGCATCGGGCAAAAGTCCAACCGGAGGAGCCGGTTGGCAAAAGGTAAACTCTCCTGAGAGGAGTAGGTGAGGACGCGTTCCCCGTCGAGGGAACAGTAGGCGTCGGCTCGACCTAGGGCTCCATTATGGAGACCCAAAGTCAGAACCAAGACAGCTACGGCTGTAAAATGCACTAACATGCTTGCTTTGTTTTGTTTGGTACTAACCCTGGATGCAGGACCAAAGGAACGAGTCTCTGTAGCTCAGAACGCTCCAAAGGAGAGGAGCAGCAGCTGGGTTAGGCGCCCGGGAGGTCCCGGGCGCCCTAAGTCAAAGCCAAACAAAGAGTTAGCAAGAAAACGCTTCGGAAGCCTTGCTCCCGGGCGCCCCCTTGCTCGCGGGCGCCCCTGTGCTCCCGGGCGCCCCGGGCTCAAGCCAACGAAGCCGATAGAGTCAAGCCAGCGAGAAACCAGTGGACCGAGTCAACCCGGGCGCCCCCTGCATCCCGGGCGCCCAGAGTCAACTCTCAGCCCTATTCAAGTGGGATAAAGGCTGACCGAGACTTGTCCGGATTGACTGACACGTGGGGGCGCCCCCAATGTTCAGGGCGCCCCAGGAGGCTATAAATAGCCCCTCAACCCCAAGGCTTCGAACAACAATCCTTCCAACGCTTCTACGCTCTTCGACTCAAACGCACTGCTCCAGAAACCTGCCATTTCGAGATTCCAAGCGTCGACGATGACCCTCCGCACCGAAGTACAATCCATACCGGGCGTTGATCGCGAAGAGTAAAACTGTTATATTTACTGTAATTTACTTATACAATTCTTGTAAACCTTTTGCGCTCATATAGAATTGCCCGCAGTAAACGGTCAACGACCGTGGGCCTTGGAGTAGGAGCCGACAGCGACTCCGAACCAAGTAAAACTGCTTGAGTCTTTGTGTTGTGTTTTGTTTATTCCGCTGCATATTTGCTCTTTTGTCTATCCGAAACGATTTACGATATTCACCCCCCCCCCTCTATCGTATTCTCTCGATCCAACAACATGTACTTAATATCTATTTCATTGATTTACCAATGGGCGAGATTTATTTATTAAATCAATAGGCCTGGTAAATTGGGAAATAATATTATTTACATGGTATGTCATTGATTATAGAAGGAAACCGTGTCCTAATACGTTAGGATGATGATGCCCCCTTGAGGAGCTCATTAACTTCATCATATAAATCCTGTAGGTGGACTTGGTTTGACATGATGATAAGGTTGAGTGGTACTACTCATGGAGTTAGATATTAATTAATTAAATTGTCAGTAATTTAATTAATTAATGGGCATACGAGATCTTAAACACGGGGAGATTATGTACACATAATATGATGGAGCCCATATTTATTTATGGGGGTTGGTGCGGTAGTTCAATGATAACCCCTTAGTGGACTGGGTTATCATTAATGGAACGGGCTTTGGATCCATTAGGAGATCAAGACCCAACTCCTCCTCATGGTCCCTATTATAGCCTATATATACCACCTGGAGTCATGAGACCAAGGCAATAGAATTAACCCTAGGGCTTCTTTCCTCCCTCTCTCTCTTTTCTCTTTCCTAGGTTAAGGTGGCGCTGGCAGCATAGAAGAGGAGAGGGTGATCGGTTTTGAAGCAAGGGAAGGAGAGAATACCTTCATCTCTTCTTCTTCTTCTCTTCACCTTCTCGTTTCATCACCTTTGGTGGTGTTGGGTGCCGCACACAAGCAAGGAGGAGGAAAAGTCCCCGGCAGCAAGGAGGTCTTCTCCTTTTGGCGCCGCAAGCAAGGGAGGAGGAAGAGTATTGGCCGACGGGTTTTAGAGCAAGGGAAGGAGCTTTCCTTTCTTCTCTTCATCTTCTTCTTCTTCCTCTCTTCTTCCTTAAGGCCGGCGCAAGAAGGAAACTTTCCTTCTTTGGAGGTTGGTACAAGTAAAGGAAGAAGGTGCTCTTCCTTTTGGTGGTTGGGGCAAGCACAAGAGGAGAAGAAGGTGGTCTTGGTGACTTTGTTTCTTAGAAGACCGTCGCCCACATGACGTCCAAGAAGAGGATAGGATATACAGTAGAAGATCGCGAGGTAAACAAGAGATATAATTCTTGTTTGGTTTTTTCTTGCATCTTGTTTTATTGTATGTTGTTAATTATCATGGACCCCGAAGATAAACACAAAAGTCGGATCAATTCATCGTCTATTCCGTGGCTAATTGATTAGAAGAGTTAGATTGCTTGAACAACAAGTTTGTTCAAGTGATCACTCGAATCGATTAATACGATGATGAAACGGTTGTTTGGAAAGGTTCTCTCCCTCCAGGTTGTTTCTAATTAATAGAAAATTTTAATCTGGGGAGATGGAGAGCAATCTAACCGAATGGAAAACCAAAACCCCAACAATATTATCAATAAAGACCTTAGTTTGGGTATAGTCTAGGTTAAAATCCTTAAGGGTATGCATCATCCATAAGAGTTGAGTTACACATTCCCCTAAGACAACATACTCTGCTTCAGTTGTAGATAAGGCAACACAATGTTACTTTCTACTGCTTAACTAGACTCTGACCCAGCAATTGACAACTCCCACTTGTATTTTATCTATGTAGTTTACAACCTGCATAGTCTAAGTCAAAAAATCCTAATAATTCAAAACTGGAAGTCCTATGGTACCAAATACCTACATTTAGGGTGCCCTTAATATATCTAAGGATTCTTTTAACTGCAGTTAAGTGGAGCTCCTTAGCACAAGTTTGGTACCTAGTACAAATACCTACTGCAAAAAGGATATCAGATCTACTAGCAGTTAGGTAAAGTAAGCTCCCTATAGCACTTCTATAATACTTTAAGTCAACCAGCTTACCTTCAGGGTCATTATCTATTTTAGCATTTATGGTCATAGGGGTATTTAAATCTTTTGAATTTTCTATTTTAAATTTCTTAATCAATTCTTTTGCATATTTTGATTGGTGAACATAATTTCCATCCCTGATTTGTTTAATTTGGAGTCCTAAAAAGGTTAGTTCACCTACTAAACTCATTCCAAATTTACTTTCCATAATTTTAATAAATTCTTTTAAGAAATTATTATTAGTTGATCCAAAGATTATATCATCTACATAAATTTGGGCTATAAAGATGTCTTTCTAAGGTCTTAACATATAGGGTTGAGTCAATTTGATCTTGGTTTAAACCCTTAGAAATTAGGTAAGTGGATAGTCTTTCATACCAAACCGTATGTGATTGTTTTAAACCATAAAGAGCTTTTCTAAGTTTGAATACATGGTTAGGGTAGTCTAAGTCTTCAAAACCTGGGGGTTGTCCTACATAGACCTCCTCTTTTATAAATTCATTCAAGAATGCAGACTTAACATTCATTTGGTATAATTTGAATCCTCTATGGGCTACAAAGGCTAGCATCATTCTAATTGACTCAAGTCTAGCTATAGGAGTATAAGTTTCATCATAGTCTAACCCCTTAACTTGACTAAAACCTTTAGCCACTAAGCGGGCTTTGTTTCTCACTATTTCACCTTGGTCATTCAACTTATTCCTAAACACCCACTCAGTGTCTACAATGGACTTACCTTCAGGTTTAGGTACTAAGTCCTAGACTTGGTTTCTGTCAAATTGGGCTAGTTCTTCTTACATAGCAATGATCCAGTCTGGGTCAGGTAAGGCCACTTCTATGGTCTTAGGTTCAATCTTTGAAATCAGTGCAACCTAACTTAGGTTTTTATAGGAGGACCTTGTTCTGACCCCTATGGTAATTGGCTCACCTATAATTTGGTCAGTTGGGTGATTTAGTCTGAGTTTCTTAGGTCACCTAGAACTTGGTTCAAGTTCAGGTCCGATGGTAGGTTTTGGGTTGGTTCAGGGATCGGTTCAGTAGGTAACATTAAATTTGGTTCAGGGACCGGTTTAGTAGTTAAGTCTAAGACTGGTTCAGAAATTGATTTAATTGGTGAGTTAGTAATTTGGTCTGGTCTAGACTCATCATCTTTTGGATTAGTTAAGTTGGGTTGATTTGAGTTAGATTGATTGGTTGGGTTAGATTGATTTTCTTCATTAAATATTATATTAGTAGTTTCTTCAATCTTAAGGGTTTGTTTGTTATAAACTTTGTAGGCCCTACTTGAGGTTGAGTACCCTAAAAATATACCAAGGGTAGACTTGGATTGACATTTACCTAAGTAGTCTTTTGTATTTAAGATGTGGACTTTACAGCCAAAGATTCTTAGATAATGTAGGTTGGGTGGTTTATAATAATATATTTCATAGGGAGTCTTATTATGTCTTTCATTAATTAGGATCCTATTTTGAATATAGCAGCTGCTCTGAGGTTATCCGGCTACCCAGGAACTATAGATGTTGAACACTGGCCTGAGCCTCTCTAATCCTCATCCTGATCGATGACTAAGTAACCATCATCGCCGATAATCCTCTCTCTGTCTGACCCCTCTAGTCCCAACTTTGAGAAATTCTAAACTAAACATGTGATCATAACCCGGTGTCTGACAAGAACACCCTATGATTTCCTGCTCAGTGAATCTGCTCACATTAGCTTTCCCTGGATGATAGCTAATGGTGTAGTCATAATCCTTCAGAAACTCCATCCATCGTCTCTGATGAAGATTTAGCTCCTTTTGAGTGAACAGGTACTTGAGGCACTTGTGACCCATGAAAATCTCGAATGTGATGTTGTATAGATGATGCTTCCATATCTTCAGGGTGAAAACAATGGCTTAAGCTCTAGGTCATGGACTAGATAATTCTGTTGGATCGAGAAAACGATAAAGGGGGGTGAATATCGTTAAAACTTTTCGGATAGAATAAAGAGCAAATACGTAGCGGAAATAATTGAATGCACGCAAGAACACAAGGATTTTTACTTGGTTCGGAGTCGTGATCGGCTCCTACTCCAAGGCCCACGGTCCTTGACAGTTTACTTTGGGCAATACTATAATCGCGCAAAACAGGTTTACAAGTTGAGTACAGAAATATTGCAGGAAATGAAACTAGTTACACTTTTCGTTACCAACGCCCGATGTGGATTGTATTTCGGAGCAGAGGGACATTGTCGGTGCTGGAATCTCGAAGTCGGAGTTTACCAGGGCATAGTGCTTGAACGAAAAGCTTTGGAGCGTTAGAAAACTGTGTTGTTGAAGCCTTGGGGTCGAGCCCCTTTTATAGTGCTCTATCGGGTGCCTGATGGGTTGGGGGCGCCTGACACGTGCCCTCCGATCTACGAATCCTTATCCATGGGCTCAGTCAGCGCTTATCCTCCCCACTTGGGCGCCTGAGCTGATGGGGGCGCCCGTGACCTCACGGGCGCCTGATCCGCCTTGGTTCAGTGGCTTCGCAGCTATGATTTGGGATTTGCCTTCACTCTTGGGCGCCCGTATCCTTACGGGCGCCTGACTCCATTCGGGCGCTTAGGCCCAGTGAAGAACCTTCACTTGAAAACGATCAGTCCTTCGACCCTGCAACTAAGGTTAGTCCCAAAAACATAGTAAGTAATAATTACAGTCATAGCTGTCTTCGTTCTGACTTCGGGTCTCCCAAATGGAACCCTAGGTCGAACTGACGCCTACTGTTCCCTCGACGGGGAACGCATCCTCACCTACTCCTCTCAGGAGAGTTTACCTTTTGCCAACTGGCTCCTCCGGTTGGACTTTTGCCCGATCCACCTGACCAGGTCTTCGTGCCCAACTTCCGGTCAGGTCTTCGGTGCCCGGCTCCTTGCCAAGACTTCGTGCCCAACTTCCGGTCTGGTCTTCGGTGCCCAGCCCCTTGCCAGGACTTTGTGCCCAGTCCTCGGCCAGGACTTCTTTGCCCGACTTCCAGTCAGGTCTTCTTGCCCAGTCCTTGACCAGAACTTCTTTGCCCAGCCCTTTGCCAGGACTTCTTTGCCTAGTGTACCTAGGACTTCTTCCTACACACTCAGTGAACAAAATTAGAACACAATAACATCTTAACTTCTGAACCCTTTGCCATTATCAAAACCCAAGTTTGACTTAGGTGCTGCCTGCACCAACAATCTCCCCTTTTTGATTTATGGCAACCCGGTTTAAAAAGTTAAGTTAAACAACAAGATAAAGTACCAGTTTAATTTCCTCCCCCTAGAAGAAATCTCCCCCTGAGTTTTTTAAACATTCGTGGGGTTTTTGAAAAAGTTTCTAAGTCTTTGTTTCTAAAATTGAAAAGTTTTTCATGTTTTCAATACTTAGAAAATTTTCAAAAAGGGATTTTTAAGTTAGATTGAATTTTCTAAAAATATTTTGAGTTGGGCACTTAGAAAATTTTCCAACACGTTTAGCATTAGCACTTAGAAAATTTTCAAGGGAATTTTGAAACATTTAGAAAATTTTGCACCAAAAAAAAATTTAGAGTAAGTACTTAGAATATTTTGAAAACAATTTTAAGTTAAGTACTTAGAAGAATTTTGAAAACATGTACTTAAAAGAATTTTCAAAACAATTTGAGTTAAGTACTTAAAAAAATTTTCTAAACAATTTGAGTTAAGTACTTAAAAGAATTTTCTAAACAATTTGAGTTAACTTAAAAGAATTTTCTAAACTGCTTCTGAAGTTTTAACACTTAGAAAAATATTTTAAGCAGTTTTAATACTTAGAAAAATTTTCAAGCAAAATTTTGAATTTATAACACTTAAAAAATTTTCCAATGTAGTTTTAATACTTAGAAAAATTTTCAAGCAATTTCGAATTTATAACACTTAGAAAATTTTCCCAAAATGATTTTAAATTACTTTACTTTTTGAAAAAGGAGATAAAAGTTTTGAAAAAAGATTTAATTTGAAAAGAATTTAAATTTTAAAAACCTTCTTTTCTTTCCTTTCCTATCTCTCCCCCTTTGCCATATATCAAAAAAATATAGCAAAAACATTGAGTAATAAAGGTAAGGTGGTGTACTGAACCAATTCTAAGTATAAACTGGACCAAATCAATTTAAATTTTCTCTTTCGGGTCCTATCTAACCCAGTTAGCTACTTACTAACTATTATAAATAGTAGTTTTCGCTAGGATTAGTCAAGTTAAGTGATCTGATCAAGTTAGATTTTCTAAGCTTGACACTTAACCTGATTATTGTTTAATTGGTATTTATTGCCCCAATTACTGCAGATGCACTGACTTAAAGCATCTTGAATCAAGGCATAGACCTAAGCATCTCAACCCAGTCTAGGTTATCAATCAAAAGTACCCTATGGTGCTTGTGAGATGCTGGCTTCTAGATCTATAGGTGCATGCAGTTCTAGGGTTAGGGCCTAAGCTAAGTCCATTTGCGAAAAAGCCCTAGTTTTGAAGGGGGTAAGTTTTGAAAAAAAAACTAAGTCGGAAAATCATTTTGAATAAAATAATAAATAAAATTGATTTTTTAAATTAAATAAGAAATGAAATAGTTTTTGAAGAAAAAAACATAAGTAGAGTAGTCATATTCTACCAAGTATAACCCTAACTGCCTTCTTAGTGAGTTGAACTCAGACTCAGGTAAGGGTTTGGTGAAGATATCAGCTAAGTTAGATTTTGAGTCTATATGTTTAAGGACTATCTCACCCCTGGCTACATGATCTCTTACGAAGTGGTCTTTGACTTCTATATGTTTAGTTCTAGAGTGTTGGATTGGGTTCTTAGTTAGATTAATTGAACTTATGTTATCAATGTAGACTTGGGTTTGGGTGTAATCAAGATGGAAGTCCTTAAGAGTGTGCATCATCCATAAGAGTTGTGCTACACATTCTCCTCAAGCAACATACTCAACTTCGGTTGTGGATAGAACTACGCAGTGTTGCTTTCTGCTGCACCAACTCACTAGACTATTTCCTAAAAGTTGGCAGCTTCCACTTGTACTTTTTCTATCTAGTTTGCATCCAGCATAGTCAGAATCAGAGTATCCTGACAGGTCAAAAGTTGAGGTCCTAGGATACCAAATCCCTATATTTAGGGTGCCCTTAATGTATCTAAGTATTCTTTTTAGGGCTGCTAAGTGCGTTTCCTTAGCACAGGTTTGGTATGTAGCACACATTCCTACAGCGAAAAGGATATCAGGTCTGCTGGCTGTAAGGTAAAGTAGACTACTAATTATACTTCGATATAGTTTAAGGTCTACAGATTTACCATCAGGATCACTATCTATTTTTACATTTGTGGCCATAGGGGTACTTATGCTTTTGGAGTTATCCATTTTAAATGTCTTTATTAACTCCTTAGCATATTTGGATTGATGGACATAATTTCCATCCCTAGTTTGCTTAATTTGTAATCCTAAAAAGAAGTTGAGCTCACCAACTAAGCTCATTTTGAATTCATTTTCCATTATTTTTACAAATTCTTTTAAGAAATTTGAGTTAGTGGATCCAAAAATTATATCGTCAACATAGATTTGGGCAATAAAGATGTCTTTTTCTAAGGTCTTAACAAAAAGAGTTGAGTCAATTTGTCCTTGGTTAAATTCTTTAGAAATGAGGTAGGTTGATAGGCGTTCATACCATGCCCTAGGTGCTTGTTTTAGTCCATACAGTGCCTTACTGAGTTTGTAAACGTGGTCAGGCTTTTCTAAGTCCTCAAAACTGGGGGTGGGGTTGTCCTACATAGACTTCTTCTCTAATAAACTCATTCAGAAAGGCTGACTTTACATCCATTTGATAGAGTTTAAATCCTTTATGGGCTACAAAGGCTAGCAACATTCTAATAGACTCAAGTCTGGCTACTGGGGCATAGGTTTCGTCATAGTCTAACCCTTCGACTTGACTTAACCCTTTAGCTACTAAGCAGACTTTATTTCTAACTATTTTCCCTTGGTCATTTAGCTTATTCCTAAGTACCCACTTAGTATCAATAATGGATTTGTCCTCACGTTTAGGTAGTAGTTCCCAGACTTGGTTCCTTTCAAATTGGGCTAACTCCTCTTGCATTGCTATGATCCAATCATGATCAGGTAAGGCTTCCTCTATAGTCTTAGGTTCAATTTTTGAGATCAGTGCGATCTGACTAAGATTTCTATAGGAAGACCTAGTTCTGACTCTTAAGGCTGGATCACCCACAATTTGATCAATTGGGTGACTGAGTCTAGGTTTCTTAGTTCTTCTATTACTTGGTTCAGCCTCAGGTTCGGCTGGATGATTCGGTCTAGTATTTGGTTGGGTTGGTTCAATTATTGGCTCAATTGACTCAGTAGTTGGTTCAATAGTCAGTTCATTTAAAGGATCAACTAGTGGTTCAATTGATAGTTCAATAATTTGCTCATTCTCATCTTGATCGAAATTTGATGAGTTCAACTTTTGATTATCAGGTTTTGGACTGGTTTCGTCATCAAAGATTAAATTAGTGAAAGATCGTTTAAGGTGTGCAGAGGGGGGGGGGTGAATGCACTTTTTCGGATCTTGGATCTCTACAGAATTGTTAGCGCAGCGGAAATAATATGCAAAAGAAATTCAAGACAATGCTAACACTTATCATTTACTTGGTATCCACCCAGATGGGTGACTAGTCCAAGGATCCACGCCGCGAGCACCACTTTTCACTATCGAAAAATCTCCTTGAGGTGGAGAAACCTTTACAGCAAGATCTTCCTCTTTACAGATGCAGAAATAAGAGAGAGAGGAAGCAACAATCACTCTACACACGAGCAGCACTTCGTCACTGTATGGAACCGTACCGTGTACATACAAAAAGTGCTCCTTTTATAGGTGAACAGGACATATTCGCAATCTGTCTAGCCCACACCAGTTGACTGCCCCTGGGGCAGTCGACTGGCCTAGCATTAATTGCTAGCCAACGGCTAGTTTCGGGGTATACCAGTCGACTGCCCAACGGCCAGTCGACTGGTCCGACGCTGCAAACTTTCTGTGAGTATTGGCAATCGACTGTCACAGGGCCAGTCGACTGCCCTGCCTCACAGCTCAGCTCCAGCCACTCCGGACCTTCTCTTTCGCGTGTGCCTTCAGGTCTGCTCCCTTGGCTTGCCCCTTGAAGTCCTCTTCCTCTGGCTATCGTCCCTCGGAAGCGCACGCAAGCCTTCCCTTGACTTGCTTTCATGTCACCCTTCACGTGTGCCCTTGAAGTCCACTTCCCGGCTTGCCCTTGGAGCTCTCCTCCCTCGGCTCTCGTCCCTCGGATAAGTCCACCATGTGTGATTCTCCAAGTCCTGCAAACTCAATCACACATATCAAATACAACATAATACTCTAACTTTGAACATATTCGCCCACACATCAAAACCATGATCTTCCAATCATTTAAGGGCCAATTGCCTCAACAATCTCCCCCTTTTTGATGTGTGGCAATATGTTTAAGTTAGAGATAAATAACAGCCACAATAACAATAGCAACAGATTGCAATTGAAAAAGCATGAGACATAGTAACCCTAAGAGGTAACCTCCCCCTTAACCTATGTCTTTCCCCATTTTCAATTCTAGTCACAATCCAAGTTAAGTTTCCACTTAACAACAGCAATATGTTGAAAATATAAGACATATCAGAACCTAAGAGGTACCTCCCCCTTAATCCATGTCTTCTCCCCATTTTTAATCATTCAATTTCTAAGTTAGAAAGAACACCTTAAACCATTCATTCTAAGTTGAAATTCTAACTTAAACCACTCATTCTCCCCCTTTGACACCATCAAAATGATTGCCTCAAGCAACCAAACCCCATGGTAACAAGTGAGAGAATTTTCAATTTCTGAAATTTCTCACAGTGGCTGAAAATTTGCGTGCCAGTCGACTGCCCATGGGGCAGTCGACTGATACGCTATTAGTAACCCATTTCAGCTTTTCTACCGAATTTCAGAAACTCCCAGAAAATTCCAAAAATTGTAAAATTTTGCATACATGTTTGAAATGTTATACTCTATCAGGGAAAAATATTAAACCATATAAAATTTCAAACATGCATGACTTTTGATAAAAATCCAAAAGCTTTGAAAACCACTACATTTTGTATCAAACTTTGAAACCAATTTTGCAATCATATGACTTTTAAAAATGTGGCAAAGTATGTAAAGCATAAAATGGTTTTCCAATGTTTAAAATGTCCAACTATGATCTTTGGGCAAAGTGTCCATTGATTAAACACTTGTTTTCCCCATAGTTGGTCTAGTTTTCATATTTTTGATACTCTCAATGGTTCAACAATGTGCCACAAGTACAAGTGATCCAAATGTATCATCCTAATGGATCAAGCACCCTTTTTCAAAGCTAATGTCTCCAAGTTCATCCTATACTTCCACAAAACACATTCCAAGGCCTCTTCTTAAGGATGTAAACTCCGATTCGGGAAGAGGCTTTGTAAATATGTCGGCTAGGTTCAACTTTGATTCAACATAGTGTAGTTCTATGTCTCCCCTTGCCACATGGTCTCTAATGAAGTGATGTTTCACTTCAATGTGTTTTGTCCTAGAATAGTGAACCGGATTTTTGGTTAAGTTGATTGTACTTACATTATCACACAAGACTTTGACCTTGGTGTAATATAACTCATAATCCTCTAGGGTGTGCATGATCCAAAGGAGTTGGGAAACACACCCACTCATTACCACATATTCCGCTTCCGTTGTTGATAGGGCAACGCATGGTTGTTTCCAACTACTCCAACTAACTAAGACCCAAGGAATTGATACCCTCCACTTGTACTCTTCCTATCTAACTTACAACCCGCATAGTCCGAGTCGGTGTATCCAATTAGATCAACACTAGGAGTTCTAGGATACCAAAGTCCGACATTGAGGGTCCCTTTTACATACCTTAAGATCCTCTTAACTATAACCAAATGGGACTCTTTGGCATAAGATTGGTACCTTGCACACATACCTACCGCAAAAAGTATGTCGGGTCTACTAGCGGTTAGGTATAGGAGGCTACCAATCATGCTCCTATATTGTTTAGAGTCTACCATTTTCCCTTCAATGTCACTATCCATTTTCACATTGGTTCCTATGGGTGTAGATGCTACCTTAGCATTTTCTAAACCAAATTTCTTCAACATCTCCTTAGCATATTTGGTTTGAAAGACATGTGTACCTTCATTAGTTTGCTTAACTTGAAGGCCTAAGAAGAAGGTTAACTCTCCTACAAGACTCATCTCAAATTCATGTTCCATATACTTGATGAATTCTTGTAGGAAGTCATTATTTGTTGACCCAAAAATGATATCGTCTACATAGACTTGGGCAACAAATATGTCCTTGTCCATAGATTTTAGGAACAATGTAGGGTCAATTGTTCCTCTCCTAAACCCCTTAGACACTAGAAATGAAGAAAGTCTTTCGTACCAAGCCCGGGGAGTTTGTTTCAATCCATATAAGGCTTTTCTTAATTTGAACACGTGTCTTGGATAGTGGGGGTCCTCAAACCCGGGGGGTTGTTCTACATAGACCTCTTCCTTAATGATCCCATTAAGGAATGCCGACTTCACATCCATTTGGTGGAGTGTGAAACCCATGTGAGCGGCATAGGCTAATAGAATTCTAATTGATTCTAACCTAACTACGGGGGCATAAGTCTCATCATAATCTAGTCCCTCAATTTGGTTAAACCCCCTAGCTACCAATCTAGCCTTGTTCCTAGTGATTTTACCTTGGTCATCTAGTTTGTTCCTAAAAACCCATCTTGTGGTTACAATGGTATAATCAGTGGGCCTAGGAACTAGCTCCCAAACTTCACTCCTCTCGAATTGATTTAGCTCCTCTTGCATAGCTAACACCCAATCAACATCTCCCAATGCTTCATCAATGGTCTTGGGTTCTAGTTAGGAGATTAGAGCTATTTAACTAGTTTGATCCCTAAAATAGGACCTAGTCCTTACTCCTTGAGTTACATTACCTACTATTTGGTCAATGGGGTGATTATGGTGATGTCTCAAGGGCCTAGAGGTTGTAGGTTCATTTATACTGTAACGCCCCAAAATTTCCATTTTTAGTTCTTAAAGTCCTTAGAATTATTTAGAAATGGTTTAGAAATATTCTAGGTATTTTTAGGAATTTTTAGAGTATTTTTATGGAATTTTCCGAGTCCGTTTGGTATTTTTGGAAAAAGAAAAAGAAAAAGAAAATGGAAAAATAATAAAAACCGGTTAAGGGCAGCCGGCGGTTCGAACCCGCGACCACCACCAAACGGCCACAGCGCGCGACCAGCTCGGCTAGGGTATCAGCACAGCGAAATATGGAGAGACTAAGATTTAAGTAGTAGTTAAGTTAATCCGCCCTTAAGTATAAATAGGTAATTAAAGAGAGTTGTTTTATTTTCTCTCAAACCCTCTCCCTCCCCAACAGCTGCGCCGACCCTCTCCCTCCCTCTCCTCTCTTGGGCGACACCACACCAAGGTCAAGAGGGCCGGCCGAGACCCCTTTTCCAAGAGATAATCCTATATTCGGGATTCCCGCGACGAGAGGAACGCGTAGACGTGAAGAATTCTCCGAGATCTTAAGTTTCTCCCGAGCTCTAGACGTTAATCTTGGTTGTAAGTCCAAGATATCAATGTAAGTACTGCTCACCTGCAGTAAGAGGCGGTTTTTCCGCGAGAATTTCCTTTAAAAGTTTTTAAAAGAGATATTTCCTTTTGTTTGAGTTTTTGCATGTGATATTAGTTCATTATATGCTTATATATGTTGATTAATACCCTATGTGAGTTTAGGGTCCAAGAAAAGCTATGAGAAAAGAAAAGAAAAGATAAAGATAAGAAAAGAAAAGGCCAAGGCCTTAAGAAATCCCCAATAGTCAAGACTTAGGGATTTTAGCACGCAAGGTGCTCCAGAAAATGCCAAGGCATTTACAGATGAGAAAGAAAAGAAAGATAAGCTATTTTATTTTCTAAGGCCAGTACCCGGTGTCCAAGGGCGTCGTTAAAGAAATCCAGGTGTCC
Organism: Boesenbergia rotunda; assembly: GCA_024364735.1. Classification (NCBI taxonomy): domain Eukaryota; kingdom Viridiplantae; phylum Streptophyta; class Magnoliopsida; order Zingiberales; family Zingiberaceae; genus Boesenbergia; species Boesenbergia rotunda. Next base: position 629,557 of record JAGFNQ010000475.1, read on the forward strand.
AATTCCAAGGTCTTGGCCCTGGTAGACCAAGGTCTGCTCTATTAGGATTGGTGGCTCGCTACCCCAACCTTTTAGGGAACGCGCATGAGATGGTACTTACGTCTTCAGTGGATCCAAGTGATTATTATTTTCAAGTATATGCTTTAGCAAAATTTTCAGAAAGTTTTCAAAAGTTAAAGAATAGCTAAAGTTTCAAGTTGAGCCAAGAAAAGTAAATTGAGATTTAATATTGCTTGAGTATGCATGTTTTGAGTTATACATGTTCTTAGTTTTCTTTCAAGCATATTAGTATCTCATATGATGTTCAGTTTGATCTAGAAGCATGTTTGCATATTTCGAGTTTTGTGAGCTAGATAGTACTTACTAAGCTTTTGCTTATAGATGCATTTCCTCTTATTGCAGATAAAGGTAAAGACAAGCAATTCTGAAGGGAGACGACGAGGCGGTGCTGAGTAGAGTGTGTGTGGTGGCTGATTATGGAGAGATCCTTGAGACGAGACATTTTAGTTATTTGAATTGCAATGTTTAAGTTTATTCAAATTTCAAGTTCTTGCTTTATGGAGATTATGGAGTATTTGAGTTTTGGATAGTTTTATATGCTAAATTTCTTAGAGTAAAGATTCCATGTCATTTCCTTTAGCATATATATCCCCATGATTGCATTGGATGAGTAAAAGTGTGAGTAGTTAGAAATATTGATACTTTGTTAGAGAAAAAGGTGTTTGTGCTAAGATAGTATCAATTTTCCTTTTGAATCGAGTTTTATTGCTTAAAAATGTTTAGAAAAGTTGCAATCACATTTCATAATGCTTTAGCAAGGTGGTAGAACTTATAGTTGATGTCATGGATGCATAGGAGTCAAGATTGGTACAAACTCCATTGTTAAAGTTTAAACAAATTTGTTTAGTTTATTTTCTTCCATAAAAGTCCTAGATTCAAGTTTATGGATTTGTTTGATTGGCTAAATTGTTTAGGAAACTGATATAGAGTATAGAAATGGTGTCGTAGTTTGATATGGCTCGAAATTGAAGGAATGGTGGACTTGGAAAGCAAGGGCCGAAAACCTGTAAAACTGAATACAGCCGTATCAGTCGACTGCGACGTCACCAGTCGACTGGTACGGGCTGTTTAGGTTGAGTAAAGCTGTTTTCGATAAGTATAAATTATGAGATTTGAGAAGGAAGTGTAATATGGAATTATGCATGACTACTTAAGTTAGAATATCATTTTTTAGATGAATTTAAAAGATTCAAAGAAAAGATTTCCGAAATTTTTAGTCATGTATCTTTGGTTGAGAAGTAGAGGAAAGTAACGATCCGTCTAAAGGCAGTAAGAAGGAGGGTCGCTACAGTTGGTATCAGAGCAGTTCCCATTCTCCAGCATCACACACACATCAGCATCAACCTCGCCGTCTTCAAGTAAGAAAGCTTTAAGTTTCAGTTTTTTCTATTGCTCCTTTATTTAATTGCAGTATAGAGAAATGCTTAAGTACTACTCACATGTGCATAGAACAAGGAAGCATGTTTAATCCCTTAGTATCACGGAATCATGTTTAATCCCTAGAATGGATATTAGATTTCTAAGTAAGAAGACAAGTTTATACCTAGAGAGGTAGTAGTGAGTTCTTGTTCCCTTATGCATTATTAGATGGCAAGAAGAGGCCGAGCTCCTAATGCTAATAACAGAACTCCAGTTCAAGATAACCATGAGCCTGGCACAGAACCGCCAAACCTGATAGCAGTCATTGCTCAAATGCAAGCTCAGATTACAGAACCACAGAAGACCATCGCCACACTGATGGCAAATCGGCACCCAGTGCCCCCTACACCACCCACAGCAGGAGTGGAAACCCCAGTGGTGGCTGAAGTTTCACCAGTCACACAGGAGACCCCTGCCGTGAACCGAAGACAAGAAGCATACCTCGTTCAGTGGCAGAGGCTGAAACCGAAAGCTTCTCAGGCACGACTGAGCCCTGGGATGCCCAGGCTTAGTTCAAGACTTTAGAGAGCACAATGGAGCTTCTTGACTGGCCAGAAGTCGAGAAGGTCAAATGTGCCTCCTTCCGCCTAACTGGAGATGCTCGTATGTGGTGGGAGCGAGTCAAGAGTAAGAGGATAGTCAACCAGATGAGCTGGACAGATTTCGAGCAAGAGTTCTATGAGGAGTTCTTCCACATGCGGGTTACCAACAAGCACTACGAGGAATTCACGGAGTTCAGACAAGGAGAACTATCCGTGGACGAAGCAGTGAAGATGTTTAAGCGGTTAGCTCATCTGTGCCCAGAGCTAGTTAGCACAGGAAAAGAGATGGTTATGCTAATGCTCAAGACGTTAAGGCCTGAGATAGCGTTAAAGAGGGCTAGCAGTGTTAAGAGGCCACAAACCTCCGAAGAACTAATAAGTGGTGCTTTGACCACCGAGCACTACTTAAACAGTATAAAGGCCACCAGAAAGGTTGAACGATGAAGTTCTTAACAACCTTACCGTCAGGGGAAGTAATGGCCTCTACTCAGAGGCTAAAGGCAGTACCAATTTGGATTTCCAACCGAGAGCTCTATAGTGACTTGACAGTCCTTGAGATGAAGGATTATGAAGTCATTTTAGGGATGGATTTCCTCAGTAAGTACAGCGCTTCAGTGGACTGCCGTAGAAGGAAGGTGGTTTTCAGCCCAGAAGGAGAACCACCATTCGAGTTTCAAGGAGCCCCAAGGAGGAAGACTCAGAAATTTCTCTCAGCCTTGGCAGCCCACCAGATGTTAGAGCAAGGGTGTGCTGGTTTTCTTGCACACATAGTGGAATCAGAAGCAAAGGAAGAACTCAAGCAGGAGGATGTATGGGTAGTCTGCGAATATCCAGAAGTGTTCCCAGAAGAATTACCTGGACTACCTCCCAACCGAGAAGTGGAATTCGAGATCGAGCTAGTGCCCGGTACCGGTCCGGTCTCGAAGGCCCCATATCGTATGTCTCCAGCAGAGCTGAAGGAATTACAAGAGCAACTCCAAGAGCTACTAGACAAGGGCTTCATTCGGCCGAGTCATTCACCCTGGGGAGCTCCTGTACTATTCGTCAAGAAGAAGGATGGATCTATGCGTCTGTGCATAGACTACAGAGCTCTGAACAAGGTGACCATCAAGAACAAGTACCCCCTTCCTAGAATAGATGATTTATTTGATCAACTCAAAGGAGCTACAGTGTTCTCAAAAATAGACCTGCGTTCTGGGTATCATCAGCTAAAGGTTAAAGAAAGTGACATCCCCAGGACGGCCTTCAGGACAAGATACGGCCACTACGAATTTGTAGTGATGCCTTTTGGAGTAACCAATGCTCCAGCAGTCTTCATGGAGCTGATGAACCACATCTTCAGGGAGTATCTCGATAAATTCGTCATTGTATTTATTGATGATATTCTCATATACTCACAGACTCCAGAGGACCATGCTACACACTTGAGGATAGTGCTGCAGATCCTTCAGCAGGAGAAGCTCTATGCAAAATTCTCAAAGTGTGAGTTTTGGCTAGATCAGGTGACTTTCCTAGGTCACATTGTATCCAAAGAAGGCATTCAAGTTGATCCAGCCAAGATAGAAGCAGTCAGCAACTGGTGTAGACCCAAGAATGCCAGTGAGATCAGAAGCTTCTTAGGCCTGGCAGGATATTACAGAAAATTTGTGGAGGACTTTTCCAGGATAGCCTCTCCACTCACAGCCTTGACCAGAAAGAACAAGAAGTTTGAATGGTCAGATAAATGCGAGCACAGTTTTCTAGAGCTGAAGAAGAGACTGACCAGTGCTCCCATCCTGACTGTTCCAGAGAGTGACAAGGCCTTTGACATCTACAGTGATGCATCCAAGATGGGCCTTGGAGCTGTCCTCATGCAAGATGGTAAAGTAATAGCATATGCCTCCAGACAGCTCAAGGACTATGAGAAGAATTACCCTACCCACGACCTTGAGCTAGCAGCTGTGGTTTTTGCACTGAAGCTTTGGAGACACTACCTGTATGGAGTGCAGTGCAGGATCTTCACAGACCATCAGAGTTTGAAGTACTTCTTCACTCAGAAGGACCTGAATATGAGGCAGCGCAGGTGGCTAGAGTTGGTCAAAGATTATGACTGTGAAATCCTCTACCACCCAGGTAAAGCTAATAAAGTGGCAGATGCACTGAGCAGAAAATCCTGTGCAGCACTGATGTCCCTATCATCACTGTCTCTACCACTTCAGAAAGAAATAAAAGATTTTGGAGTCGAAGTAATAGTTGGGCAATTTTCTGCATTGACCCTAGAGTCAACCCTGCTTAAAGATATACAAGAAAAGCAAGATCAAGACCCAGAGATCCAGAAGATCAAGCAGGGGATCCAAGAGGCAGAAAATTCAGAGTTTCGAGTATCAGACAGTGGCATACTCTATTTTGGAGACCGCCTTTGCGTCCCCAATGATGAGGAACTAAGAAGGAATATTTTAGAAGAAGCCCACAGTACCCCGTACTCTATGCATCCTGGTTCTACCAAGATGTACCAAGATTTAAAGCAAAGGTTCTGGTGGTCTGGACTCAAGCGAGACGTGGCCAGATATATCAGTACCTGCTTGACCTGCCAGAGAGTTAAAGCAGAGCACCAGAGACCAGGAGGAGTTCTACAGCCACTTCCCATTCCAGAGTGGAAGTGGGAAGAAATATCCATGGACTTTATCACAGGTCTTCCAAGAACCACCCATGGACATGATGCAATTTGGGTGATAGTGGACAGGTTGACCAAGTCTGCCCACTTCATAGCCATCAAGTTATCGCATTCGGTAGAGCAGTTAGCACAGCTGTACGTGAAAGAAGTGATCAGGCTTCACGGAGTTCCGAGGTCGATCGTGTCTGACAGAGATGGACGATTCACCTCCCATTTTGGAAGTGTGTTCAGGACGCCCTAGGCACCAGACTTCAGTTCAGCACAGCTTTCCATCCCCAGACAGATGGACAAACAGAGAGAGTAAATCAGATTTTAGAGGACATGCTCAGGGCTTGTGCATTGGACTTTAAAGGTAGTTGGTGCAAATTTCTGTGCTTAGCTGAGTTTGCCTACAACAATAGCTATCAGGCCACCATCAGGGATGGCACCTTATGAGGCATTATATGGCAGGAAATGTAGATCACCCATATGTTGGCAAGAAGCTGGTGAGAAGAAAGAGATGGAGTCAGGACTAGGCAGCCAGACTGAGCTTATAGATGAGACCGCTCAGGCTATCCAGACGATCCGCCAGAGGATTGAGACTGCCCAGAGTAGACAGAAAAGTTATGCTGACACACGCCGTAGGCCACTTGAATTCCAAGTTGGAGATTCAGTATTTCTCAAGGTCGCTCCCATGAAGGGAGTGGTGAGATTTGGCAAGAAGGGAAAGCTGAGTCCTCGCTACATAGGACCCTATAGGATTATTAAGAGAGTTGGGGAAAGTAGCCTATGAGCTGGACTTGCAGAGGATATGTCAGCTATCCACAGTACCTTTCATGTCTCTATGCTAAAGAAGTGTATTCACGACCCTAGCCAAAGTGATC